>JAWLTJ010000014.1:0-100130 GCA_037044235.1 Meruliopsis variegata
CGAAAAATCTAGAGTACGCACTCTACACTTCCTCTTCGACGGTGTTCCCCTTTGCGACAGCTTCGTCATGCCAAGCCTTTTCGCTCGTACACGTTCACTTTTCAGACATCGTAGACCTGGCAATGTTACCTCACAACGTCCATTGAGACCGCAGCAGATCCAGCCCGAGCAGCCCGAGCAGCAGGTCCCCCAGCAGATCCAGCAGCAGCCCGAGCAGCAGCAGATCCCGCAGCAGCTCGAAAGGATCGGGCAGCAGCTCGAAAGGCTCGAGCAGCAACAAAATGAAAGGTTCGCGCGGCTGTCCGAGAGGCTCGAGCAGCAACAAAATGAAAGGTTCGAGCAGCTGCGGGGTCTGCTCGAGCAGCTGCCCGAAAGACTCCAGCCGGCCCAGCAGCTCCCGCAGCCCGAGCAGATCCAGCAGCCCGAGCAGCCGAGCAGCAACCAAATGGGATCCCGCAGCCCGAGCAGATCCCGCAACCCGAGCAGATCCAGCAGCCCGAGCAGCCGGAGCAGCAACCAAATGGGATCCCGCAGCCCGAGCAGATCCAGCAGCCCGAGCAGCCGGAGCAGCAACCAAATGTAGTGCCCCGGATGACCGAGGAGCAACTAATTGGAGAGTTAGAGGACTTGCAAAGGATCCATGGTCGACAAAATGGATGGTTGAGGAACTTGCATGAGATCCATGAGAACTTGCGACAGCTCCTGGAGCGACAAAGTGAACGGTTGGAGACCTTGCGCCAGCACTTTCAGCAGCTCCGGCAGCAACAGCAGCAACAGCAGCAACATTAATCGAATAAGCATTGTTCCCAGGAGAAGACATGCTCCTCACTCTTGGTCAGAAGCACGACAAGAGCCTCTGAAAAGTGATACTTCGCCGAAGAGTAATTGTCCCTACCGTGGATTGGCGCACAAACGTGATCCTTGTGATACGCATCTATCCACATCGAGTACTGTAACCCATGCTCCTAACACATGCACCGTAGAGTGTTAACCCATTCATCACCGCTGAGACCCGCAGCGACACTTACTAAAGCTACTCCATCCATCACCACACCGAACACTTACTAAAGCTACTCTATCCATCACAACCCCATCCTGTAACAGAACTGCAATCCCAATATCTTTTACCCTCATAAGAGCAAGAATCTTCTTTCACGTATCAGACGTTCGAACGTGTAATGCTGCAAAGCGGTGCTTCATAACTCCATCTCCAAAGGTATATGAGCCATGATGAGCCATGACGTACATCCTCATCACAGAGACCTTTTACCCAACAGCTTTGTTGCTTTGTTTCGTTAGAGTCGACTCTCACTAACACCATTGAATTCGCACGTGAAATCCGTTCGTCCCTACATCTCTTCCTTCTTTTTAAAAACCTTCACTGTAGAGATACTTTCTCATTCACCGTTGCTCGAATTCATGTATAGAGGATAAAGGAGAGTTGCTGATTTGTGCTCTATGATTCATGGAAAGTGCATCATCCAGGCATCCACACACCCACACGCACACATTTTGACAAGGCGCCGAGAATTGAGCTGCACGCCACAATGCAAGAGCGAGCGCCTACGGCATTCGAAAGACAAACAACATATTTCACCCTTACATGCGTGCTTGACAGAAGACAAGCCAAGGCATTTCTCGGGAAGGCATGGCAATGCTTGAGAGAGCATCGGCAAGGATGAGATTACTAGATGCGGGTGTCTTCCCCAGGACAAATGACGGATTGTTTGGTTATATCGATCCGATGATGTTTGCGCGAGCACGCTTGCGAGCCAGCTAGAGCATTCCTTGCATTGCACTAGTGTGTCTGGGCGGGAGCGCCATGTCGCTGGTGATCTTCCCGTCGAACAGCGGAAGGCTTCTTGTGCTGCTTTTGCGACGCGTCTTATAGTGGAATTGTGCTGTGCCTTCGCAAGAGGTAAAATGCATGGTGGACAAATGCCGTCCGTTCTGGAAACAGAGGCCCAGCAAAGGGCTGTCGATGTTTGTATAGGTAGGTAGGTACCTCTCTGCCAAATACCCCTCTGTCCTCCATCATCTGCCTCCTCTCTCCTCCTCTCCAGACAATCCCTCACACTCTCTGAGCAAGTGAAGCATAACAACACCCTTGACGGGCGTCATTCTTTGGAGACACACTCACTAGCATCATTCACGATGTTTTCCTCATTACGATTTGTAGCCCTGGCGGCTTTGCTTTCCATGGTTCTCCTCTCTGCTCAACAGGCCGACGCCAAGGCTCACCGCGGTCTTGCATGGGGCACAGACAACCGATGGGCAAAGAAGATTGCCAAGGGATCCATTAGCTGGTACCACCACTGGCAGAACGGCCCGGTGAAGCAAATGCCAGACGATGTAGAATTCGTGCCTATGTTCTGGGGTCCCAAGTACAAGCATCTGTGGGAGAAACGCAAGTCCCACTTCCACAAGACAAAGCCAAAGCACGTTCTTGCCTTTAACGAGCCCGATGTCAAAGGCCAAGCAAACATGTCTCCCAAGCACGCCGCTAAGCTTTTCATGAAGGAACTCGAACCGCTACGCAAGAAAGGCATCAAAGTGAGCAGTCCGCAGATTGTGTGGAACACGAAATGGATGGACTCCTTCTTGAAGCATCTCCGCGCTCGGGGCGGTGACGTGGACTTCATTGCTGTGCACTACTACGGCTCCTGGAAGGACTTGAAGCGGTTCAAGAAATGGGTGGTGACTGTACACAAGAAGTACCACAAGAAAGTCTGGGTTACCGAGTACGGTGTCACCTCGAAATCGGGCGGCTCCTCGGGCGACATCAAGGGCTTCATGCACAAGGCGTCGGCGTGGATGGACAAGAAGAGCTACGTCCAACGCGTTGCGTGGCTCGGCTGCTTCGCCGTGAACAACCCTCCCGATTCCTTTGCTTCGAACCGCAACGCCATGTTTTCTTCCAAGGGAAGCCTGCGCAGCATTGCCTACTCCTACATATACGGCAAGCGTCAGCTGCACAGCCGCAGCGAAGGCTCCTTGGACGCTCGCTCCACACCCGGTGCAAAGCGCCACAACATGCAACACCACCGTCGCATCATCAGCGGCCTGCAAGAAGCAGCTGACCTGTCGCGCCGCAACGAATCTGATACAAGCATCAATGGCGTGCCTGCATCCACAGAAGACATCGATGACTACCTCCGCAACGCCGACAAGGACGACGAGGACGAGCTCGACAAGTTCGAAGGCGAAGAGGAAGAATGTGACGAGCTGTGTAAATTGCGTGATGAGTTGACCAAAGACACCGAGCTTGACGAGGACGATCTACAAGACGACGAATAGATGTATAGTGGCGATGCTTCCATCCGCAGGCGGTAGTGTGCAGCGCTTCATTCTTCCCCCTTTCCATTTCATCTCATGGCCCTTAACGCACATGGCATTGCAATCCTTCGCCTTCACGGCTCTCATTTTTCATTTTTCCGAGCACGTACTATTCAATAACAGACAATTGATTTGTCCATCATCCTATTGTGTGAAAAGTGTGTACAAGTACAAATACAGTTGTCCTACAGACATGCGATCGAGATTGAGTGAAACGAAAAAGCAGGCGGAGACCGGCGTCTGAAAGGTCACCATACATCGAGGAAAAAATCTAAAAGTAGTCCATACATCGCCCGTCGACCGGCACACCATTCCGACGCTTCTTCTCCGCCTTCCACTTGTCGAACCAACGCGCCATCTTGGCGCGACTATTTGGATTGCCGACATTGACCGTTGCGATAATGCGAGTGTAGCTGACCGAAAGACAAAACGACGTCAGCTCAAAGAAGCTCGAATGCTCCGAGTAAGGCACGCCGTAGATGGCATACTCGGTTGTACTGTCCCGCGTAGGAAATAAATTGTGCGGCCCAAACGCCCTACGTTGGTTCCACTGGATTAATCGCTCCAGACTGGGGCTCACCACGTCCATACCCTGAGGCGGCTTGTATGTCCAGCCAGTGGGCCGGAAGGCAATGGCCCGATCGATTTGCATGCCAGCAGACCGCATCAGCGACGTGTGTTCTTTGAGTGCATCGCCATTGATCGACATGAGAGACGTGACATGGACATAGGCCTTGAGAGGATCGCGTGTGAGAAGCGAGTGCAGCTCGGCATCTTCTAGCTGCGCGTACACATGGTACTTGCGAGCATCGGCACAATAGATCTTGGTGCCTAGCGCTTTGGCACAGCCCACGACGATCTTCTCCTTGCCAATAGTATACGTGCCGACAAGAACCAGAGCTCGTGGGTAGTTGGCAGGGGAGGACGCCTTGCCAATCGTCTTTTGTGCTTCTGCGTGGACGGCTTCTTGCTTGCTGTGCTGTGCTTCAGCGTCGAAGGCTTCTTGCTTGATGGTCTGCGTCTCCGCTGCGAGGACGGCTTCACCTTTCGTATTGGGCATGTCTGCCGCATTGCTCTCTACCTTGTCATCAGCACCATCTTCCTTTATGACTGGCGCTCTCGCTGCATCACCCTCTCCTTCTGCATCAAAATCTTGCCGTACATTCTCGTGGAATCCCCAATCTTCGTCGCAAAATTCTAGATCGGCAAACGAAAAATCTTCTTCCTTGATTGGGGATGGCTGCACACAAGATTGTTGCTTTGGCCAGGACGGCCGTTCAGACTGTTGTCGCTGTACCAAGGATCTTTGTTCTTGAGGAGTGCGATAATCTGAGCCTTGTTGCTTGCTTTGAGGTATTTGCCTTGAGACTTCCCAGCCAACTTGTTTGAAAAGATCCGAAGATTCCTCTTTGACCTTGCTCTGTAGACACAACGACTCATCCTGGACTTGTTCTTCGTGCTTATGCTCCTCATCTTGAACTTGTTCTTTGAGCTTATGCTCCTCATCGATAAGACTCGGCCGTGGGGCTCCTTTCTCATCCCCCGTTCCGCACAACCAGCCGCGGAACTGTTGCGCACATTTCTGCGTACTTTCCTCTTGCAGTTTCTTCTTTCGCTTCATCGGCGCTGTTCTCCAATCCTCCTGCTCTTCAAAAAATGCAGGATCGGCCAGACGACGCTGTCCTTCCTCACATTGATCAGGGACACTCAGACGGACTTTCTCCATACAGGCTGCCACGACCATCTCCTGTGCGGGGAAACAGTACCGAGGATTGCAATATGTGGTATCTAAATAGATGATATCCAAGTGTTTGCCCTTGACCAAAGGGTGGTTGACATGGCGTGGCGAGGCACGGAAGTCACCACAGTGAAGGTATCGGAAAATTTTCTTCGAGGAAAGGGGTGGATGTGTGATGCCTGGCTGGGTCGGAAGGATATGACACGTCTGCGGCCCTTCAAACAGGAACAGGCAGGATCCAGGGCAGTGGTTTGCATCAAGAAGCGTCACTCGGACGCCACCCGTGCCTGGAATGATCGTAGGCTCGTTCATAGGCAGTGGACAGATGTGCATCTCATGGACATAGAGCGACTTTCGAACCAGGTTCGCCGTCGTCTGGCTGCAGTAGATGGGCCCGTGAGTCCAGGTAGATGTAAGTCCACCGTAGTGATCGGCATGGAAATGACTGAGAAAGTAGGCTTGGCACCCTTGGATCTCGCCGAAGCGGAACGCATCGACACTGATGGGCATGCCCGTCAAGACCTTGTAGAATGGCGCTGTGCGTCGTTGCGGCCGTGAGCGTGCGGGTCCTGCGTAGTTGCGCGACTCGACAACATCGGCTGTGGCCCACTCCTTTGCTTCGGAATGTGTTGACATGAGCTTGGAGAAGGCATTGCTACTTGATGCGGTAGGGGCGTCTTGACGGTATGCATGGTATGCTTGGCCTTTTGGGGGAGAATGCGGAGTAGGATCGAGGTTAGTTGTAGTGCCATTCTCGACCAGGCAAGCCTTGGATTTGGCTGCGTGGTCTGGGTGGCCCTTTGGGGGAGACTGCAGAGTCGAGTTGATATTCATTGTAGCGTCATTTTCGATCAAGGAAGGCTTGGAATTGGCTGCCTGCTTCTCTTCCGACACAAGTAAAGAGCAAGTTTTGGCATCGATTACTTGACGTTGGTGGTCCTTTGTTGCCACAGGTTCCAAGTGGTCGTGTAAATTATCGCGAACAGGCGGAGAAGTACCCGTTTCTCGAAAGGAGCTGTCGTCTTGGCGCAGACACTGTTGTGCTTGGAACTCCTGCAAGGACTGCTGAATGGCCCATTCCAGTTCTTGATCCTCTCTGGTGTGCTGCACACGCGGCTTTGTATGAGCCGCACTGCTAGCCTTGGCGAACAAGTCTTTGATGCTAGGCTGGTGAGCCACCGAGGAGAAGCTCAACCTTGGCTGTTTGCCTGGGGAAGGAGCCATGGTCGAAATCAAGGACGAGGAGCCATCGCCAGGAGCGTGGTGACGGCAGTGAAGGTGTTTTGGTGTGTCGCAATGTAGTCAGGCAGTCAGGTACGTAAGACGGAAACGCAGCAGAAAATGCGCGCCTACGTCATGGTCCGTCCGCGCTGGAGCAAGTGAAGTGAGGAAGGGATAATAAACAAATCGGAGCCATGTGCAGAAGCATCACCTCCTACATCTCCCTACCCACATCTCGCACGCTCTCGCACACTCGTGTGAGCCCAGAGAACAATGACGGCAGCGGGCTCTTCAGCAACAGATACCCTTCACTCGCTGTATGATCGCACGTCGTATGCACTGGGCATCAAGAACAGCCCTCGTCCTAGTGCGGAACATCCCGAGTCGCGACGGAGCAATGAGGCACTCGCTCCTCCGTTGTCTGGACCTGGAAACCATCCTAGTAACGAGGCCGCTTGGCGACGTCCTTCTTCCCGCAACACTGATCATGACCACTCCGAGTACAAGTCATCTACTACAGTCGACGAAGACACAGACACACACATTGACGAGCCGGGTGTCAGTGCAGGCCGCGTGACCAATCGTGAACGGTCGCACAAGTATGGAGATGCATTGGATAGAGCTCTTGGTGATGACGGACCCACTGGAGAGAGAAAGGGAGCCCCGATTGATCGGGAGCTCCAACACGACGCAAAAGCAAACCAGCATCTCCAACAGATTCCACAACATCCTGCCGTCCAAGAAACGACGGCAGCAGCCATTGCAGGCGCCGATATTGGCGAACCTATACAGAGCGAAAGGAACCGATCTGAGTTCCGCAAGAAGATTGCAAAGCGGAAGACGGAGAAGGAGAAATCAGAGGACGCCACGAAGCACGATATAGACGGAGACCATGCCGATTCGATCCTCGACGAGGAGGGTGCGGAAGAAACACAGCTCAATGTGGCGCAGCAACATCCCAACCAGAAAGGACCCATGTGGGCATCTCGTCCCGATGATGCACAGAGAGAGAAGCTGCGCAAACAGGCTGCGGAGCGACAGGCAGAGTATGAAAAGAACCGACTCCATCTTTCCAAGAAGGCCTGGTCTAAAGTGCGAGGCACGCCGCGCCCATCAAGTGACGGTACACAGCCTTCCAAAGAGCCCGGTACGCCTGAGCAAGATGCATCGGAGCGTGACGACGGTACGCGGTCCAAAGCACGCTTCGGCGCTTTTCTGGGGCCAGGCGGGAACCTGCGTTCATCGTTGCGCTCGTCTCCGCAGGACGAGCCGAGTGAGAAGGAGGCAACACCGCAGCAACAGCAGGAAGGGGCGGTGCCTTCACAAGCCGGAACGTCTGGAATCCCCGGCACGCCCAATGCCAAGATGCAAAAGATCAGCAAATTGATGTTGGCTGGTCCGGGTAGCCGCCGCAATTCGCAGATACCCCGCACGGAGAGTGGAGTCCTCTCCGCGGGAGGCGTGGATGGAGAGAATTCCCCGGAAAGTGGCTTGGATGGTGTGAAGAAGTCTACGGAGCAGCCGTCTGGTGCTGCGAGATGGAATCTTCTAAGACAAAAAGTCAAGGAGAATCAGAAGAAGTCCAAGAGTACTCCCAAATCTCGCGTCATCGGTCAGATGAGCGTGGTGACAGAGCTGCAAACGGGTATTCTCCCTGTGCTGATGCTGAAGATGGCCATGGAGCGCGACGAACAAGGCCATCGTCGTATCCCCGTCTTCTTAAGCCATTTGCGTCTTCGCATCAGCGACAGTGTCAATCCCCTACATACGTCCTCGGCCATCTTCCGAATCGAGCTCGAATACGGCGATGGGCTGATCCGCTGGGTGTGCTACCGATCGCTGCGGGACTTCATCAATCTTCACACACACTACCGCGCTGCTGCGTTCAAGGGGTACCTGGGGCGCCCTATCGGTGCAGGCGAAGGAGATGTCGGCATACCCAGTTTTCCCAAAACAAGTCTTCCCTACTTGAATCAGCTCCAGCGTCAAGGCTGGGGACGCCAAGGTGAGAATGTGCGAGCCCAGTTTGCCAAAAGTCAGCGGGAAGCGCTGGAAGACTACCTTGTGGAGCTCATTCGCAAAACACTCTTCCGTCCAGAAGCCAATCGACTGTGCAAATTCTTCGAGATGAGTGCTCTATCTGTGTCACTGGCTGTCCGTGGGGGCTATCAAGGAAAGCAAGGGTATCTGCGCATCTTGTCAAGATCGTCCCGGAAGGACAACCATCGTGGATACTTTGGGCCTCTACAATGGGCACAAAATCATGCACCTAAGTGGTTCCTCGTTCGAGAGTCTTACATCTGTATTGTGGAGCAGCCCGATTCTCTTCAGGTGTTTGACGTCTTTTTGATCGACAACTCCTTTGAAATTATCCGTCCCAAGCGGTTGTACAAGCAGACGATGAACTTCGCACACGAAATTGGTCACGACAAGGATGACAAGGGTACAAAGGCAAGCCCTACCAAGGAGAAGCAGGCCGAAAAAGGAGACACAGAGGCAGCGAAGGCGATGGGTGTATCTGAGGCTGTCAATACCAAAGATACAACAGCTCTTCTCACAGAGGGGCAGTGGAAGGGTGGTGACGACGATGAGCACAGTGGTACGATGCGCAAGAAGGATCAGGCGAATGTGTCCAGCCACACATTTTACATCAAGAATACGGAGCGCAAGCTCAAGCTTGTGGCGAACAATGAACGTCAGATGAACCAATTCATCGCCAGCATGGAGCGTGTGGCTCGTCGGACGATCTTTGGCAAATCAAATCGATTTGGAAGCTTTGCACCGATCCGGCTCAATTGCAATGCGCAGTGGCTTGTCGATGGACGCGACTACTTTTGGCAGGTAAGCCGAGCACTGTTGCGAGCCAAGGACCGTATTTTCATCCATGACTGGTGGCTTAGTCCCGAGCTTTACTTGAGACGACCGGGAATTCCAAAGTATCGACTGGACAACATCCTCAAAAAGAAGGCTGAAGAGGGTGTCAAGATCTTTGTCATAGTGTACAATGAAGTGTCCAACAATTTCACGCCCACGGACTCCAATTACACCAAGCAGAGGCTTATTGGTCTGCACCGAAACATATATGTGCAACGTTCGCCTAGTCACTTCCAGACAGGAACATTTTATTGGGCACATCACGAAAAAATGTGTGTGATTGATGAGACAATTGCGTTTATGGGGGGACTGGATCTGTGCTTTGGACGTTGGGATACTGCGGAACACCTTCTGACGGACAACAACGAGCATCATCCCACTCACGGCATCGATACGGTCTCTCGATCTCAGGCACCAAGCCATGATGCGAACCTTCTTGGCCCTGGCGTGCAGGGTCGCGAGTTCTTTGTGTGGCCTGGGCAGGACTTTGCAAATGAACGTGTGGTGGAATGGTATGATCTAACCAAACCTGATGTCGACCTATTCGACCGTGAGCACTATCCTCGGATGCCATGGCATGATGTGGCGCTCCAGATTATCGGTCAACCTGCTCGCGATCTGTGTCGTCACTTCACACAACGGTGGAACTACCTGCTGCGCATCAAGAGCCACAAGCGACTGATGCCATTCTTGATTCCCCCACCCGACTTTGTGCCGAGCGAATTGCAGAAATACGATCTGACGGGCACATGCGAAGCGCAAATTTGCCGGTCAGCAGGCCCATGGAGCTTAGGCACATCCAACACCGTGGAGCACAGCATCCAAAATGCATACCTCAAAGCCATTCAGATGAGCGAGCATTTTGTCTACATCGAGAATCAATTCTTTGTCACCGCAACAGAGACGCGTGGCACAGTGATTGAGAACAGCATCGGCGATGCGTTGGTTCAACGGATCATTCGAGCGCATCGAAATGGGACAAAATGGCATGCTGTAATTGTCATACCACTTATTCCAGGATTCCCACTACCTATTGACCATGCCGACGCTTCTTCTGTGCGACTGATCGTCGAGCTGCAGAGCCGCTCCATCTGTCGAGGAGAACACAGCATCTTCGGCAAGCTTCGCAGCCGTGGCATCGATCCCGCCGAGTACATCACCTTCTTCTCCCTGCGGCAATGGGGGAAGCTGCCGTCTGGAAAGCTGACTACGGAACAAGTATATATCCACGGGAAGGCGATGGTAGTGGATGATCGTCTGGCGCTCATCGGGTCTGCGAACATCAACGAACGTAGTCAACGGGGCGACCGAGATAGCGAACTGGCATGCGTGGTGCGTGACACGGACCTGATCGACTCACGCATGGCAGGGAAACCTTTCAAGGTGGGCCGCTTTGCACACACACTCCGCGTTCGGCTTATGCGAGAACATTTGGGTGTGGATGTGGACGAGATCGAGCAGCAGGCACACTCGATGCAAGACGTGCGTCCGGAAAAGATGCTTGATGAAGATGACTATTGGGATCCTGCGCACGAGCAGAGTCATCGTGACGAGAACAGAAGCTTGGGCCAGACGCATGTTTCGACGAGAAGACAGGCCAACAATCTGGCACGAACCGTCAAGGACACTGCGGTGCCGATCAGTACAGGGGCTAAGGAAGAAGCGAAAGACGGGGTGTCGAACACGATCGAGCGTGTGAAGAGCAATGGCAGTGTGGATTCTGGCGAGCAACACGCACATCTGAAAGGGGAAGAAGTAGCGGAGCCTTTAGCTGACCGACTGCAACACATCTCCTCCCATACAGAGGCTCGTGAGTTAAGTGGACTGCAGGACCCAGCAGCATCGGCGAATGTGCCAGCATCGGGTGCGATCATCCCTACTGCAGAAGAGAGGCACATGGCAGAAGAGCTGAGCAAGACGGGTACCGGACGACACAGCACCCAGAACAGCATGTCGGCACCGGATGTGAAGAAGAACATGATGACGCGAATGTCGATCAATCCATGGGCCCCGCCCGCCAATGCACCCACCATCGATGCGGACATGTTCGAAGACCCCCTGGATGACCGATTCTTCCGAGACATGTGGATGGCATCTGCTGTGCACAACACACAGATCTTCCGCAAGGTCTTCAAGAGTGTGCCGGACGATACGGTGACAACGTGGTCAGAGTACAAGGCCTTCCAAGCGTGGGGCGAACGTCTGGCGCGGTCCGAGCCCACACCGCAGAGCCAACACCGGACACAGAACGCCAGCCAGAATGCGGATGCTACCGCTGACGAGCAAGCTGCCACATCGCTCATGAATCGTACAGATGGTGGGGTGGACTTGAACGCGGCCGCGGGAGCGAATCCCTCGGCAGAGCATGCTGCAAAGCACTCCACTGGTGTGCCAGGCTCCTCCACTAACAATGGTCCGCATCAGCCGCAACAACAGGCGTTGCCACACTCATTGGCGAGTGTGAATGCCTCGCGTCCCAAAGCTGCCGCACACGACGACGGCTTCTCTGCGCGTGAGTTGGAGCAGATGGAGAGCTTGCTTGAAGAGACCCGCGGTACACTTGTGCTACACTCCACGCGCTTCCTCGAGGCGGAAGACCGGTCGGACAATTTCCTCTTCCCCATGGACAAGATTAACCCGTTGAAGTGAGTTTGTCCTTTCTGTTCTCCTTTTTGTAGGTATGTTGCTCATGTTCACCATTTTCAGCGTGTATGCATAATCGTGACCCAAACACGACACACTTGTCGATCAATTCCTTGCCGAAGCTCGTCAAGGACAGACGCTCGTCAAGGACAGACGCTTGTGAGGCACAGACGCTTGTGAGACACAGACTCTACGCCCGTTGTTGCACAGCAAAAGGAATTTTTTATGGCATTTTATGGACTTTAGATGGACTTTCGAATGAATTGTTAGACACAATGAAGAGAGTCTCATGGCGAGAGCGTGCGTAATGAATACGGACAAGAGTCTTACTACATGACGTGTAAGATAGGACACTAGCAAAAGAGCTTAAGACGAGTGTAGGCCTATACGAGGACCAGCTCCTCCCCATCTGCCATCAGCTTCATTTACTTACCGCGTCCCTTTCCTCACAACTTCATCCCACATTTTCTCACCATTTACTCCGCCTGTTCCACACCATCCACACCCAAACACTCTTTCTCATTTGCGTCCATCTCAGCACGCCACAAACACTATCCTTATGCAAACATATTGATTACTTGGACAATGCGTGTGTCCCTGTTGTACAAATTCATCACCGAGCCACGTCCCACGCGTATTTTAGAGAGCCCGGGATACGAGAATCCTTGCCGGGCGGCGTAATGAGTTTACCTGTACGAACGTCAGCACCACGTAGACGCTTTCTTGGACTCACATACCTCGCCAATACATCCGCCCCCACGCCTGTCCATGAGGCTTGCCATCAGAGTGTGCACTGCGAATACGAGCACGGGTCACTTCCCAATAACACAGATGGCCGTCTTGCTTGTTTGTCTGGGAGGCATCTGGAATGCTATTCGATGGAAGAGTATCGACGCCTCGCTGGACCCATCGGGTTTGCCGCACACGGGTGCCGATGCCGTTGTTGGGCAACGCACTGAGGTGGTCGTATAAGCTCTTTTGACGCTTTGTAGAAGAGGTTGAGGGTTGCGGACCGGCAACGCGCCTCCGCACAGCCGTCAAGGCAAAGGGCAGAGACGAGGAATCCAGATGCCGAACGAGGTGCTGTGGAGCTTGCAAAAGCTTGTTCACCGTCGTCATGCCGCACCGATTCGTTGGGATGAAGGAGCGCGAAGAAGCGGACGCGAGAGAATCTCTTTTCGGCACGTGCCACACTTCTCTCGCCGCCCGGTGGAGGGGGGAGAGTGAGCAGCAGAACCTGAAGAGGGGGCAAAAAATAGAGAGGAGGTTGCTATAGAGGTAGGTAGCAAAAAAGTAAAGGATGCAAAATAAGGGACGGAAGAAAGAAAGAAGAAGAGACAGACAGGAAATGGAGGGAGCACAGTGTAAGGAGGAAGACAGTAAAGGCAGAGAAAAAGGGGGCGAGGAAGCAGGCTCAGAGGAAATAGGACAAAGGACAAGCAAAGGAAGAACAAAAGGACAAGCAAAGGAAGAACATGCAAAGGAAGCACATGCAAAGGAAGAACATGCAGACGACAACTATAACACACACACACGCACGCACGCACACACACCCTTCCCCCAGCAGGGCAGAAGAAAAAAAAGAGTACATTGGCCTGATCCCGCTGCTACCAGGTTTTACTTCTATGCATCGACAAACCTCTTGACGTTTTCCAGCCAGGAACAGTATTCTATCGAGGTGTGAGCGATAGAAAGGATGTGCTCATCATACGTACCTCTTTGCTCCTTGAATTCGGCAAAGTTGGGAATGAACAGCGCCAAATCCGTGGCAATGCCACGCTCTTCCAGATACGACTCGAACTGTGCTTGGACACTTTCATCCAAAGTCTCAAACTGGTGTGGTATAGTGAGCGTCCTGCAGCACAGTTCGTGGTAGAAAACTCACCTGTGGTCCAATGTACAGTCCACGACGTGCCCAGTCTGCTTCGGCAGTCAAGTCTGTCGCCAATTTGGCGTCTTTGTAGAAGCTGATATTCTCAATGCTGAAAGCCCCATCGACTGCCTGTGCATCTATGGTCATTGCACCATTCGATGGCTACATATCGTTAGTTATCTGCGTGAGCCTCGCGTGCATACGTACCTTGGAGATGGTGATCGCACACCTAACGGGGAACGAAGGAGCATCGTCTTCGTCCTCTCTTTGGCCCACCTCGTCGTTTTCATCCACATCCGCCTCAGCCGTGTCGATGTCGCCGATACTGAAAAGAACACGAATGTGCTCGTTGCCGAATTCGCGTGTCAGAGCAATTTCATCGGAGCCTGGTTGGTCTTCGATCTTCCAGACACCTGCCTTGCGGAACTCGGCCAGGAACACAGGCTCCGTATCGGAACCCGACTCGCCAGCCGCTGCCGACTCCTTTTCATACGAAATCTCTTGTGCAAGGCGACTGGAAAGCTCCTCGTCGGACTCGCCTGCACCACGCTTGGGCGCAGAGACGTGGAACGACCGAGCAAAGGACGTCAGACGGACCGAGGCAAGCGGCGCCACGGTCTGCGGATGATATGCCCTGGAGCGAGACAGTATCCCTGAACATGTTGCCTGCTTACTTGCTTGCGAGGTGACTTGGCGTATGCCACGCAATAGACCTGAGCGAGAAACGGCGGCCATAGTGATCGTCTTGGAAGAGTGCGTGATGCCGATACAGATTGGATGAAGGCGGCGCCACCGTATTATGCACGTGCGCGTGCTAGGCACACACCTGTTTCGCATGTCTCGGCATGGGTTGCCTGTCCACAGTGATGACCTCCTTAGGTCCGACGATTGGCTCGGTACGCTCCAGGGGCCCGTCTTCTGTGGCGGCATCAGCAGCAGCAAATGTGTACGAGTATCCTGACGAGTCGAGACAAGAGCGACACCATGCTGTGCCCGCCGGTCTGAATGGCGCAGGCCACTATGCACCACGGAGCTCGTCGTTGGCCGACAGCGCAAAGCTGAGCAAGGCGCGGTATTCGGCACTACCAACCGCCATCTTTGGTCTTCCCGGTGGTCCCGCTGGCGGGCTATCCAGAGTGGAAGTTCGACTTCTGCTTGCCGTTGTTGTGCTTGCCTTTTTTGTTCGCACATACAAGATCGGCCAGCCAAGCAGTGTAGTGTAGGTTGTATTTGTGCTGCAGTCAATGTGCTGATGATTCTCGTAGATTCGACGAGGTACACTTTGGGGGCTTTGCGTCCAAGTACATTCGGCGGAAGTTCTTTATGGACGTGCATCCTCCTCTTGCGAAGCTCATGATCACGTTTGTGGCATGGGCGTCCGGATTCAATGGCAAGTTCGACTTCTCGACGATTGGACAAGAATACCTGTATGGCGAGAACACACCCGTGCCGTATGTGGCGATGCGAGCGATTTGCGCACTCATGGGCATTGCTACGGTGCCGCTCGCGTATCTCACATTGCGTGCGCTGTCCTTGCGAGCCACGACGGCACTCGTAGGAAGTTTACTGGTCACTTTTGAAAACGCGCTCATCATCCAGTCGCGGCTCATTCTGTTGGACGCGTCCCTGATCTTCTTCACGGCTCTTTCTGCGTATACGTGGGTGTCGTTTTGTAATGAAGAGAAGCGCCACCCCTTCTCGCGTTCGTGGTGGATGTGGCTGACGGCCACGGGCGTGTCACTGGGATGTGTGTTGAGCACGAAATGGGTGGGCTTGTTTACCATTGCCACGGTGGGGATCTGTGTCATTGCGCAGCTTTGGATGTTGCTCGGCGATGTGCGTGTTCCCATGCAGACCATTGCTCGCCACTTTATGGCACGAGCATTATGCCTGATTGCGATTCCCATCCTGATCTATGTCAACTGCTTTGCGATCCACCTGTCGATCCTGTCGTACAGTGGTGAGGGTGACGGGTTCATGTCCAGCACATTTCAGCACACTCTGCGGGGACACGGCATGGCCAACACCTACGCAGATGTCGCTCTGGGGTCCACAGTGACTCTGCGCCATCTCAATACACAGGGAGGGTATCTGCACTCGCATCCCCACAACTATCCGGCTGGCTCAGGACAACAGCAAGTGACACTCTATCCTCATTCAGACACGAACAACGAGTGGTACATTGTCAAAGCGCCCGGGCCAGACGATCCACCGCCGCCCGTCGACGACAATGGCGTCCCACTTGCCGTGGCAGGACCGCACGAGGCTGAGAAACATTGGTCCAACCTGACCTACCTGGAACACGGAATGGAGGTCCGCTTCATCCACAGACTTTCCGACAAGCGGTTACATTCGCATGACGTGCGTCCGCCTGTTACGGAGGCGGACTACCAGCAAGAGGTAAGTCAGAGGGAAAAGCAGAGACTTGGCCTCATATGCTTTGTAGGTATCCTGCTATGGCTTCACGGATGCCGAAGGAAAGCGCTTTGCCGGGGACTCGAATGATCATTGGATCGTCGAGATCGAGCATGGGCATTCGTCAGATCCTGTGTCCTGGAAGAGAGTCCGATCGCTCCGCTCCACTGTACGCTTCAGGCATGCGCTCACGGGCGCCTATCTATACAGTCACAAAGTACCCCTGCCCGATTGGGGATGGGGCCAACAAGAGGTACGTTCAGCAAGCATATGACGTGGTAGAGTGATGGCTAACTCTATTGCAGGTGTCTGCCAATAAAGCTGTGGGTGCTCCGCGAGCCCCGCGAAAATCTCGCAAGTAACTTGTTTGTATAGGAAGTGTTTGCATTGTCACGGTTTCATCGTGTGTGCGTGAGATGTATTTGTGGCCAGCACGCGAGAAAAGAGAGTTGGTGGGTGCAGTGTGTGAAAAGAAGGAGAAGTGCGAAATACGAAGGGAAAAGAGGGGTGCAGAATATGAGAGAGAGAATGTTGTCTTTGTAGATTCGGGAATACCGCACCAGACAGGCAACATGGAAAGAATGAGGGTGCACCACATATGGAAAGAATGAGCACCACATAATATGGAAAAAGATGTACCGTAAAGAAGTAGAGCTCGTACCCGCATCATCGAAATGACCCCTACGCAACATGACGATAAGCTGCGAGTGGAAAAGATATGTCTCACGGCTTGCCAGACAGCTTTCGCCTCCTCCCTCTCGACGTTCGCGTAGAGCGCGCACGTGCACATGAGCGCATCGCGTCGGTGCGCAAGCATACGCACACTTCCACTTCCCCCTTCCCATCCTCTGCCGGAAGAAAGACGGGGTCTAGTGACTAGTCGCTGTCTGTCGAGCCGGATCGCAGCTATCTCGAAAGTAGGAGCTGCCGCTTCTATCACGCATACGCCTGTTGCATCCTTTCACCCACTGGGTACAGGAAGCTCATGGCCTCCAAGCAAGCCCAAGAGCAAGCGGCAGACGTTTCGGGGCGATCACCATCACAACAGGCTACTCAGCATGTAGCACCGTCCTACCAAGGAGAGCAAGAGGAACGGGGGCAGAAACGTGTCAAAACAGAGCACCCTTCATCATCTTATTCGAATGGCGTTGGTTCCTACTCTAGCGCCCAGAAAGGCATCTCATCGGCCACAAGTAGCGGCCTCTCGACACCCACAGCAGGTGCCTCGTTTCCCCAGACATCCATGGGCCCGCCACACGGATATGCAACCACATCGGCCCAGTCGTACGTGCAAAATATCAACCAGAAGCGTCCTCGAAAGTCGCAGAGTAGAGAGGCCCCCTATGTAGCTTCTGGTGGAAGTGCAAATAGCAGTGCTGCCGTGACACCGACGAGTGCAATGTTTGCGCCGACGGCCTCGTCTGGTGGCGCATCAGCGCCTGTGCCCTCTGGATCGGCTGCACCAGGCGCTAGTCAGTCGGTGGACGTGAGCGGGAACAATGTGGATCAGCTACAGGACCTGCTGGGCATGTCGGGAGTGGATCTCAAAGCAGAGGAAGAAGCCATCCACGGGCGGCATCCCGTCCAGCCGTCAACAAATACTGCTGCGGCTGCACTGGTGAGCCTACAGGGCGCCAGTCAGCAGCAAACCATACGGGAAGAACGGCCGTCACCCTTCTTCCTGGAACTGTATCCGCTGTCGCACCGGATCCACCGCATTGCTGCGCGAGGCGGACTACGTGTGGAGCCGGAGCTTCTGATGTACATCAGCAATGCGGCGCGACTTCGGTTTCGCAATCTGGTGGAATCGATGGTGGTTGCGTCGCGACATCGTGCGTGGTCGTCTTATCTTCGAGCACCGCCGTCGTTCGAGGGGACAAACCAGCCAATGTACCACGAGGAGCTGCTCGATGATCCACACAAGCTACTCAGTGCACTGACACGCGTTGAGAAGCACGAGGAACAGATTTCACGGCAGCGCCGGATGGAACGCGACGAAAGGGAGGCGAATGCGGCGGCGGGTATTGTAGACGACGACATGGGTCCGGGGTCTGGGTCGCAGACACCGGGCGGCACAGGCGAGGAGGAGTTCAGGCGGAGAGGAAAGAAGATAGGCGTATCGGCGGCGGCCAGGAACATGACAGAGGATAAACGGCTGAAGCTGGCCAACAAGACTGCCGCACAGGCACTCGGTATCTCTTCCAACAGTAAGGCATGGATGTTTGGGACAAGCAACGTAGACTCGCCGCTTGGTAGTCATGGCAATTCGCCGCAGTCAGGAGCGGGCGGCGGTAGCAGACTGCCCAAGCCGCGTTTCGCACCCACGGCGGACGGCGCTGCCACAGGCGCGTCCGCTTCCGCTTCAGGCGCGGCGTCCAGTGGTGCACCTGTGAGCAATCCAGGTGGTTGGGGTGATCTGACGGCTCGTCGGCGGCATCGTGAGGAGGAGGAGAAGCGACGTGCACGGCTGGTCAATCTACAAGATGCCCTCCATGCACTCGACATGGAGCGCAAGGGCGGTGCAGGCCAGGGCTCTGGCGAGAAGGCGTACTACACGACACGAGCGCTCGGCAGACCGAACATTCCGCCACGCAGTATGTAAAAAGAAGAAAATGGATGTAAAATGTATTTATTTCATTTGGTGCCCCCACACGTCTCTATGCATCGGGCACGACATGAACCTCATCATCTGGACTGTCTGTTTGTGCAAGCGCCGCGGCCGAGCTAGGCTCGCCTGCGTGACTCTGTGCCAAAGTCTTACCGGGCTTGTCGGCTGTGCCCTGTAGGACGAGGGCTTCCATGCCCTCCTGGTCGAGTCCCTTGACGTCTCCTTGCAGAACGTCTTGCTGATTGTTGGCGGGAGCGTTGGACTCCTTGTTGGCAGGAGCGTCCTCTGCCTCGAGACCACTACCACCATCGGGAAGAGAGTGAGCACCGCTCTGGGCTGCTTTTTTGGGTTGCTGTTCAAACGGATGAAAGCCCTAATAAAACGAGTAAGACAAGGTGTACTTCTCACTCCTTTCTTTCACTCACCGCTTGTGCCACCATTCCTTGTGCGTCCGCCGACGCGTTCGCAGGCCGTGACGGCGTTTCCAGTGAGGGAGACGCCAAGTTAATGCCTGGCGGGAAGTTGGCGTATGTATTGAGATAGGTGGGATAGTCTCGACAGTTGAAGTCCCAGCTTTTTAGAAGCCGTGATCGTTCGCATGCCTGCTTTGTCCAAGGCGTAGCATATGTGATGGGCGTATACGTTGTGTAGGAGAGGAACGCCACAGCGACCATGACCATGGCAGCCACAAAGCGATACTTGGGGCGCAATCCAGAGGTAAGGACGTCAAACAGGACGGCCAGAAGTAGAATCGAAAAGTACAACGCTGGAAGATAGTGGTGTAGGAAGAGTTGTCGATGCATTGCAAAGAAGGGAACGAAGTGCATGCCCCATGCCAACGTCAGGAAGCCTGCCGTCTGGTCATAGAAGAGAACGGTAGCTGTATTGGGGGAGAAGGGACGGGCGAGAGGGGGCAGAAGGTAAGGAAGGGGAAGGAAGGGAAAGGGGAAAGGGAACAAGGAAAGTGAATGGAAAGAACAGGAGAGAAAAAGAGAAAAAGTAAAGGAAAGGATGGCAGGGAAAGGGAAAAAAACAAGGAAAGGGAGTGGGTGGGTGAGTGCAAAGGGAACAGTGGAGTGACGTACTCACAGTCTTGAAAGTCTCTGTGGCCGCGTTTAGCACGTAGCATCAGGATCGCTCGGGCGCCCAGATACACCATGATGGCACACAAACTTGCGTACCAGATAAACGGATTGCCGATCAAGTAGATCTGCCTGTGATCCTTTGTCCAGAAGTTGATGCCTCGCCGCAGAACTGGCCATGTCAGTGGTCTAGAATCGTAGGCGTGTCGTTCAGTGAGGCCGGCATTGGTTTCCCACATGACCCGCTGCAGTTCCAGGAACCGAGTCCAGAAGGACGGCCGAATGTAGTTGACCATCTGGGGCTGCTTAGAAGCAGACGCCAGGAGGGGATGTGTGTTGGACTCAATATACCATAGCGAATTATCGTATGGGGCCATTGTGGCACCAACCCGATTGAACAATGAGCTCGCTCCAATGTGGCAGGAGGAAGCCTGTGCTTGGTTGTCGCGTTCCAGCACGTGTACAGAAAGAAGGTCGCCTTGCCGCCCGTCCCTTGTCGGCACACCGCCTGGCATGACCAACCATGGCACGCTTTCCGTCCTCGCTACTTCGTATTCATCCCAGTATCAGGGCGGCAGTCGCGGCGCGACGACCGATCGTCGCTCTGGAATCGACCATCATCACACATGGTCTTCCTGCACCACAGAACCTGCAGACAGCCATCGCCGTCGAGGATGCCGTCAGATCACAGGGCGCCGTACCAGCCACCATTGCTGTGTTGGATGGGAAAGCGCATGTCGGCCTGGACAAGAACCAGCTCGAGCGCCTCGCTAGTGTGGGCCCCAATGCGACAAAGACCAGCCGGCGCGACCTGTCTTCGGTCCTAGCTGCCGGTCGCGGAAGTGTTGGCGCTACGACGGTGAGCGGGACAATGATCCTTGCTCACCTCGCAGGGATCCAAATTTTTGGGACGGGCGGAATCGGAGGTGTTCACCGTGGTGGTGAAACCTCCATGGATATCTCTGCCGACCTCACGGAGCTGGCCCGCACGCCCGTTGCCGTGTTCTCATCAGGAGCCAAGTCAATTTTAGACATTGGTCGAACGCTCGAGTACCTCGAGACAATGGGCGTCGCCGTTCACACCATGTCTGAATCCGGACACTTTCCTGCATTCTATACGTCGCGCTCAGGTTTTCAGGTTCCTAAAGTCGCTTCGGCTCGTGACGCCGCTCGCATCATTCACGCTTCCTCCTCGTTGGGTCTCACGAGTGGAATGGTGTTCGGTGTCCCAATCCCTGCAGAATTCGAACAATCTGGGCGCAAGATTCAGGAAATTGTCGAACAGGCCGTGAAGGAGTCGCAAGAACAGGGAATCGATCGCTTGGGCAAACAGGCTACGCCGTGGCTTCTGAAGCGTGTCAGTGAGCTGACGCAAGGGACATCGGTGACGAGCAATCGGGCCTTGGTTCTGAACAATGTCACAGTTGCGGCCAAGGCTGCCAAGGAACTTCAAGATATACAAGAGAATGAGGACGAGTTGGCCAAGGACGTGTCCTCTCGGACATTTACGGCAGCCGGCTTCGAGGCCGTCGGCGATACCGACAGAGGGTGAGCATCAAGAGAGCAGCTCACAAACTACCAGGCGCTGAGCTAGTCTCCGTAGAAACAGCCCTTCCTCGCAAGCGACAACCAGGATCGTTGTTGTCGGGTTTGCCGCCGTCGATATAACCTCCCGATCACATCTCTCGTACAATACAGGGCTGGGAACCACATGGCCTGGGACTAATGTTCTCTCGCTAGGAGGTGTGGGGCGGAATGTCGCAGAAGCTGCGCAGCGCCTGGTTCCAAATGGGCTCCGCGTCGATCTGGTGTCTCCTGTGGGCCAGGATATGTTAGGCACGATTGTACGGACGGAACTGCAACGCTCAAACATGCACGATACTAGCTTAATACCCTGTGACGGACGTACAGCGAGTGTATCGCTGCATTTGAATGAATGTGGTGATCTGGTGACGGGAGTTGCAGACATGTCGGAAGCCAATCTATCCGCTGACAATGTGCGGAGAGTGCTCTCACGGATCGACAAGCGAGTGCACCCGAAGTTGGTGGTGGCTTTCGACGCCAATATCAGCCAAGAAGCTATGCAGGTCCTGCTGCAAAGTGGCGAAAATTCGATCAGTATATTTGAGCCAACATCGATTGCGAAGTGTACCAAGATTATTGCAGCAGTCTTGGAGACAAAGCAAGTCCTGCATGTGGCGACACCAAATCGAGTGGAGCTAGGCGCAATGTATCAGGAAGCCCGGCGTTACAATGTACGGAACACCCTTGGCCCCACGCAACGGCATCTGTCTGAGTCGATGAAGTGTTCACCTACGGATGAGGGCTTCCTAGAGCAAGCACAGTCTCTTGCCACATTGTTCCAGGGTACGCTATTGATCAAGCAAGGGCGCCATGGTGTGACCCGCGCTACATACAATGCCATCTCAAAAACAGTGTTTTTTGAGCATTATGAGGCACATCCCATAGAAGAAGGCGCGCTTGTCAACACTACAGGAGCCGGCGATACATTTGCGGGGGCTGTCACAGCAAGTTTTGGATCGTTGATGGACCGCAGCTCGAGCCCTCGCACACTTTTACATGACGATCATGCATGGAAGTCCATCATCGATGTCGCACAAGCAGCTGCGGTTCTCACACTCAAGACAAGCGAAGCAGTGGCAGCGCAGCTCAACCTGCTGAACACACGCATCGCTGCCATGGCTGGTGATCAGTAGATTAGCGATTCAGTAAGCTGGTGATCAGTAGATTGGGGATTCAGTAAGCTGGCGACCAGTAGACTGGACCAGGGCACCCTACGTCTTGCGGCGCACGCAAAGCACACTACATGGACAAAGTGCATGTGATTGCAATTATGACAATGTACAGTAGAACAACAGATACCCAAGTGCATTTCAATGCTTTCATACACAAGCAAAGTCACACAGGTTCTCACATTATGTTGACAGTGTTTTGCATACGTTCGTTTTTAAGGCGATGACTGTTACATACTGTTGGTACAGTACGGTGATTAGACGAGATCTGTGTAGTGGGAAGGAAGATCCTTTGCGAGGCCGCGTTTGGTCGCTTGGATGTCTTCGAGAGTACGCTGCCAGAGACGGCTGCAAGCCAAACGGTCGAACGCTTCCGGCCTTGGCACAGCTGCTTGGTCACGCTCAATGTAGTGGCCACCGCGATCTGCGGAAGTACCCTTTGGTAGATTCTTGTAAGCGTTGGGAAACTCCTTTTCGGTCTGTGAGGGGCGAAGACCGTACTTGGGATGCAACGCTCCGTACAGAATACACAGAGATCCCTGTTCAGTGGATACACTTAGACGTGAAACGAGGAAATTGAGAATCTGGGGCTTGGGCCAACCGAGCTCTTTGACACCGGGAGCGTTCCAAATATTGGAGCCAATAAACTGTGTGGAGGGCGTGTAAATAAATCCACGCACGACAGAGATATACTTTGACTTACCCCGGGATGCACTCCATTAACAATTACATGACGGTATTCATCACTCCGTGACAAACGTTCTTGCAGCTCCATTGTCCAAAGCACATGTTGTAGCTTGGTGTCGCAGTACGCTTGTACACCGCCTGGGCCGCGGTCCTGGCCCTTGGACTAGAAGAGAGATACGATCAGAAGAGCACGGACAGTGTGCTGGGCACCCACCTTTTCATACTCCAGATTGGCAAAGTCCAGATCGCCTTGGTAGTGGAAGCACGAGCACGTGTTGACGATCCGAGGAGCTTTGGAACTTTTCATGGAGGGGAGAAGAATGAGGGTCAAAAGGCAGTGTCCAAGGTAGTTTACAGAGCCTGATTACATGACTTGAGTTTGGATGTCTCATCACAAAGCACACTTACGTGTCAATTCGAATCCATCCTCCGTGACAATGTACTTGGCCGAAGCAAGACCCGCATTGTTACATAAAATATCGAGTGTTCGTCCCTCAGCAAGCCATTTCTCCCCAAATGCCTGAATACTCTTGAAGCTGCTGAAGTCCAAATCCCAAACTTCGATTTGGTCATCGGAAATGTATTTCTCGCCCGTGAAACCGGCTTGGCCGCTTTTTTGTGCTTGACGAACGCGTTGCAAAAGCTCCAATCGAGCCTCGGCAGGCTTCTTCTCATAGGGGGGCGTATTAGGACGGCAAGCCAAGACGACACGGGCGCCCCAGAGCGCAAAGATGTATGCGGCCTCGTAGCCTATCCCGGAATTGGCACCGGAAATGATCACATTCTGTCCATGCAAATCGACGCGAGGCGGCAAGGACCTCGGGATGCGGATGGAGACTGGAGCATCGAGACCAAAGCCTTCAAACTGACGAAAGCGCTTGTAGAGACGGGACCAAGGCGTAGTGGATGCACTTAGTCCTGGTCCGTCACAGTGTGTGTCGAGGGCAGTAGGGATATTGGTAGGCGCCATGATGGATGTGGAAGGGAAAGGTCGTCGATCTGCAAGCGAACCGAAGATGCCTGCCTCCCCCACAACCTCTTTCACTTTCACAACTTTCACACACCTCGGACATCGGACGCGTGATCTACATGCATTTCGGGCATTTTAGACATTAAAGGCGGGACGCGCAGTAGTAGCGTTCAATGGCCGAAAAGACGGAAGACTAAATAGGTCAAAGAGCCAAGAGCGCGAATGGCGGAAAGAACGACTAGGCTCCAGAATAGGAAGGACAGGTAGGGATTTGTGGTCAGATGAAGGTCGTTCTGGGTAAAATCGTCCCAAAAGCTGCTGGTGAAGACAATGATCAAGGCGGCATTGGTGCCTAGCCAAAAGAGAAGGAACTTTGTACGGAAGTTCTGCTGTTGGTCTGTCTGTTTGACTGCCTTGCTCCGATGCTGTTTCTGTTCGACAGGTTTGCGTGCCAGGTCCGCTTGCGCGTGATGCCAAAGCTCGTCTGCGTCTGAGGCACTGGTGGGTACCTTGACTTCAACCACGGCGTCCGTCTTGCCCTTCTCGCCCTTGACGCCGCCAAGATCAGAGGATGCCGCGTCAGAGCCTTTGGTGCCCCAACTGACGTCATGCAGATTGGCCAGGGAGTAGATACTAAGTATGGTAACCCAAGTAGGCTGTAGAAACAGTGACTGCGGGAAGCACGTCAGCATGTGCCACGGATCTAGCATCCACAGAGAGGCAGCTAAGTATAAGACGTAGGTGGCGACGATGGAGATGACAATCGAGCGAATGTTGCTGGAGGTGACGAGGAGATGGAGGATATGCGAGGTGGTCCAACCGGAGGACTGGAACAGGTTCTCCTTGTCCAGTTGCAAGTAGATAGTCCAGGCAATGCAATAGAGCAAGAGACAAAAGAGTGCGCCTGCGTGAAGAATGTGAGAAAGACAACGAAAAACGCATGGGTACGTACCAAAGAGCAGAATGCATGCCAGATACATGAAACGGAAGCCTTGCGGTCTGCTTCCTAGACTGGCGACGGTAATGACGACGACAAGAGCGATGTACACGTTCAAGACAATATCGAATACTGCCTTGCCTTGGCCTGCAAATGGATCGTGCTTGGGATTGGATGTGGAGGATTTCATGAGGAAGTACAT
Source organism: Meruliopsis variegata (assembly GCA_037044235.1). Taxonomy (NCBI): domain Eukaryota; kingdom Fungi; phylum Basidiomycota; class Agaricomycetes; order Polyporales; family Irpicaceae; genus Meruliopsis; species Meruliopsis variegata. Next base: position 25,340 of record JAWLTJ010000014.1, read on the forward strand.
AGCCAAGTACCAGTTGGCCAGACTTGTCCATGTGAAAACCATCTGTACAAGGTTATACAGAACCTGCAATTGGAGCGCCAGTTTCCGCAAGAAGCTCTGGCCACTTGTCCAGATCCTGCCGAAGTGGATGAGAGAGAACATACTGGCAAACAGGGACCCATTCAGCCAGCGACGGCGCTGAGCGATGAGCTCGGCTACGCCATCAGGTACGTCGGTAGTGGCCTTGGCTGACTTGACGTATTTCAGGATCCATGCTTCGTGAGATTTGACCACCAATTCAAAACACAAGATCCGGTCTTCCGCCAAATACAAGTTGTTGATGAAGGAGCCGCCCTCCAAGGTGCCATTGTGCAGCGCTTCTCCTTTGAAGTAGGCATCTAAGGGCCGGCCTTTGAGTGCCTGCCAGCGGTATGCGGAGAAGGCACCGGGAAGAACGGCAATAAAGCCAAAGACAGACTCCAAGGGTTTGTCGAGGATATTGGACATCTTGTACTCGAAATTCTGCGCAGCCACCAATGGGTTGTACAATCTCCAGCCCATCGTGCCGACATCGACGGCGATTTCTCCACAGGCACCGGCCACTTTCTTATTCTTGTCAAATGCCTTCCACAGGTAGTACAATGAGCGGTCGGTAGGCATGGTCCCAACGTCGAGCAGGATGGTGACATTGGGCTGGAGCTGTTGACAGAATGCATTGAAGAACCAGCGATGACTGTTGATCTTCTTCTGATTCTTCTCCTTCAGACAGAACACCAACTGGACTGGACACTCTGAGACTTCCACACCGCCGCGTGGGTCGACGATGACTTGCGTCGTAAGCTCAAAGATGTGCGCGGTGACCTCCTTGTCGAGCACATGATCCTTCATGGCGCCTTCCTGGAAGATCCCATAACAACTGAGCATTTTCAGCATGCGCTCATTGGCCTTCTTGCGGCCGTCTCCGACGATAAAGACAACGGCTTTCGTCCATGAATTGGGTCCCCACGTCTTGGACTTGGACCGTGACTGTAGGTATCCGATGTTGCGAATCGTAGCACCGAGCGTTCGGAAGAGCAGCTCCTCGTCCTCATTGTAGCACGTCATACATACGGCCAGCTCCGTTTGGCGCTTGGACAAGAACGAGCGTAGCGCAAATCGATCGTTGCCCCAGTTGTTCGGGTCACACGTAGCAGCGGTGTATCTCATGGTGCGGAACTCGTCGCTCTGGTTGCCGCGACAGATGCTTCCAGGCACAGGAACGTCCAAGACAAGGTTGCCGTTTGTCAAAGCGATCTTCTTCACTGTGCGTCTTCTCAGCATGCGCTTGCGAGCGCTTTCAAATGCGTTCGGGTCATAGTCTGGAATATAGGCAGCTTGCTGTTGAGGCCGGACGAGCATCGTGCCTGGCGCACCCAGACCGACGAAGCCCCCGACCACGCCGTCAGCAGCTGCACCGAACTCTGACTTGTTGCCATGGTACTCGCTCGAATAAAAGCTGCCATTCGCATTTGTGTTCTGGTACGGTAAGGGCGGTGCGCCGTATGGATCCTGCTGGTAGGGGTTCCCGTGCATGCCGTTCATGGCGATGGTCTCGTAGGGCGGATCTGGAGGCAGATGATAATTCGCCGATGCCGCGTAGTTGCTCACCGACTGTGCGGGCGGGTGGGCGGGCGACGAGTAAGGCGCGGACGAGTAATCGTCTTCATAAGCGGGTTTGTAATTGTTGTGCGCTTTTTCGTCGTACAAAGATGGGGAATCGCTCGAAGGATATGCATAGGGTGCGCCTGGTTGCACGAGGGTATAATTGCTTGCAGACGCCATTGCATTGGCGCCATAGCCACCGTGGTTTCGCGAAATGCTATCACCGCTTCTTTGTCGAAGACCGGAGGAGATTTCGTGGCCATATGGATCGGCAGCGGGAGGGTATGCAGGGGCATAGGCAGCGGGACTGCTAGGAATATCGTGCGGGTTGGGCATCACGGCCGGTCGATTCGGCCTGGAGTAGTCGCTTTGTGCAGAGGGATCATAGAAGCCATCCTGGTAGTCCGTGTGGGGATCGGTGCGGCGTGGCGCTATCCGGGACGGCTGGCGCGAAGGCTTGACAGGTGTGCGGTGAAATACCGGATCTTGGCCGCCGGACATTGTATCGAGAATGCGATGCTTTCGCGTCACCGAGACCAGCGGTGATGGGCGTTCGTGGCGAGTAGCTGGATTTGCTCAGTCGGTCAGACGATGAGCAACTCCTTTAGTGCACTGTAGGTACCCACCCGTACGGCTGCAGGCATTCAGCCGACGCATCTTCTATACATTTGCTTCGCGGCACTCGACGACGCGCTAGACGCGAGAATTTTTCGTCCAAGGGCCAAAATGACTCTGCGTGCACTACTACTTACTTACTATAAGCGCCTAAGCGGAAAGAAAGCGTGTCGCGTCGCTTTAGTTCAAACAAGATTGTGCACGATAGTGCCAAGGTCTGTGGGCAAGACAGACGGGATGGAAATAATGACTAGTGGTGCACTGGATAGAAATGTTTGTTTGTTGATCAGACATGTTTGTGGATGTATAAGCGCACATGATGCATGCATGATAGAAATAGTGTACAGGATAAGGTCATTGGAAGTTGTGGTACCGGTCAGATGTGGACGCTTGTGTGTCGCGGAGCGTCGTCCACGCTGGCGGCCGGGTCCGTGGGAGCGTTCCAGAAGCCCGAGCAAACGGCTTCCACGTCTTGGATCTCTCGAGGGCACTCGGCATTGAGAACGATATTCTGGCGAGGTCCAAACAATGCGACATCATCCTCGATACGGATCCCCAAGCCCCAGAAGGCGGGTGGAACGCCTGGAATACTTTCGTGACAGTAGACTGCTGGTTCCACGGACACACACATGCCGCTGGAAAGGGGTGTGTTGCGATCGATGCTGGAGGTGTCGTGAAGATCGAGGCCGAGCCAGTGGCTCAACGCATGCGGATACACGTCCCTCTCCAGACTGCCCGGAGCGAGTGAAAAGCCTAGACGGCGCAGCTCTGCATTGAGCATTTCGACGCTGCGACGATGCAACCCACTGAGCGTGTATCCTTGGTCTTCGGTCGCCAGTTTCGTGCATGCCTTGAGTACATTCAACACGGCACCATACAGGTCACGTTGGGGTCCGCTGAACTTTCCGCTCACGGGAAAGGCCCTGGTGATGTCGCTCACGTACCCATCCAGTTCGCAGCCGGCGTCCATACACACAAGGTCGTCTGCGCCACATAACGAGTCATTTTGCACGTAATGAATCGTCAATGCGTTGCGGCCGCTTGCCACGACTGGAACGTACGCCGGGCGCTGGGCACCCTGCAGTGCGCAGCGTGCTTCAAAGATGCTCTGTAGCGCCCATTCCGACCCTCCAGGTCGAGCCGAGGTCATGGCACCCATCATGGCCTCGGATCCAATGCGACCTGCTCGGCGCATAAGACGCAGCTCGTTCTCTGATTTGTACAAGCGCAGCGCGTGTACTTCCTTGGACAGGCTATGGCATCGCTTTGGGTCACCTAGCAGTTTCACGATGGCATCAAAATCTGCCTTGCGTGGAAACGAATCATACGCGGTGGGTGTTGGCGGCGCAAGGAAATTCAGCAGCGACGGGATGCGTCGCGAAGGCTGCCGGGGAACCGATGGCGCCGCAGGTGGGTCCACATAGATGTGTGTGTAGTTGGGAAGGACTTGCCTCATGTGATGCAGAAAGGTGCTCGAGTCCATGGCATACGCCTCATCGGCACCAAACACTTCCATGGCCCCGTCCAAGCCAGTCCTGGGACCATTCCACACTTCATTTGCCTGATCTCTGGGCTGCACGAACATTGTCATCGTATATCCTCTTGGTGAGGATGCCTTTTTCTCCAGCAGTACTGCCGAATCCTGCTCCTGAAACCCGGTCAAATACAGAAAGTTGGACTCTTGTCGGAATCTGTAAAAGATGTTTCCACTCATATTCTTGATGCGTCCTCCCATACACACCACGGCACTATTCTCTGGTAACCTTTCCATGAGTTTCCTCCTTCTATCCTCAAACTCGCTTCGAGGAATCCCAGGAACAAGCTCCTCCATTGCTACTGGGATTTGTCCGGACTCATCCGCATCTACAAGATGTGCTCCTTCCAGTAAAGAGTGGCGCCGAGGAAAGAGGTGTGGATGGGATTGCGGCAGTGGCTGACCATATACACGATTTTGTCCGCTTGGCGACGAGTGCGATGCATTCAGTGATCGCGTATTCTGCCAACTTTGCTCTCGGAGATCGTGGACTTGAGCCGAGGAGCTATATGGGCGGAGTGCGTGTGGGAACGCCCTTGGTGCTCTGGTCGTCCTGGCTTGGCTACAGGCCAATAACCGACAACTCGCGTGGGACGAGCTGCTGCTTGCTCGGACACAAGCGTTCCACGGGAGCGTCATTGAACGTAGTGACGGAGAAAGGAAGCGACACTAATAGAAAATCTTGCGTTTTTCATCTGATACCGACAGACGCGCCATAGGCTCGAGCCACACACTCCAATGAATATATTTTAAATACACGACACCTGTCACTGACCGTTACTCGAAGACTAAATACGATGTCCGTTACTCGCAGACTAGATACGATAACCTTCACTCGAAGACTAGGATGACTAAAAATGATCACTTTCACTCGATGACAAATACACAATGTCCTCGATGACAAATACACAATGACCTTCACTCGATGCCAAATACACAATGACCTTCACTCGATGCCAAATACACAATGACCTTCACTCCATGACTTACAGACAGTGTGCAGCTGTGTCGGCCACGTCGCGCCAACCACCGCGAATGCTTTGGCGTTGGTAGACGATTTGTAATGCAGAGGTTGTTCTTTGTGCGGTGAATGTCAATTTGTACTGTCCGTCTTTTTGACTGGCAACAACGCTGTGTGGAGGTATATCCGCACCGCGGTGGTTCTCAACTGGCGCTGGCTCTCTCTTGCTTTGGGCCGGTGATGAAGTTCCACGCAGGACAATGCGATTACTTCCCTCCGAAATGTCAAAAAATGCGCCGCTGGATGCACGTACAGCGACCAATGCTGTAATATTGTTGGACTCGGAGCATGTCACACCGCCTTCTGATGGGGGACCATTTCCAGGGTTTTGGGTATCAATAAAGACGGGGGATGTCATTTGTGGCCAATCTTGATCACCAGCTGTCAAATGCATCTTCATTGCATCTTGTGCATTTTCTGCAGTAACATCGAGGGACAATCGTGTCGTGTACAGAGAGCGATCACTCTTTGAATTGTTGCGGCCGTGGTGGACATAGAATAGCTCAGAACCTTGTGGAGTTTTGTGTGTGACCTCTAGAGCTCCTCCTCCGTCGTGTGACCGGCTTGCTACTATCGATCCGTGGCCTGTGGACTGGATACTAACGCCATATGACTGCTTTTCAGACAGAATAGGATTGCTGTTGGACTTTTTGAATGGACCAAGAGGAGAATCGCCGAATGCATACCCAACACCATATGCCTCTTGTTCATAATTGTTTGCTGAATAGGTCAAGTAGTACCGAACAGATCCGTTACGAAGTCTGCGCGAGATCAATGTGCTTCCTTCAGCCCAACGACGATCTTTGTTCGTTCCATTCGTTTTGGTGTAATCATTGACATCGGCATTTTCCCTACACGAAGTCAGAAATAATATCCTCGGAAAAAGGGGCGGAAAAAGGGACTCACCACTCCTGAGGGTCGGCCCCATATGAAATAAGAGTCTTCCATCCATCCATGCGCGGCGGCTTTCCAATTTCGCCCGTTGCATTGTATGCTGAAATGTTCGCTGGTAACGGCTTTGCTTGCGACTTGTATTTGTCTTTTTGGTCTGAGACAATCTCTGGCATCGTTTTCGCCTCTGGATCGTTCCACCACAAATTCTGCAGCTGCGTACCGAGGATGTTAGACTCTTCGATGTATTTCGATAGCGTCTCATCCCAGTTCCAGTTACGGTAAGCATTTCGTGAGTAATATAGATAAATATCCTTTCCATTCTCATCGAAATATACGTTCGGATCGATCGAAGGTATGTATGTCCCTTGTGGTGCAGAGCTTCCTATCTCCTTTGTGTTTGGCGGTTTCTTCTGCTCTTCGTCCATAATGAGATTCACATCGTGATAATGTGGATCAAAAGGGTAATAGTCAATCCAGCGTGGTTGGATCTCTTCAAATGGCCCTTGAGCAGATCGTGAAACGGCCACACCCAGCTTGGAGGGCTCTTCGTACTTTTCATAACGAAAAGTATCTTTTGTCAAATCCGACCGAAGTCGCGCAGAGAAGAAGAGGAAATACCATTTTGTTTTCGCATTATAGTAGCACTCTGGTGCCCATTGCCAATCACGACCCCAGCAAACCTGTCCACCATCCGCATCACGAGTTCCTGGCGGCGTGCTATTGAGCGCTTGTCCCGAGCAAGCCTTCATGGCGCCTCCAGGGATGCGTTGCCAGGTACTCAGGTCGGGACTCTTGTATATTGCAAAAAGGTACCCGGGGTCCATTCCTTCCGTACTGTATGCGTAGTAATAACCTGAATGAAGAAGTGTGAGCCGTCTTTATCTCGAAGCTATTGTTTTTTGCATACCTGTCGTTGCATCGTAAAATGTGAATGGGTCAGCTCCTTTATGCAGAGCAGCATTGTGAAAGCTTTCAAAAGAACGATTTGTACTTGTCTGACATTGCGTTGTAGCAACAAAAGTAACGATCAGCAGCTGCACCCATCGCCACATGCTCATGCCCCTGCCGTCGGAGGATGTTACGAGGAAGCCTAATTGGCATCTCCCCCACACTTTTTCGGCTTTTTGTCCGACGGACGCTGTATCTAGAACCCGTGTTCCGTCATGAGACTAGCGGCTTGGCGCGGAAGCATGTACCCGTTGAACCAATCAACACATCGGTAGCCTTCCCTTTGTGGTTTCCGTTTATAAACATGCAGGGCCCTTAGTGGACGCCCACTGTTATGCACGTCGGATCAAGATACTAATTTATTGACAAGCGACGACGAGCACTTACCACGTCCGTCTCTCGAAGCACCAAAGCAAATTGGATCCCATATCTTCCTGTGAAGACGCATAAATCGGGCACAGCAAAGGTGATCCTCATTTCGCTTTCCACGTTGCGACCAAGCACTGTTCTTTTTCGACACTTCGCCACAAGGACGCACTGCGCAAGCCTCCGAGGTCTTGCGGTGAAACGACCATTCTCGAGTGGGATCGACAGCATGTCAGAAGGTCTCGTGCATCTCGATGATGTTACTCGGCTGAATGGAACGGTCGTCCGGATCCTTGCTGGAAATCCAGGAAAGTTCACTCTCCAGGGTAAGTGAGATAAAGCACATGCTGCGCCGGCTGAGTCTCCATTCCAGGGACAAACACCTATTTGGTTTCTTCAGCAGAGGAACACGACTCGGCCCCTTCAATTCTCATCGATACAGGGGAAGGGCGTGAAGAATACCCAGAGCTCTTGCAAAGCGTACTTGATGGAGATAACTCTGAGGCAGGGCCACTTAAGAAGACAGTGTCGGACATGTGAGTGTCCGAAAGCCAATCCGATGTATAACGCGCTCACCGTCTCCGCAGAATACTCACGCACCAACATCATGACCATGTCGGAGGTCTGCCGAGTGTTCTACAGATGCTAGCGACTCGAAAAGAGCAAAAGCATCCACCTAGACTGCACAAGTATCCCCACGCTGCTAGTGACGACGCACTTAGTGAGCGGTTACGCAGCCTTGAATCTGGTTTGTTTGAGCCTGCGCCATCAGGCCTTCCGCTATGGCCTCTCTCTGAGGGAGATAAATTGAATGTCGGGAAGACTTCCTTGCAGGTAGTTCACACACCTGGGCATACCGCCGATCATATATGTTTAATTCACGAAGAGGAATCCGTCCTATTGACGGGCGACCATGTCCTTGGTCAAGGAACGAGTGTTTTTGAGGACCTTACGGCTTACTTAGTCAGCCTTCGCAAGTGTTTGCGCCTCTTGACATCAGGCAAGACGAGAGATACCAAGTGGACACTTTTCCCTGCTCATGGCCCAGTTCTTCAAGAAGGTGCCGTGTCTCTGCAACAATATCTCGATCATCGGCTAGAGCGTGAGGACCAAATTGTGAAACTACTTGCAAGCCATCATGAAGATCAGGCGCATTGGACCATCCCTGCACTGGTGTCCAACTTATATTCTAATTACCCGGAATCCTTGTACCCGGCAGCAGCACGCGGGTTGTTTCTACACTTGCGTAAGTTAGCGCAACCGGATCCAGAAGCCATCGAAAGAGGTGTCGTAGAAGATAATGACAAACTTCGTGGTCGACGAGTGAACTGTTCCGGCTATGGAGCTGGATCGGATGGACTGGCGCCAAGCGTGCCAAATGGAGATGCAGCATGGCTCCGCGCCATGGAGTTACGTTGGTCCCTACTTCCCAGTGTACAGGTGACATTAAGTAAAGGTGCTTTGTAGCTCACAAAGACATCGACCCGTATTCCCATGTATTATGCAAATTTATATTGATAGTTCGTACATCGATTCTTTGACTAATATGAGACTGTGTTAATGACTGCGAAGTACTTTCTTTGTCACCGGTCAACTTTCTTACGAAGTCTTGGGTTTGGCTTGTAGAAGCTGCCGCACCCAAGATTTTCCAGGACTGTCATTTTGAGAAATGGCCTGTAGTAGCTGAAAGATTGGATCTAATGAAAGCCTTGCTTGTGAATCAATGAAGCATTTGGGTAATTGGCAAGATTCTGTCGCCAGGTGTGAAGACTCTGAGGAACTTATCGTATCTTGACTACTTGATAATTGGTGCCGTTCATTCTTATTATTCATTTTAGCTTGGATTTCTCTTCGTAACCTGTCCAAGAATTGATGTGCTGAAGAAAGAGAATTGGATTCTAAAGGGCTATCCATCCAGCTTATGGATATAGTTACTCTCTTGAAAAAGTCAATGTTTTTGTCCACAAGCAAGCACAGCTCTATATGCTCTTCAGCATCGGCACTGGAAGAACATCCTGAGAGCATCAAAGCCACCACGGAAACAATGAAGACCCAAATAGCTAGTGTAAATTGTGGACAACAAAAATTTGTGAAAACACCGATTGAGTGGTGCGAGTGAATGTCGTCCACGATAAAACTCAAATGCGTACATGCAAGCTTTGCCACAGATTTTGATAGTAGATAAAGCTCTCTTGGGCTAGTATTGAGGCTACTGGATAACCTCGATGTAAGATCAAAGATATTTCGACCATAATATTCTAGCAAGGATGATTGCATGTCGATACTCGCCAGCCGCATTCCTGCCGTGCATACTGCGCGACTGTCAGACGAACTTCCAGCACATAGACATTTTGGGATGTCAGGGAAATCTAAGGAGGGAAACTCCCTGCGGAAAAGATCCAGGTATTTATTAGGATGTGTGTGTTCTAATCTTGTTATAGAAAGCTGATATCGCAACAGATTATCATGCTTAAATATTGGATCAAGGTGACAATCTTCATTGTTCCGTGCCTCGAGCGGTGACTTGTAGATTTCGGATAATGAGTGGCATTGTAAATATTCGATTTTCGTAGACAGGATCAATTTCTGAGAACAATCCCAGTCATGAGAACCATTGCAATTTTTCGAAATGGTGTCTTTTTTCAAGGCGAGCGATTGTCTGGAGGCGATATTAATGTAGAAAGTTGTAGCATTGGTGTCCCCTTTCAAAGCATAAAAGATGCTCATGAGAAGGCTTTCCAAAACGTCATCATAGCTTATATTGTACTTTGTCTTGCGCTGAGCAATCACTCGTTTGATAGTATCTTTTACTGTGCGGAAATGGTGCCGATAATCGAGCCAGGGTTTTACTGTTTCTTGAGGAAGGCAAAATTTTATTAGCCTCTCTGTATCTTTTTTCTGCTGTGTCTGAATCGGAAGTGCAAGTATAATCCCTTGAATTTGCATGCCTATTGCAAGACACAGTTCGGTGAAGTGGTGTAGCCCATTAATAGCTGCTTGAGGATTGTTGTATGACCATATTAGACTTGCACTTGACAGTCGCTTTGCTTGCAATTGTCCAAGAATACTTCCTATATACTTCTCGAAGTACTCGAAGGCGAGAGAAACGATTCGCTGGGGTAGTGCAAGGAACGAAATGAATGGAAGATTTAAATACCTTCCCTGTAGAACACGGTTTCTCCAGAATATATTTCTGTAACGAGTGCGGTTTGAGGGAATCCGCTCCGAACATTTGTCGCTGTAAAGTCGACCTGAGCGGTAGGTTAACTCCTTGGTAATCGAACCAGACACCTCCAATAATTCAGAAGTAGCGAGCAAGTGTATAGAGTGCAAGAAAGCAGTACCAGAGGGTACTTCTGAATTAGTAATCACATCATCTCGCGAACCATCTTCTGGTCGGACTAAATGGCTTTGATTCAGTGAGATGTCGTGCTCAGATGCACTCTTATTGGTGTCTTGATTCGCTATACCTTGAGTGCATTCGCAAATGTCATCTTGATGGGAAAGGGTTTCTGAATACATGTATTTCTGTTCTGAGGAACAGAAATGCTGTGGCTTTGTACAGCAATTCTTCGATTGTGAATTTCCATTTTCCCGTGAGACTTCAGTAAAATCAAATTTTGAATCATCCCTTTTTCGTTTAAGACGGACAATGTAAGGATGATCAAGTCTTGTTGTATGACACTCTACTCCACGTTTTACACAAGTCCCACATGGATCATCTTTGTTCGCTCCTAGAGATGCATGCGAGCACTGGAATAGCCAATCAGCATTCTTCCCAAAAGGTAGAGTCGAGTCTTACTTTCGATTTCATTTTGAAACAGCGGTCACAACTTCTGCGCTGAGAGTTGTTACTTATTGCAGACCGTTCTTTTTTGGGATTGTGGGACTGCCTTGTTTTGACTTGGTCTTGGTGGTCATGTGTGTCTTGAATGTTCTCAGGGACCCCAGTCGATGCATCAGCTTCTGTTTGGTCATCCCTCTTGATATCCTTCTGTACCTTTGAAGAAGCTGAGAGGTCCTCAGCTATCTGAGCATGTCGAAGGCCTTCGATATCTTCTCGTATGTTATGGACTTCTTGAACCATATCAAGCCCAATACTTTTAGGTGGTTGATTTTCAGATTTTACATCATTTGGTAAGAGTGATGATGAGTGTGCGAAATCTCCGCACTCGTTTAATTTGTTGTAATCAGAAGTGGTAGGGTGAGGACTAGTGTGATTTGCCGTCTGTGGGGATTTTTTGCAAACACTTGAGGTACATACTCTTCTTCCAGTACAACATGTTGAGCATCTTTCAAATAAACTGACTCTTTCTATCTGGCTAGACATCCGAATTGATGTGGCGGGAGGTAACAAGATGGTATATTTGGGAAGGTTCACGGTGTTAAATACCCACCGACCTTTGTCAAGAATACTTTTTCGTTTCGCATCGCCCAAGTGACGCCCCCAAAACGCCAAAAAGTGTGACACATTAGATCTTATGACTTCCAGCTGCGACTCCGAGCTTTAGCCTCCGCCATAGAAACTCATTTCGCGAGAAGCGTTCATGGGAGCAAGCCGCAAGGTATTGTGCCGGCACTCCTTTTTGAACCTTTGAACCTGAGAGGGGTATGTATGAATTCCTGGGGCTCGGAATGTTGCTCCATTTCTATGTATTACTTGAACTACTGTGACTTTAAAACAGGTGAGAGAACAATCACAGCTTGTACATGTGAGAAGAATCTCCATTAGCGTACGTGCGCGTATGACGTCGCACACCCTATGAACACGCGCAGTGGGTTCTCACACAACACAATTTCAATTTCTTCGCACCGAGAAAGGTTCACCCCTTTTCCATTGAAACGACATCAATATGGGTCACGGCAATAGTGACCGACTTTATGTGACGCAGGATGAAATGGTGAGTCGATTACTTGGCAAGACGAGCAGGGATGTACCAGCTCTATACTCTTTGTAGCCGCGTGATTGTTCTGACGCTGAAACTTCTAGAGTGGGATATATGGCGACCACACCGCTGGTGGTGGGCGGAGGATCAAAGCATCTGATGTTGGATTTGAAAGACTTCCATTCGATTGCTGTGCTTTGTCGCTTCAACCCTGGTCGATTCCTGTTTGTAGCGTATCGGAGGGGACTATCTTCGAGTTGACGAACATTATTCCATTCCTGAAGAAGCACGGCGTCAATCCAGCGACGGGAGCGAAGATGGAGTCGAAAGACTTGATTCGATTGAATTTCTCCAAGAATTCCAAGGGAAAGTTCCATGATCCAGTCAGTTTCAAGGAATTTAATGAGCACAGTCACATCATTGCTGTCCGTCCAAGCGGCAATGTGTTTACGAACGACACCATTCAGCAACTTAATGTCAAAGCAAAGTTCATGAATGACCTTGTAGATGATACTCCTTTCACTAAGAAGGACCTAATTACTCTGCAAGACCCACATAATGTCGAAGCTCGTGATCTGAACAATCTACACCATTTGCAAGCATCTCTCAAGTGGAGCAAAGAAGACCAAGATGGAGAAGAGGTGAATGCTCATGCGACAGGGAGTGCAAGCAAAATCCTCCATCAGATGCGGAAGGATAGTAAAAAGGAGGATACAAAGAATAGTCCGACACAGGCCAAAGAAAGCACATCACAACAAGAAACGCAAGATAACCTGGACAAAAAGCGTAAGCTTCCATATAATACGACAAACATGACTACAGGCATGATGGCTGCAAGTTTCACGTCATCCGGTCTAGATGTGCGGACGACAAATGAGCGACAACTCATCAACGAGGAGGAGTATATGTTTGAGCAGGTCGCGTCGGGCAAAGGGATCTCCAAGCCTGGAGGAAAGGGCAGAAAGAACAAGGCACATGTCCGGGTAAGTTGACTGCAAAAATGCAAGTGTTTCTGACTGATATGTGCGAAGGTTGAAACCAACTTTGGTCCATTGGATATAGAACTTCACGTAGACAAAGCACCTAAAACGTGTTATAATTTTTTGGAATTGTGCAAAGCAGACAAGTATGCGAATACAACTTTCCATCGACTGATCCCAGGATTTATGATTCAAGGTGGCGATCCTACCGGAACAGGTCGTGGGGGGCAGTCAATTTGGGGGAAGCCATTTCGGGATGAATTTGATAATGCTGGTGCCTATAGACATACGCATAGGGGTACAATAAGTATGGCCAACCGTGGCCCAGCAACGAATGGAAGTCAATGGTTTATCGCATTTCGCAAGCTCCCTCATCTGGACGCTAAACACACCGTATTCGGCCAGATTCTGCAAGACGACGACAGTAAGGCAGGTTCCTTGGCGACTTTGGACAAGTTCGAAAGCGTGCCTACCGAGCCCAAAACAGACCGTCCCCTGCGGAGCATCCGGATCTTGGGCGTGTATATTTTGGACAATCCATTCGATGAATACAAATCCAATCTAGAGAGCAGACTAGCTCGGGAGAATATGAGCGAGGAAGAGAGAAAAGCCAAGGAGGCCAAGCGACGAAAGCGCGAAGAGGATCGAACAACATGGTGAGTAGCGTGCGCAGAGCGGTATGCGATGATTGCCCATTATCCTTAGGTTGGGTACGAATCTTGCCCCCAAAGACGGACACACGGAGAGTAGCATACTGGGCTTAAAAGGAAAAGCATCAGGGGTGGGCAAGTATCTTGTTGAGCAAGCTCCGTCAAGTGGAGCGGGTAAAGGGAGCAGTGAAGACGATGGCTTTTCAAGCAAAAAGAGCAAAGCAGCCACTTCCAGCGGCGGATTTGGCGACTTCTCTTCATGGTAATGTGATTTGTATTTGTATACAATGTATGCGAGTAGTAATGTACAAATAATCAACGAGGGATGGGGCTCTGGTGTGTAGTGCTTAGATCAGACGGATTGATGGGCGAGGGACATTGCAGGGTAGTCTGAGGAAGTCCACCCGTGCGGAAACCGTGTGTAAGATTGTTGAGGAAATCTACATCGCCCATATTAAGAGATTGAGAATCAGGGGGCGCAATAAGGATAGAGTCGAGAGTCGCAATAGAATCCTTGCTGCCGCTTGTTATGGAATCTTTGGCGTTGGGAGAATTGCGCAAGGGTACAGATTGTGGGCGACTATAGACCGGTCTCATACTGGGCACGAGCTTGACAGACCCAGGCGATGCTGTATAGGGCGGTGTGAACGCAGCATTAGCATCGTACTCGTGGTCTGTAGGAGGAGCGCTTGGTAAGACTGAGTGTTCTCTTTCGAAAGATGACATCGGAAAGGAGGAGCTGCTTGCGGAAGAAGACGTTGAGTCTTCAGAATAAAAGCCCAAGCTCCCCAGACTGGCAGCACAATCAGAAAGGCACCGCAGGAGCAGATTGCATCTAGCTGCCGTGCGGCTGCCACGTTGTTCGAGCAGAGCGAAGCAGTCGATAACGGATTTCATGTTTCGCTGCAACCAGAGGAAGTGCTCTGACTGTCGCTCTTTCAAATCCGGCGCGGTGGGTCGTACATGGGTGGGCATGGGCGGAGGCAGCGTTCGGTCATACCTGCCGTCTGCGTGTAGACGATTGTGTTCCATCCCAAGGGCAATACTCGTCAGCGATGGCCTGGAAGTCATAGTTACGTCGAGAATGTGCTCGCTCCTGGAATGGCTGTTGGATTCTGTATATAGATCCTTACTCCCCGTAAATGCGACAGCGAAAGCTGTCATAGCACATAACAAGTGATTACCATTCCAGCTAATGTTCAGTGGGATTTTCCCCTGACGCACAATGAAGGATCTGTTCGTCGAAGGGATAAGACTGGCGACAAATATCTAGGAAAGACACTCACACAGCAGGGGCTGTAGCCAAAATGCAGGTCGCATGCTCCAGAGCCTTGCAGCGAAGGTGGACAGGAGCATCCTCATCGGTCAGAAAGCGCCTGGTGACCATGCAGCGAATGAATGTGATGGATGACAGCCAGACAAGTTCGGCCATCTGGATGGACTCCTGTCCAGTAGAAAAGGCTTCGATGTAAGGAAGCAGGCTTCCTCTTTCCGACAGAACCTTCGCACTATCGTTGGCAAAAGGGAGCAGACCACGTCGCATTGCTTGCTCCATGAACACCTCCAAGTCCAGCGCACCGTGGTACCGCATCGACGGACTGAGGTCATCTATCACATCCAAGTACGCATACGCCTTCTCGACGATTGTCATCTGGAGCGATGATGCGATCACCTTGGTATGATCAGGGTTTGCAGGAGCCGGAAGGCGAACTTGGGACGGATGAATGGCGTATGGCCTAGCACTGATGAAGCTCTGCCATCGATCGAGGATCAACAAGTGGTATGCACAGGCGATGCGCTGCTGTCTCTGATCATCGGTGAGCGTTTGCCATATGTGATGCCGCTCATCGAAGAGGCCGCAACACGTTCCACGACGCACAACACGTCCGATGGCAATCCAAAGCATGTCGACTTGTCCAGAAAACATATAAAAAATCGTGAACATGATCCACGTTTTGATGCTTTCGTATATATCCTCGTGTCCTTTATTGCTGCCATACTGCCGTTCATGAGTGATCCGACTGATACACTCTGCTTTCCAATCCAGCTGTCCTGCAAGTGCGAGCCATTTGGACACCTTTTCACTCGAGATGTCCAGGATGTGAAGCGGATGTGCTTTGGGGACCATGAGTGCCGCACTCGTAATAGCTAGACAGACGCATGCCGCTTGACGAGGACGAACCGGGTATCCTCCTTTGAGTCTCTCCCAGGTCCCTGCTACCTCGATCCGCGAGATTACCGCCGTGTACGTGCTAAGCTGCGTGTCTCGTTTGTTAGTATCGCGTAGCAGCGCCATCAGCCGACATACCTCATGAAAGTAGAACTCAATCAATCGATCGCATGCCGCTGTGTCTGGTAACTTAGACTGGACATGTTCCAGCTTGATACACTGATCGTTGCCATTCGTCTCGTCGATGTCCTCCAAAGAAACTTGGTCGATGTGCGGCGTGTGCTCGTGTAGGGCGCGGATGGCTTCGTCAAGCCTGGCCTGCTGGACTTGTAAGGACTTCTGCACCTCAGAAATGACTCGGAATGGGTCTTGAGAGGGGCCTGTCGTGGTACGCGCTCGTTTTGAAGGGCTTGCATTGTCTGCGAGGTGGGTATCGGCATTGGAACAGGGGATATGATCTTCGTTCTGGTAACACGTCTCCTCCAATCCTCTCAGCACACAGCTTGAGCATGGCTTGACCCGATCACATTTGAGCTTTCGCTTGCGACATGCATGGCACTACGTATGGTTCCGATCAATGGCTGGTTCAGTAGACCGTGCGGTGTACTTACCGAAATAGGCTTGTGCGTGAAATACGACGGGGGCGGAACGCTTTTCATGGCGGGATCTTTTCGCCATGCGAGACTTGATGAGCTTAACTAGGGTGGTAACGAATTTTGCTGGCGGGTGTTTATCGATGAGACAAGCATTTGCAAAGCAAGATAATCAGTGGTTTGATAGCGGGTGGACGCGAACACGCATTCGGAGAAGAAAATATACACTTTGTAATTAATAGTAAATTAGAAGTGCCAATCGCTCTGCTTTAGCCTACAACATGAGCGAGCACTTGGTGCGACGCTGGAAGACATCCAATGCTTCACACAAATTGTCATCTGGAATCGGATCTAGACAACCAGAACAAGCAAATGAAAGATTTGGATTCGAGTGAGGCTTTCTTACTGCATAGATAGGTAGAGTAGAGTCATGCTACTTCAGCAACTCATTGCGCTATTTCTACTCAGACTATTGCTGAGGACAAACTATTTCTAATTGAATGCAAACTATCCTAACTGAATGGAAACTATTCCTACTAAATACAATCTATTCCTACTGAATACAATCTGTATTACTGAATACAATCTGTATTACTGAATACAATCTATTCCTACGGAATACAATCTACCCGAGCTAAATACAATCTATTCCTACTGAATACAAATTACCCGTATTGAATACAAATTACCCGTACTGACTACAAACTACCCATACTAAATACAAACTGCCCGCTCTGAATACAAACTACCCGTACTAAATCCAATCCAATTATTCTGAACAGGCTCAAAGGGACGACGTCACCGCTTTAACAGTTTCGGCACGCCGGCGCTTTAGCTAGGCACTTTCGTTCCGCGTATGCCGTGCCGGGATGCCGTCTAGTGGGAAGTTTAGTGGGACTGTGGACGCCGATATGACGAGAAAGACAAAAAAATACTAGAACCACATGCTTCCCGCCTTGCGAACCGTCACCCTGCAACGTGCCGATCTTGCGGCAAGAGTAAGTGGTACATCCCGTTTGCTGCTACCATGGCCTGCATATAACAGTTGAAGAGTGATTTATTGTCATCTTGATGAACCGACCATCTTGACGAGCCACCAAGTCAGCTACTCCGACGAGTGGACGACCTCATCATGGAGACGGAAAAGCGAACTGTTCCGTCAACAAAAGATCCAGCGAGCGATGGTGCGGACTTGCAACGTGACTCTCACAATCCCGTCCTTTTTCTTGATGTAAACGAAATCAAATTGCAGGGACTCGAAGACCCCCGCAATTGGAGCCATGGTCGCAAATGGTGCACAACGGCTATTATTTCTCTCATGGGCTTTATATCACCCCTCGGTTCCTCTATACTAGTCCCTGGAGCTCGACTGGTCGATCTGGAGTACAGTCTGCGTTCTCGCACTATTTCGCTGTTGCCCATTAGTCTTTTCGTCCTTGGTTTAGGTATTGGCCCTTTTCTCCTGGCACCTGCAAGCGAGCTTCGTGGACGTCTTCCCATCTATCTCATTTCTAGCATCATCTTTGTTCTTTTCAACGTTGCCACAGCCCTTGTTCGCAATTATGTTGGTCTCTGCATATTACGCTTTCTTGCAGGTGCTGCGGGAAGCACAGGTCCCAGCTTAGGGGCTGGAAGCATTGTGAGTTGCCAATAGTTCCACTATGAACGCCTATTGACAGTCAGGGAAGGGAGACATGTTTATTCCGTCAGAAAGAGGTCGTGCTCAATCACTTTACGGTCTGGGCCCACTGCTTGGACCAGTATGTGGAGCCATCGCTGGCGGATGGATAGCCCAAACTTTGCACTCCTGGCGTTGGCAGTTGTGGGTATTGACCA
Organism: Meruliopsis variegata; assembly: GCA_037044235.1. Lineage (NCBI taxonomy): Eukaryota > Fungi > Basidiomycota > Agaricomycetes > Polyporales > Irpicaceae > Meruliopsis > Meruliopsis variegata. Next base: position 43,453 of record JAWLTJ010000014.1, read on the forward strand.
TCCTTTCGGGTCTTATTACTGTTATCGTTGCTGTCTTTCTGAGAGAGACCTATGGGCCTGTTCTGTTACAAAGAAAGGTGAAAACAATTTGCAAACAGCATTACGAAGTGATCAAAGACATCATTCCAAACAACGATCAAGACCGAGAGGCACTTAAAGAGCATCAGAACCACATCTACGCTCTTGCGTATCCGAATAGAAATAAGTCAGAACAGGTCACCGATCATTCGACATTCTCTAAATTCTCACAGTGGGTTAGACGCATGATACTACCGTCCCCTCTGCTACGATCCAAACTAAAGGTAGCACTCAGTCGCCCGTTCCGTCTATTATTCACCAATCCGATCTGCGCAATTTTCAGTCTCTACATGGGATATGTATACGGAATTATCTTCATCTTCTTAACGCAGCATCCTCTTCTGTATCAAGAGCGTAACGATCCAGATGATCCACCACCGTGGCGCCTTCCCACATATAATTGGCAGCCTGGACCCACCAGTCTGACATACATTGGCCTTGGACTAGGCTTTCTTGTGGCAGCCTCAATTAACGTCATGTTGCAAGATTCGATCTATACGAGGTTGGTATTGAACCGTGGTGAATTCAGTTTTGCCCTCTTTGGACGCCTCCAAGACATTGCCAGATATGCTGAGCAGCGTGAAAAACGAACACAAAAGGCAACAGAGCCGGCTGACGTGGAACAAACTGCAGACAAAAGAATTTCGCAAAGTATTGCAAAAGGCAGACCAGAGTACCGTCTTCCACTGTGTGCTGTCGGGATGATCATTCTTCCTTGCGGGTTGCTAATATTTGGGTGGACTGCCTTCATCCGCTCACATTGGATATTCCCCTTGATCGGTTCATTTTTCGTTGGTGTCGGCTCCATTCTACCGTTCCAAGTCATTCTTGTTTACCTGGTGGACACCTTTATTCCGTATTCAGCAAGTGCCACAGCTTGTGCCGTGCTTGTCCGGTGCATTCTCGCCGCTGTCTTCCCACTATTCAGTGAAAGTCTCTTCATGGCACTCGGTTTCGGATGGGGTAGCACTCTGCTGGCTTTTATTGCAATGGGAGCCATCCCTGTCCCCATCATTCTATGGTTCCGGGGCGAGCAATTGCGAAACCGATTTAAGTTCCATGGATGAACTTGATCTTTCGTTGGAACCTTAATGTATTTTATTGTATTTGTAGCACAAAAATGGATTTTCGCACTGGCCATCTATTGTGTCGTCATGATGCAGAACATCAACAAATAAGACCCTCCTTCGTTTTGTGGTGGTGTTGATCTAAATAGTAGACATCTTATGACTCAGTACCATGATCATCTGAGAATGATTGGGCATGGTATCGCAGGTCAGGCAGTTCCTGAGGCTTTCCTGCTGGCCGTTTTCTCCCTTGCCTCCTATACAAACTGGGGCAGGACATGGTTGGTATCGGGAGCAGCGCCACTGACCTACCTACTTCTTGAAGGGCAAAGGAAAGGGAAGAGAGTTCTGTATTGGATTCCCCTCCCTTTACTGATCACCCTAACAAACCTTGCAGAAGCCGCTGTTTCAACATCTTGGCTTTTCTATTGGATTTACGCCGCAATTTGTTGGGCGTTAATTTTCGTGACATGCCTTTATCAAGTTGATATTGTTGCTGACTATACCAGAAAAGGATTCAGATTCATCCTTCACGCTGTCCATTTTACAGCAGACAAAGTTGCAATCTTTGATATACCAGCACTGCACATTGATGTGGACGTAGATGGGCTCATGATCATCCGAGGTCTTACTTTCTCTCTATCAACATTAACATTGACTGCGCATGGCATTGAAGTAGGAATCAAAATTTCAGACGATCTTGAGCTTTCCATTCAAACAGATTTAGTCAAAGTAGCGCTCTTCCGCGAGATTGAGATTGGGGATGTATACGGGAATGCCAAAGGTGGATCTTACGAACAAGCTTTTGGCCACACTCTGGGAAATTCGCATGAGGAAAGTGGACAGGCTTTAATGAAGGATGAAGGACAATCTTCGAGCGATATGAGGCCTGACTCGCATGATGATGGAGTCCAACCAGAACAGACATCGCGAAGCAACTCTGATCAAGGGACACCTGAACAAGAGAAGATGGATTATGGAACGGAGCTGATGACAGAATCTGCTTCTACCACGAACCAAACATCTACTGGGGAAAGTTTTGAAACACAATTAGACAGCATTGACCAAGAAGCACAGGTAGCTCAGCGCGCCGATTTTGTAACAATGAAAGACCGGATGACTGACGGAAGACCCCCCGAGGATACCGAACCTGGGGACCTAGTAAGTCAGACTACTCATTACTCCGTCGATGATGGAAAAGCCAAAGAACGCTTCCTTCGAGCAATGGATCAGTTAGAAACATCAAGTGAAATTCGGATTGCCCGTGACAGAGCCATGGACAACATACAGACTCAGCGTGGTGATGCTGTGACGCATCCTGATCTCTTCGATGAAGAAAAAATTCGTGCCGCTGTATGTAATCAACTTCGCACTGAGCCTTCCATCCAACATCCATCGGACCGGTCAATTCGAGTGACGACATTACAGAATTTTCTCCCAGCCTCTGTTCGGAGAGTGCTGCATAGGATGCCACAACTACTTCGATTACTGTTAAATCCTCTAGCGTACTTCCACCCAGTCAAAGTCACCTCAATCACTGTTGGAGCGTCCGGCCAGTGGTTCCAAAGTATTTTGGCTTCAGAACTGTTCAAAGGCTATGTTAAGTCTTCTGTCGACGTACGCAAATTGAGAGATAGGGTTTTTGAATGGTTAACAGATGCCAATTTTGTCATTGGTCTGCATGCTGTTAAAGGTGTTGCTCAAGTACCCCTTAATCCGTCGAATCAGATCGACTGTAGATTGTCAGCTGATGATGCGTCTATGTATCGGGTGTTCTCTCAAAAGAACAGCATGGACAAAATCATAGAGATTGGTGGCGCAGATGCGACTTTCTTAGTGCCGTCGTTCCTCCTTCCTCATCATGAACATTTGCTACCAAGTCAAGAAGAACAGAAGCTTCAAATTGAAGCGATAAGGAAAAATATGCGCAACGCTTCTAAACCAAAAATGATGCAAGCGAGACGCAACATCGAAATGCTAGAAAAAGATGAAACCCAGGTCCAAGTGTCGTCACATATTCGTTTGCCAACTTGTTTCGATCAAGACTTATTGAATTTCGTATCTGCCTTGGTCAAAGCGAGCAAGATCGTAGAATTTGAAAAGTCTTTTGGCGAAGCTATGACATTGGAAGTGCGGAACTTTAAGGAGTTGACCAAACTTGTGACAACTGGAATGAAGGAGAGTGTCAAGAAAACAGCTGTGAATGCAGCAGCAAATGATCGGTGGATTGCTACGCTAGTAGGCAAAATCACAACACGACTTGAAACGATGCATGGTGACATAGGTTACACAGGGATTATTCCTGTCAAAATTAAGCCTTATAGAGATGCAGGAGAACCTATGTCAAAGCTGCTTCCATAGCTTGCGATGATGAAATATTTTTATGCGAGCTTGTTAGGTTGAAGTTCAGTAATTGTAAAATTTCTCATTACATGTAGATCTATATTGACTATCATCGTTAACGAAATAAAAAGCGTCAGCGTATCTTTCCATTTCTTCGTTTTGCGTTAGATAATGGAGCAGGGTACGATTTTGACCTTTGCTAACATCAGCTGTTCCGTTGGCACTGTTGCGCTTTTTTGTAAGGATTTTTTCAAAACCACCATCATTCTTCTCTGGGTCAGTCAGAGTGTCTACGTTTCGTCCTTGTTGACTTTCAGTACTGTCGGAATGTGTCCGCGTCACATCGTACCGAAGCTTCTTTGATGATCGAGACGTGATCAGGGTCGCTGAAGAGGTGTTGCAAATAGAAGACCAAGAAGTGGCTAACAGAGAGAACATGAGAGAGAGGTAGATATTAGACGCGAAGAAGCATGCTCCTTCATTTGCAAACAGTAAGAGATCATGCCTTGCAATTGGAACTAACAAGAGTGTTGCTAAGACGATTTGAGTAAAGATGGCAGGTACAAATGACATAGTAATACTCTCTATCAGTAAACGAGCACGACGTTGAGTCTGCGATGAACAGATGGACAAATGAGAAGAAGCATGACTAAAGCGGTAGCTTCGGATCAAAAGGAAAGTGGAAACATACGAATTATCCAATATTTGTAGGGAGACCTCCATGAGCTGGAATTTGAGTGTTTTTGTCCACGAGATCAGCGTTGGGCTCAAATAACTCTTGCAAGCATAAGTGAGGTTTATAATGATCGCAACGAGGCGAGGTACTTTAATGAGCACAGGAAATGCAACGATAGCAGCGCGCTTTCGCTGCGAATGTAAGGTGTCTGGATAAAAGGCCAATAATCGAAAGATAAGTGCTGTGTCGGTCAGGGGAGGAACGAGCCATTTAAAAACTTCCTTGGCAAGCTGCAAATTGAGGTATGTGCCGAGTTTGTTGCTCTGAGAGTCGGTGTCGATACCATAAGATGACACCTCCAACAACGACGCAGTTATAGCAAATGTAAGTGCAGCACTCTGTATCCAAAATATAGGGTGTCGGCGCATGTTTGGCGTACTGAAAAGCACGAAAACAACTGCTACAGGGACGGTGGCTGAGCCAAATGCTGCTATAAGTATGCCATTATTGAAATCATTGATTGCCATCTGTCGCTGAACGGCTGCAGTGAAAGACATAGCGGGGAATTGGAGTGAAACATTGATTGTGGTGTTCTCACTAGATGACATCTTTAAGCTCTCTCGCGTCACACTCCATCGGGCAATTCGGATTATCCTCACTATTCATTATTCCGAAACGGATGCAGAGCTTCACCCCGGCCAAGTTCCCACTCTGCCCTGTGGCATAGCAATTGGAGTTCCGGAGTCTATTTAGTGAGAGGATGTGACACTTTTTACTTCCAACTCCGTCTCAAATTCCTCAGATAAGAAACACAAGAGTGCCCTTTCACCTCATAACAGAATGAAAAGATAGGATGGTGCATCAAAACTATTTGGAAGAATATACGATTTCTCGCATGCTACTCGTAAATGGCTTTCTGCAGATATGCACCAGTAATGAGGCAGGAAGTAGTTATCCGAATAGACACAAGGGGTTAAATTAGTTCCACTGCAAATAGATACTTTCTTGAGACATGATGCATTTCACTGTGTGAGTCACTTACATCTTGCCTTTCTGGTAGCTCTGGTGCTCGATTGCCAGTGCCTCCGGTCCTCTGCTCCTCTGCGAGCTTTTTGGCTAGTCGGCCATCGCCAAGCCCTCGGTGTGCGGCTGCTTTTTGACGTGCTTCCGCAGCAGCAGCACGCTGGGCCCGATCTGTATCAGCGTTGACAGATGATGAAGCCTGGTCTAAGCTCCCGTCTGGAACTGGTCCACCCAGGCGTTGTCCTGCGCCACGACCAGACCGCGAAAAACAATTACCCATGCTAGGATTGATGGCGTATGTCGGAGAGGTAGCTCCAATTAGAGTTCCGCCTGGCTGGCTTGTGCGCGAGTCGATCCGGCCGGAGTCATTTCTCGGAATTTATGTGGAGAAAGAGGCTTATAAGACCTACCTACCAACCATAACCCGGAAATATGTCGATCCCCTCATCATTCAAGGCTCTACAGTTAGAGAGACCCCCTCCACAGGATGGAAAGAAACCAAAGCGCAATGTCGCAGCTGTACGTTCCGTCGAAACTCCCAAGGACGAACAAGGCATGGTGCTCGTCAAAATAGCTGCCGCAGGCTTTAATCGCCGTGAGGAATGGAGCATGATAGGTGCTTATCCTGGTCTGTCGTATGAAAACTCTACCCTTGGATGTGATGGGGTGGGTACGATCGTTCGCGGCAAGAAGTCTCAGGAAGATTATCTTCCAGCACACCCCAAGGGGCTCGTCGTCCTTGTTCCTATCCGTGGATGGATCAAAGATCCGCGCGTTCCGGAGGCAGAGGTACCCGGTTCCGTTGAAAGCAAGACCAAAAATCGACTTGGTGGTAGCGGCTTCGGACTTCTGGGAGGAACAAAGAATACTGGAGGCGTAGGGACTTTTTCGGAATTAGTCCAAGTGGAGAGCGACATGGTTGTCAACGTACCTGCTCATTTGAATGCTGTCGAAGCTGCTGCACTTCCTTGCGGTGGTGTAACTGCGTACAGGGCATTGTTTACGAAAGGAGAGTTGAGCCACGGCAAAACAGCTCTTATTACCGGAATCGGTGGTGGCGTGGCTTTGTTGGCTCTTCAATTTGCGATTGCTGCGGGCGTCACCGTCTTTGTCACTGGTGGCTCGCAAGAAAAAATTGACAGAGCTGTTCAGCTCGGCGCTCGTGGTGGTGTCCTTTACCATGATGAAAATTGGCCCAAAAAACTCGCATCTCTTGTCGTGGAGCGTAGCAAGGAAAGACCTTACATCGATGTCGTCATCGATAGTGCAGGAGGCGATATTCCAGCCCAAGCAGCACGAGCTGGTTTGAGTCAAGGCGGTCGTATTGTTTGTTTTGGAATGACCGCGACACCAATGATGACGTTCACCATGCGCGAGGTTCTTCGAAATGTCGACGTGCTGGGTGAGTGATAGAGAAAAGTAAGATGGAGAAAGAAATTGAAAGGTCGTTTCAGGTTCGACAATGGGAAGTGCAGAAGAATTCAAGAAGATGATTCGTTTTGTAGCAGAGCACAAAATCGTGCCGGTAATCGACACCGTTCTTCATGGTTTAGACAAGGCTAATGAAGGATTCGTGAGTGACGATCTTGAGAATTGCGTACGGTATGCTGACTCCATTGAAAGCCTCTATTGAAAGACGCTGACAAACGAAGCGGTGGCAAAGTGATTGTTCAGCTCACAAATGACTCTGGACAGCCTAGCAAACTCTAGCAAGCAAGGCACCCCATTAACTCCACGAAGCGCAAAATATTCATTGCATGAGACAATTGGATGACTACAAAGTAATGAATCTACATAGTACACGATTGGAAAGAGTGCGATCATGATATTGAGGCTGTTACATTGAGTAGAGGCTGGGTATGAGTAACTTAAGAACTCTTTGCAATAAATACTGTATTTGCATGGGTGATGTATGTTGTTCGATGCTAGAAATTCTTACTGCGGCGATGTCGAGAGAAGAGTATTCATTCTGCTATTTCTGGATCCATTAAAAACAAGTTGTTAAATCCAAGCTGCGATCTTGGAGTGGTCATCGACATATAAATGAGAGGAAATGCGCTCTTGCATAAAATCTTCTTCGATTCCAATTTCGCTACGAACTTGGGTTACGTACGGATGCGGAACCAATGGTACCGTACGATGAACAGCAAAGATATTTTTGCTCAACCTAGAGCCTAAGATTCTGTCGGGAGAGAGACATTTGCAGCGTTCACGTTCTATATAAATGCCAGCATATTCTTGATTTCCCACACCTATCCTGCTGACTCTATTAGTTGTGCGAAGAGTCGATAAGAACGTATTTGAATTGTGGAATTGCTCTGGCAAAGTCTTTTCAAATGCCGACTTTTCATGGTAAATAGTATCAGTGTGGCATTTTCGTTGATTGACAACAGCTTTGGCCTTCTCCCTCACACGGCTCCAGAGCGCGGAAATGCTTTTATTGCGAGCGAGGTTTCCTATTTCTGCGTAAGGACTTGCAGTTGTGGTGTCAGTTGTCAAATGATCTTTTTCTGACGTCTCCGTACTCTCCGCCAATCTTTCTTTTTGTGCCACGCATTGTTTTTGTTTGGTCACATCTGTTTTGCCACTGCGAAGAGAGAAGGACCGAAACAAAGTTTGAGGAAAAGAAGACTCTTTCTGGAGGGCTGAATGGAACTCATTCTTCCCTGCGTCCAATTCATGTTGCAGAGAAGATGGTTTGGTGGCTCTCTCATTTTCGTCTTCTCTAATCGACAGTTGCACGTCAGCGGCATGTTTCGCATTTGACGCTACTGAAATCGATGAACTGGTTTGATTTAAGGCGAACATCCTTTGCGACCTTTTAATATCGGGACGAATACTTTCGTGGGTTCCCATGTCACCAGCCAAGCTGTGTGATGAGAATGATGTTGCAGTAGATACTAGCGAAGTGCATGATCCATTTTGGAGACTGAACATACCATGCAACTTCGCTCGGCTTTTTGTCCTCCGATGCATGGGTTTATCGTGTCTTATTCCTCGAAGATCATAGACCAACTGACTTGTGGTCGTGTAAGGTAGTCCGAGAACATTTTCGGAACCTGCATCATGGTTGTCAGCCAGAGACATGTCTGCTTTACAAAGCTGGAACAGTGTCTTACAGACCAGACCCTTTTTAACCAGAAGCCACTTTTCCAGAATATGTATCACGACTTAGCCCATGACTGGCGTTTTGCGACGCCGTAATACAGTTTGCCACGGCAAAATGTGCCACTTCGGGATATTTGACGAGAAATCTCCTTCGATGCTGGATGTTGCTGAAAATGTGAAACTCCGCTATTTACCGACGCCTTCATAAGGTTGCGTCTTTGTCGCAATTGTCATTGATGTGTCTTTCGACAGAAGTATGCAACAACGTCGTAGATTTGTGGGATACATGACTTTTTGGTAATTCACCTGTTGAAAATTGCAAAGAGTAATTTGCACCGAGAGACAAGTAACAATCTACCTTGGTTTTGGATCAAATGATCGTTGAAATGGATCTGGTAGCACGGAACGTCGAATAGTACAATGATCTGGATTCAGGGGTTATTGGGTTTGCGCGGCGAATTTCTCAACGCCACCTCATAAACAACTTTCTCGAAGGTGAAGCATTGATTAGAATGTGTCTAGGCTGTACGTATACAATACACTTTTTGCAAAGATCGCAATATGGGAGGGAATATTTGTTTAATGATTGGCTTTTGATCCAGACTGCGAAGCTTTTGACGCCTGGATTTCTCTTCTTCTCTCCAACCACACCCAAATAGGAATGGTCAAGAACAAAACAGCAATCCAGGCAAGAAGAATACCCATATACTTGACCAAATCACTATGCTTTCCTGTGTTGTAAACAATCGCAACATACGCCTCTCGTAAATTGTAAAAAGGCATTGCATATCCGTACTTGAAAAGACTGACTTGAAGCTCTATAGGCAGATTTGCAACAGACACGTTGATGATAATGATAAACACAAGGCAAAATCCGATAAATTGTGGGCCGGCAAGTGAGATAGCTGCCTCAGTCCACAATCCCAAAACGATCATGCCTAGGAAAGTGAAACACCACCAAATCATAAAGCCAGCCCCGTATCCGAGCCCAAGACCGTTGAAGTTTAACTTGAAAGGGACATTGATGAGGGAAAACATGCAGCTTAATACCAAATAGGGAAGGATTGGTACGAAAAGCCTCATCAGGATGTACGACCGAAGACGCAGCTGTCTCTGTATTCCTTGGCGCAACCCAAAGTTACCCATAGTGATGTTGAATGCCAAGATCATGGCGTAAATCAACCCGACGAATGTAGGCGCAATGCTTACTGGCTGGTTCCAAGGACGAAGGTTATTGTATGTAGCACCAATACCTCCGGCAATCGTCTGAGGGGCATTTGTGCTGATCCTTGTCAGAAGATCGGCTTGTGCTGCATTAGATCTCAGCCATTGTGATGTACTTTGCGCGTTCATTTGAGGAAGCAAAACGGAAAGCAGCCCACGAGTGGTACCAAGAACCAGCCCGTTAACAGCTTGCTGATTGCGAGCTTCGGAGTAGAAGACATTGACAACAGAGCTCGGGTCCCATTGAGAATCCGCATTCGTCCGTGCTGTTTCCAGGGCCTGACTTGCATTGTCGAGAATGTCAACGACTATCCACGCCTTCTGATCGACGGCAACGGCTTTTTCCACTTCAACCATTGATGGATACAAAGATGGGTCGACGGTGGACCATGACAGATGGGGCTTTGGTCGTTGATTCGACGACATGAAAATGTTTGTCACGTTCTCGCCAATCACACCTGTATCCCGATTGATAATCCATCCAGTAAGATTAGGTGACTTGTCATTAGATTTCCATAAGGAGCCCCAATAGCTATACAAAAGAGTGAGAAGAGGACTCCGCTTAATTGCGCAAGACTCACATCGTCACAATCGCCCAGACAAGCAGAATTACGGCAAATGTTACTTTGAACATACCAAGCAAGTATTCTTTTCGGACGGCAGCGATATCATGGTCCCAAAAGCCGCGTGAATATAAGCGGGGAGACGGCTGGGCTGTGGTTTCCTGACCCTTTTCAACGTCCGATGAACCTTCATATTGGGTTGCGGATTCGTTTTTATGGTTATCAGCCATCTCTTCGTGCTGATTGCTCGAAGAAGACATGGCGGCTCGGGTGTTCACCGGTTAGCACAGGTCTCGTACCAAGTATATATACGCATTTGGTTTTCCTTTCTCCGCTCCATTTTTTTCGTTCGGCCCCGCGGTCTATTCCGTAAATGCATAAACCCTCGGACTTTGCTGTAAATCCGGGCAGACTAACATTTTCGGATATTACCAAACCCGATCCAGCGAGAAGGACTACAAACAAGACAAATGCAAGGACTACATAGAACACAAATGCAAGGATTACAAAGACAAATGCAACGAGTTTGTTTATTTTGACATCTCGTGCAAGTCTTGCGAAAGCTCTTCAACCTTTCCGTCGGAGCCAGAGCCTCACTGAGAGAATGAGTCTTGCGTAGCTTCGGATTCTTATATTCCATGACTACTCATGATGATTACGATGCAAGGCATATCATCATCGCCACGCGAAAGAAATCCCAGCAAGTTACTACTCGATTGTAATAGACTTCTTCCGATGTTCACTGATTCTTCCTAGATCAAACTCTCTTATCAAGCTCGGTTCGGGGCGCGTCTAGACTTAGTTCGGTAAAGAACACAGCTGGGCTGATAAGATGAGCCGAGGCGCGTTAAAAAAAAAGAAAAACCACCGGATTTGCATTGTTTGATCACACACACAATCAAGATGTCATCTACTGACTCAGACGAAAGGCAAGCTCGTCTGTTTTCGAATGATATGGAGAAAGCAGCCCTAGAAAAGTCCTCACAAGAAAATGCTGAAGATCATTCGAAAGTCAATGAGGAAGATCATGACGATCTTCAGCGTCTCGGACTGGCCTCCGGAGAAGGAAATAGCATAGTAAAGCGAGACCTCAAGCAAAGACACATTGCCATGATCGCCCTTGGCGGTACCATAGGTACAGGTCTTTTTGTTGGTCTAGGTCAAAGCTTGAGTTCAGCCGGCCCCCTCAGTGCCTTACTTGGTTACACATTCATGGGGTTCCTAGTCTGGAGTCTTATGATTGCACTCGGAGAAATGGCAGCCGCCCTACCTGTAGCTGGTGGCTTTGTTCATCATGCCGCTCGATTTGTTGAGCCTGCAATGGGCAGCGCATTAGCGTGGTCGTACTGGTTTTCGTATGGCATCACTCTTCCCACAGAAATTTCTGCTTCAGCTCTGGTCATTTCTTACTGGGATCCGAACATGAAAATTAATCCAGCTGCTTGGGTCACAATTTTCATGGTGAGTCTCACTTTTCAAGCGAAGGTTCCATTCACTGACTTACTGGCTAAAGGTCGTTTGCTGTAGCGTCAATTTCCTCCCAGTACGGTTCTACGGGGAGATTGAATTTTATTTAGCAACGCTCAAAGTGTTGGTCGTGATTATGCTGATTATTGTCATGCTGGTTATTGATCTGGGTGGCACTCCTGACGGAACATTTGTAGGAGGAAGATACTGGCGTAACCCTGGGCCAATGGCGCAACTGCTCTGGAAGCCGAATGAAAATGGAGACCCATCCGGTGGTATTTCTGGATCGTGGGGACGCTTTCTTGGGTTCTGGAACGTTCTCGTATCGGCAGCCTTTGCCTTTGCTGGCACTGAGATTGTCGGTGTCACCGTTGGAGAAGTAGAAAACCCTCGAAAAAATGTTCCTAAAGCCGTCAAGCGTATTGCCATCCGGATATTTATCTTCTACATCCTTGCCGTACTTATGGTGGGGCTTGTTGTTCCGTACAATAGCGACAGGCTTTTGAACGGAGACACCAACAATGCGTCCGCTTCACCCTACGTCATCGCTATCGAGAATGCAAAAATAAAAGTCCTTCCCGATTTCATCAATGCTGTCCTACTGACAGTCACCTGGTCCGCTGGTCAAAGTGACCTGTACGCTTCCTCTCGGACTTTGTATGGGCTGGCGTTAGAGGGACAAGCACCAAAAATCTTCAAGAAGGTGACGAAGTCTGGTGTTCCGATCGCCTCTGTGGCTGTGACTTGTCTTTATGCCCCTTTGGCATACATGGCTACTGGATCTACTGGTGCCGCTACCACTTTCGAATACCTTTACGACATTTCTGCAGTCAGTATATTGATTGTATGGTGGGTCATTATGCTGGCCTACATTCGCTTCTGGCATGGCATGCGCTACCAAAGCTTGTCTAGAGACGAGCTACCCTACAAAGCACCCCTTCAACCATACCTTTCCTATTTCACCTTCGTCATGTTATCGATCATCATATTGACTGCAGGCTTCACAGTTTTCATTAAAGGCGAATGGGATGCTCCCACTTTCGTCACAACCTACATATGCATCCCAGCATTTGTCATCATTTGGCTAGGGTACAAACTTGTGCTCAAATCACGCTTTGTTAGTGTCCAAAATATGGACTTCGTTACCGGCAGACGTGCGTTGGAGATATTAGACCTAGACCATATGGTAACCCATCCAAGTCCCACCTCGCTCTGGGGGCGGTTTGTGGATTGGCTCCTGTAATCGTAGCCTACTTCAATCTATGTAATTTTAGCTTTCTGCATTCACGCGTTTCGAGTTCTATTTCAAGATTTTGCCGACGGCAAAGTTGGTAGCGCGGAAGAGTTTCCAAATTTGTGCATGAGGAAGGCATTCTCACAGGTGGCGTAAAGTTAAGCACGCATGGTGCACGGCATTCCATGGTGTCTGGAAATATTTATCTACGCTTTATTGGCTCATACACTTTTATGCTATCATCATTCACTTGATTATGCTTTTCAAAAGATCGCCGTTGACACTAGCTCTTTGGAGTGGCTGTCTCGCGATTCTTGTGTGTGGACGAGAGCATGATGATGGCCTCAAGCACTTAGAGCATAGCGCTGCAACACGTACATCGAGTGCTTCCCAAAGTGACTCCACGGCAATAATATCTGTGGGCGGAGGCGATCCTGGTATCTACCCAGGAACGGAAAGGGGTGCGAGCAAAGGATGGCCGTTTATGCCTGATCTCACGGAACTTGCTAATGCAACGCTTGACACTACAACAATGAAAGTCGGAGACCAGGGTGCTGTGGTCGTAAGTACTTACAAAATTCACTTTAAAAGTTCTGATCCATGATCAGACTCATTACGTCTCTTCGAACTACACTGCAAGCAAGATCAAGAGAGCAGTTATCATGGTGCATGGAGATGATCGAGTTGGTTGGAATATGCAAATTTACGCCAACGATGCCTTAATACGCGCTACTGGTGGAGGCCAGGTCAAGTATGAAGAGGTGGTTGTCGTAGCACCGTATGTGGCGATGCTGCAAAGTTGATTAAAATTGATATGATTACCTCCAATCCAGTGAATTCTTCACCAACATAGACGTGGGAGCCTTCCCCGTCAGTCAGGATTCTACCATACCTTCTGACGGGGCTATGGTCTGGGACGATAAGCTAGATAATTGGGGAGATGGATCCTCGGTCCTTTATCCACAGAACTCGACGGTTGGGGCTTTCGACGCACTTGACACAATGATTTCCTTTTTCCTGAACCAGGCAACTTTTCCACAATTGAACACTGTAGTGCTTGCTGGATTTTCCATGGGAGCACAATTGGTACAGAGATACAGCGTATTCCGGAAGGATGCAGCAGATGATTCGAAAGTTAGGTATTGGGTCAGCAGTCCTGCAAGCTTTGTATACCTTAACAACTCACGGCCCAATCCCACGTCGTCTTGCACAGGGTACAATGATTACAAGGTAATTGAGTCCGACGGAGAGCCAGAACCAATCATTTCGCTGACTCATTTATTTAGTATGGTCTGGAAGGTACATTACCTGATTATCTGGTCTCAGGGAGTGGCTCTAACCAAACATTGGATCAGGCTTCTCTGGCACCACGCTATGTCTCCAGAAAAATGAGTTTCTTAGCGGGCACAGATGACGATATATCTGGTGATACACGATGCGAAGCCACAGTGCAAGGAAAGAGTCACTTGCTGAAGATGGTGAACTGGATAGATTATGTCATGCCTTACATCGCGGGTGGGTCGACCAACAACAAATTGCCAAAAAATACAACGATAGACTACGTAGAAGGAGTTGACCACGATGCATGGAAAATGATCAATTCCGATGCTGGAGTGGAGCATCTTTTCCTTGATAATTACGAGGGTGATGGAAAAACTGCCAAGGCTCCTGCCTCTAATGGTAAGTTAAGAGAAAGAAGAGCAACTGCGTCATACTGATTATGGAACAGGTTTGAAATCTGTCAAACCTTCTACTCAACAACTTAAGGATGCCGGCTCTTCTGCGAGCGACCCGAAAGTGAAGAATGCAGGATCCAAGGCACATTCACCATGTGGGGTTTTCTTGAGTTCTGCTTTCTTCACTTTCTTGATATTTATGGACCAAATCTTCGCCTGTGTTTTTTAGAAGTTTCCTCTATACCTTCCATCATCTACACTACATTATGCTTTTGCATCTCGTTAATTTTGTGGCGTTGTGTAAATAGCGCCAACAACATAGCAAATTACATTCACGCTCACTGCCACATGAGACAGTAAAACCTTAAAAGTACTCATAGATACGAATACATGAGTTCTCTACGATAGAATAAGTCCATTGTATTTCGATGCTGATTAAGAGCTCGTATTTGTGGTCGTTGGGGATGCTTCTGTTGCATGCCGAACTGGTGTTATTTTCCATTGCAAAGCCTGTAAGCTGCTCTTTGAACAAGATTAATGAGTTCTGATCACATGATAGATCGATAAAGATGCCATATCTATGGACACAAGCGAAGACGGCCCATGCGTCCAAAAACGCTCCCCAAATATGGCTGCTCTCATGAGTGGTTTATCAGTCTTATCTTCAGTCCCCGATCTTTTGAAGCTGGCTACCAAATTGTAATTTAAATTTCTCCGAAGCTAACTTATGTATCGGCAGTACATGCATTCAACAACCAATTCAACATCAATCTCACTAAAATTATATTGATCCTCTCCAGGTCAAGAGAGATTGAATAGTATTGAAGTTGTATTTCTCCACAGAATCGTTCTATTGTATTATTTACTCCGAGGATGAAACCATCTCTGCGCTAATGTCCGTAAGATTACGGGCCCTGGTACGCGCGTATATACGAGGTACGCAAGATAAATCCGAGGACGTCCCGAATTGGCAGTTCGAAAATGTCTCATGCCACGAGCAGATTTTGATGGGAGTTGTGTCCTCAAATGTCTGTTTTGAACTATCAACCGGCCACCATATCTACCATGGAACCAAAGAAGCGTCAAGCAGCGAACAAAAAGAAAGATTTTTCTAGAGATGCGGATGATTTGCAGGGTCAAGGGGACTTGTTGCAACTGATTGAAAGACGACGTTTGCAGAACAAGCTGGCTCAAAGACGCTTTAGAGAGCGTACAAAAGCAGCTAGGAAAAAAGACTCTGAGAAAAGTAGCGGACACGGGAGTGATACCCAGGAGCAACTGACATCAAGCTCCTCGGCCTTTGATCCCATGCCTAAGTCTCCTAATACATGGAATTACGATACTTTGCCAACTTTTGATCTCACATCAGCTATGAACTCGTTCTTCTCTGATAATGGTGGTTTATCGAGTAGCTCATTGCCCTCTACTTCGTACAATGATCTGGAATCTAGGTGGCCGAGTGACACAACTACTCAACCAACCTCATGGCAAGAACTCGATGCTACTTTTTCTCTACCATCTCAATCCAATTCGATTCCAGCATATCCATTAGATGCAACAACTGGCAATTCAATTAGTGCAGCCCCGGCGGTTTCAAGTATGCAGCTGTCTCGTCCAACACCAAAGAGGGAAGGGTTTAAAAAGAAACAATGTCATAACGAGTATGAGAAGTTTCCACTTGAAAAGCTACTTTCCCTCACAGATTTATCTCCACTGTCTTTTTGGGGCTCTGCTGAGCAAAACTTCCAACTGCAACGACTCAGCGTTATTCGCGCCATTTTTACCAATGCAGAAAGACTAGGGTTTTCAACTGAGCTTTTAGAAGATTGCGATGCGATCAGCTATATTGGGGATAGCTGGAAGCTTTGGCAAGCGGACCGACGCCGTGCTGCTCAAAGAGGCTCTTTGGATGAGTTGTTACCTTCAAATTTAGCATTAATGGACACGGCCTCGAGTCCCTCCTCTCAATTTTTCAACCTTGTCAGTCGGGAATTGACAGGTCAAAACTCTTTGACACCTTCTTCTACAAATTTATCGGAGACGTCATCACCACAGACACCTTCGACCGCAACTTCAACTTCTTCAGCTTCTTCAGGAGAGGAGAAAGAACCCGAAGGCAAATCATTTTCAAAGCGCCTGCATTGGGAAAGGGTTCCCCCAAACCTCTACCCTACTGAATTACAACTCACTGTCCCTCATCATCCATTTTTTGACGTGTTCTTCCCATGGCCTGCGGTTCGAGATCGGTTCTTGCGATTGGTTCAATGTGGGCTTTGGGATGAAGAAGAAATATGCAAAGATATCATGGATTCTCTCGTGGGGGACTCTTCAGCAACACCAGCCTTCACTATATACGGAGACGATCCCAGTCTCGAGATGGCATGGGAGGTATCAGAAGATTTTTTGCACCGCTACTGGACCATTTTCGATGATAGCATCGTTAAACAGACAAATTATTGGCGAAAGCAAAGGGGATTACCTCCAATCATGCGAAATGCTATGAAACAAAAACGCAATAGGGAGGAATTTCAGGTTACACCAGGAACAGCGAATTTGTGACTTCCAAAATAAAAGAATAGCACCACTCTTCAGTAATTAGCCACCACTCTTCGATATCTAAGCACCATACTGTTTACAAAAATTGTTACTAGTTCAGGGTTTTCTTGTTTGCAAATTTTATTGTACATTGCTTTTGGGTTGAGTGTATGTTTACTTCCGTTTGTATCGCATTGTGAGGTGATAAGATTATGCACGCTTCTCGAGATCGTGAGCTTCGTCGGCAGGACCGACTCTATTCGCACTCTCAACATTGCTTGATTCACTATCGTGCGGTGTGCCTTGCTGCATGTTGCGACGCTGCAAGCTGTATCCTTTTATGCCTAATGTGGCCAGAAAACCTACACCCACTAAAGGCGCCATAACAATCCATACAACTTGAAGCGCAGAACCATAGGCGTGAACCACCTGTTGAGCAAGCTCAGGTGGCTGCAAATGAATAAGCCCACGAAGATCCGCTGTTGAAGCATGGTTACCACCATTGAATCCTTGAATCCCCTTTGTGTGCGTACGGACGCCAGAGTTGAAGATACTTCCAGCAATCGTGATACCTGCTGTCCCTGAGGCAGATCGCACCAGAGACAATGCTGCGGTAGAGGTGGCCATTTCAGAAGGTGGCATTGCTGCCGTGATAGCTATCATGGGGGCTTGGAATAGGCAACCAAGGCCAATACCCGCAATGAGTGGGTATACTTCTTGTTCGGCAACTGAAGAGTCTGCATCCATCATGGTCATCAGTCCAGCTCCAAGTGTATAAATAGCGAATGAAATCCAAACGATGGGCCGATATGCTTTGGTCCGAGTAATGAGAAAGCCTGCGAGCATGCTTGTGATAGCTGAAACAAGGGAGAACGGAAACATTTGCACAGCACTTAATGTGGGAGATGAGCCAGTAATTCTGTGATTTAAAGATTGAAGAAGATGAGTAAAAATGTCCATATCACTTATAAGGCACTCACGCTTGGTAATAGAGCGGAAGATAGTAAGCACCGGCGAAGCTGGAAAATAATAAAGTTACTTTCACGACAAAGGAACTCATTCGAATACTTACAAAGCAATTCCATGGCAAGACACACCCACAAGCATGAGAGCCGTTGTACGAATTCTAAAGATCCGGGGAGGAATGATTGGCCTGGTGGTGGAAAATTTTCGCTCAACGAGAAACTCCCACGAGGCAAAGACGAAAAACAGAAAGCCCCCTACGACGATGCAGGCGATTGCTTTGGCTGAATTAAAACCATCTGTTTCTGCAAACGTAAAGCCGAGCAAGAAGATGACAATGGCAGCCAGAATCAGAAGGTAACCTATCTTGTCAAATTGCGCCCAATATTCTTTAGCCGACTTCTTAGGCAAAGGGTTGAGATTGAGAAAGAGGAAAAGAACCACAAGAGCAGCGCCCCCGATTGGCAAGTTGACGAAGAAACACCAGCGCCATGTAGTGTAGTCACTAATCACACCTCCTATCAAAGGGCCTATGACACTCGCAAAGCCCCAAGTGAATCCTAGAGAAGAATCAGGGTTCCGATCAAAGCAGCTTGAAGCTCACGTACCGTACAGTCCAGCGTATGCTCCTCTTTTTTCCAAAGTCACTAGATCCCCCACTAGGATGTTGGCTATGGAAACTATACCACCGCCACCGATACCTTGAAGACCTCGACAAATGCATAACCACGTCATATTCTGTGCAGCACCACACATTGCTGATCCGAACAGGAAGAGAAAGATTGCAATCCAAAGAACGGGCTTTCGTCCTACTATATCAGAGACTCTCCCATACAGCGGAATAACTGCAGTGGCACAAAGAAGGTAAGCGGAGCCCACCCAACTATACCCACTAGGACCACCACCGAGCTTTGCAGAAATAGTGGGTAAAGCAGTGGAAACGATCGTTTGATCCATAGCAGCAAGGAATACAGTAAGCATTAGACCGAAAAATACAAGGAATAAGTTGTTCTTCGGTAGAACGACTACCTCTTTTTTTAGCCAATGCTCCTGTCTTGCTGCAGAAACATCTTGTGTTCCGTCTGTGATTGTGTGTGCCGAAGAGGCCAGGCTTTCCTGATGTGTAGAGGGATTGTTTGTTGTCATTTCAGTGACGACACATGAGAATGCTTAGGACTGAATTCCAACTGGGAAGAGAGGACTTCAGAAACATGCCCTAGAAAGAGGGGTATTGGGAAGAGTGTGCATGAGTCAGCGGAGTCATTCAAGGGATTCTACAGGACACTCGGCTGGTTCGCCGATTTTTATAGCGCGTGAAGAACCTACCCTTCGGTCGCATTTGCCAGATCGGCCTAGAGATCCGAAATATATATTGGTGTGCCTACCTACAAGCTTCGCGAGTGGATGGAGCCTGTGAGGACTGATGAAGTTAGACACAACATCCTTTGTTATCCCTCAATAGGATCATGAAAGGGCTATACACAATACGAAATTTGCTTGTCTCAAGATTCAATTCATTTGCTACTTCTGGAATGCTACATCCATTAAGTTTACTAAGAGCTATTTCAAGGACATTTGGAAATGGGAAGGATTCTTATTTTATCAAGCTACGCTTTCGAGTGCTCATCCTTCCTTGCAGAATTTCCAATGAGGGCTGCATCCAACTTGAAAAGCGGTGTGAGATGTGCCTGTTTCTGGCGCAAGATATAGCGCTTGACAAAGTATGGCAGCCAGTCAGTGAATTGGTATTTGATGAAAGTGCTGTGTGGCATAGCAAACACTGAGTCCAATTCTTCCAGTGTAAGTTGCTTTGTCTCTGGTACGAAGAGGAATATTAAGCAGAATGCAACCAAATTCAACCCTGCATAGAAGAAGAAAGTTCCCCATGGCTTCATGACCAGAAGCATTGGAGGCAAGAAGATACTAAGAATAGCAGCAAAACCTAGACACACTGTCACTGCCCATCCCATCCCAACTTCTCGTTGTGCCAGTGGGAAAACTTCTGCAGAATACGTAAATGGGACGGGGCCTTCCCCAGGACTGTAGAACATGGCAAATACGTATACGAATGTCGCTACGACTCCTAGACGAGGTTTGGACAGAGTGTCTTGCACATTACGGTCGATGAGAGTTCCGCAACCGGCCACCAAGAGCGACCACGCCATATTTGGGAAAGTGAACAGTAATAGTGACCGTCGTCCAAATGTATCAATGGTAAAAATGGCTGGGAAAGCAAAAACGAAATTGATGGCGCCGAAACCTAGTGATGCATACAAAGCTTCTTTCTGAGTAAAGCCAGATTTGACAAAGATGGTGCTGGAGTAGAAAGCAATGATGTTGATACCGCACATCTGTTGTGCAAGCATGACAACCCCCGATGCTACGGTTGCACGTCGTACCCGGGGGATTGTGAAGAGTTCCGATATGCGAGCAAAATAATTGGACTTGCGAATGATTTTTTCCTCTTCCTTGAGCAAGGTATGGATGTAATACAGATCTCGTGCTGCCTGGACGGGATGGTTACGGAGGCGAATCAAAGACTTGAAAGCTTTGGGGTATCTATCTTTTTTCATCAACCAACGTGGTGACTCGGGGCAGAAGTAAATTCCTATTGCCAACGGTAACGCTGGTATAAATGCTGAAGCAAGTTGCAAACGCCAGGAGATTTTCCCTGTGTTCATCACAACGCAATTTGCGCAGAATCCGAGGAAGATCCCAAACGCCGTCCAAAGCTGCCAGGACATGACTAGTGCGCCTCGAATGCTGGCAGGAGCATTCTCTGCAGCAAAAATAGGAACTGTTGACCCCTTTGCTCCCATACCGAACCCAAGGACGAGACGGCATACGAAAAGACCCTGCCATGATTTGGAGAAAGCGGAGCCAATCGGGGTGGCTATCAGACAAAGTGCTGTAACAAAGATTACTCCACGACGGCCGAGCCAATTGTTCAAGGGATCAGAGATCCAGCAACCGAAGCCAGCGCTTCCAAGATAAGGAGCAGCGTTGACAATACCAACTATATACGAATCGTGTAGATAATTTGGGGTGCCTTCTGCAGCATCGATGTGGAATTCAGTAGGAAAAGAAAGGTTCGCGCCATTACTTCCCGTTTGATCCCATCCTTGTGTCGCAGCACCAATCGAGCAGACGATAATAGTCATGTACAATGTTAACGGATGAGCCCACTTGTGAGTCAGCTCATGGTGGACAACTTGCTTTTCCTCTTCTGATAGCTCGGAGATATTGTCGAACGCAGTGGGATTCTGTGCTAGAAGAGCACCTCTTTGGATGAGACTTTTGTGTTCCTGAAGCTTCTTCTCTTCAACGAAATGGTCAACATCACTCAAAAGCTTTTCTCTTGAGAGATGAGCAAGAGGATTGCGCACAGCGCCTGACTCATTGTTGTTCAGATCAACATCAGAGTCGTGAACGTCGCTGGCACTTTCGCGTTTACTGAGGCTTTCATGAGTCTGGAGAATGGTACTTTGATTATCCTTCTCTTTCAATCCAGTATCCGTCATGGCGCAGAAGTTCAAGATGCGGGTGGCACAAGAAAAGGACAGCTAAGCGAGTATTATTGCTATATATACTAGGCTCAGCAGAGACTCTGAATTCGAACACCGCAAGCCATCATATGTCTCTGTCGGATACACTATGTTCCTCCTGCATCATAGCAGAGTGAGAGTTTGTTTTCGAGGGTGGTACCTGACAAACACTGCTGAGATGCGCTTCGACGAACGAGAGCTCAGGATAGCATAAGAGTAATCATGGCATTTTGACGGAGCTAACACGAGGAGCCCCTCAATCTATTGAGTTCCGCCGAAAAGTGTCTAATTTGTTACGCACTTCGCCAGTGTATTTTTCTTGTTCCTGCACTCTAAGAGTGCTGCGTATGCGGGGAACTCACTAAGCAAAGAGCTAGATCACGGCTCCTGCCCCATTATTCAAACCGAAGGTAATGTGCCGACCCGCAAGCTAAGACAACGCCGGCAAGTGCAAATAGAAGTCATTCTAAAAGTTCCCAAGGCTAAGACGTCATGAAGGCTTGGCTCAAATCTTGAAGGGTGATTCTTACTTGACTACGAGGAATCTACGATGCGGGGAGCTCTACGGTGATTGTCGTCCTATTTTCAGTTGACTTCCTCGTGACATAGAGCTCCTGGCTATCACAAAATGAGAAGATAATCTGGAGGCTTAGAGGATGACATATTTCGGTCTGTGTGGCGTCTATGAGTACATATCTACCCCTTTCTCGGCGTGAGCGGCGTCCTCCATGTCAATCACGCGTAGCTTCTGGAACGCGTCTTGTTCAGACGCCAATGAATTAATAAGTGCGCAATGGAAGAAGATAGATACTACATGCCTGCCAATCTTAGCGGATTCCACACTAAAGCATATTTCTACATTGCGGGGTGACATAGTACACGTTGATTCACTACAATCAACACAGAGGACAGCAAGACCGAGCTGTTCAAATCTGCTATGCTTCCGCTCTTTGTCGCGTTCTTTTCCTCTTTCTTCTTCCTCACGCTCATTTCTGCCCAAGCATCTGCTCCTCTTCGATTCCTTTATCAGAACAATGGAGACTGGTCCGATGATAGTCAAATAGGGTACATCATATCCTCGACAGAGGCAGTCGATGCCTCCAAAGCTTGCGCCAGCATTTCTGAGAAAGCAGCTTCTGTTTCCGAGCCCATTGACTCGGGCTTACAGAAACAACTTGCGTACTTGGTGTACGATAAAACATACGAAACAGGTCAGAAATTCTGGGTTGCTGATGGAAAAGCTCTTCAAGTCGTTGCGGATGGCCACGTCCAACTTTCGACTGCTGGAAATGGAGAAAAATTGCCCGTTCTGTGCACGCAGAGTGCGCCTAGAAATGTTGCGAATAACACAGACACGGCCTCGCAGTACCACATAACCACAGACCATTGGACAGGATTTCGAGATGGAAGATCATTTCGCTTTCAGGGCGTGCCTTACGCTGCTCCCGTGGATCGTTTTGCCTATTCGCAGCTGCTTGATAGTACGGAGCCTGTCATGGCTACTACCACGGGCCGCGGTCTCCAATGTCCACAAACAGCAGGAACTGACAGTCCCTACAAAGAGGCATGTCTCTTCTTGAACATTTATACACCACTTGTCGGGGAGAATCAAGCCGGTCGGCCCGTCATGCTATGGGTACATGGAGGAGGATTCTCGTCTGGAAGTGGTTTGGACTTTACTTTTGATGGGGGGAACCTTGCGAGCCGAGGTGACGTGGTGGTTGTGACTCCAAACTACCGACTGGGATCGCTTGGATTCCTCTCTATTGACAACGAGGCAAAAGGAAATTATGGCTTGGGCGACGTGATTACGGCCCTGAAATGGGTCAAAGCAAATATCAAGTACTTCGGAGGGGATGCATCTAAGGTGACGATATTTGGACAGTCAGCTGGAGCACAAATCGTTGAAGCACTCCTGGGTAGTCCAGAGGCTAGCAATTTGTTCGCGCATGCCATCATACAGTCTGGACGTCCACAAGATCAAGACAATGCTTTGCAAACAGCCTCCACAGCGCAGAAAGACGGCTCCGCAAAAGTTATTGAGGACCTTGGCTGTGCAAAAAGTAAGAATGTATTAGACTGCCTTCGAAAGCTTCCTGTCGAAGATTTCCTACGCAAATCAGCGTTTAGTAAGCTCGTTGTGGATGGCCGTCTTATCACGCACAAGTTGCTCGATGTGAACGGCAAGAATGGCGGACATATCAATGCTGTTCCTGTCATGATGGGATTCATGCGAGACGAAATGGGATCCCTCGGGTATGTACCTCCAGCTGATTCTACACTTGACGAAGCGTTGCGGAAGGCAAAAATCTCATCTTCAGACATTTCTGTCATTGAAAAGAATCCCAAGATTTTCCAAGGCGATACCATTAATGTCACTATCACTGCTCAAACCAACGTATTGAGTATCAAACGGTGCGGTCAAGAATCTACCTTGCTAGCTTTAGCCAAGTCCAAGGTGTTTCCAGCAGTCTACGGATACACGCAAGACCAGCGTGCAATGCAGATCCTGAATTACGATCCGAATGGAGTGTGTCAAGACAAGGATGATGGAAACCCTTACTACTTGTGAGTCCTGCCCCTTTTCAAATTCGCTATGTTTACATTCCTCTAGCTGTCACAGTGGCGACCTTCTACCCACATTTGCAACTGCGGGCTATGCATACAACATCGCTCCACGGGATGCTCAAGACGTCACATGGACATCGCTCCAGCTCGATCAGTGGTCTTCGTTTGCGCGACATGGCAAGCCGCATCCTTCAGAAAAGTATCTTGAAATACGAGGGTACGATTCCACGCTTGATGCTGTGCGAAGGAATGGAGGTGCGTGGAAGACCGTCTTAGGTGGCAGTGAAAATGGGAGGATCATGAGCCTGGGACCTGACCAGGTCATGGTTCCCTTAGCACAGCACGGTGACCAATGCACGGCTCTTGGGCTGCCCACAAACTACATTTCCAAGGGAGGATAGACATTCTCTCGTCTCAATTACAATCACAATCTTTCTTTCACATAGCCGCTGTACCTCCATGTACTTTTGTACTTTTATATCTTTTCATTTCCCCTCACTGCGATGCTTAGATTCAGGCAGTACCTAGCGCCATTTCAGAGCGAGCACTGACCGTATCGAAGAAGCGCGCTTCCGATCTGTCTGCATCATCTCTTCCGCACTCCCATTCTAGGGCGACATGCCGATAGAGCAGCTTTATGGAAAAAGCCATAAGGCTCCTTGGGAAACGAGGAGCGAGAAAGTCAGTTGTTCAGGAGGATGAAAAGGATGATGTGATTCAAACGTTGGCAACTGAGAGGCCCGTCGATCACACTGTCCTGCAAAGCATCCTTGCTTATCACGCAAGAGTAGACATGATTGATTCAGCTCATCAAAAGAAACGTAAAGCCCATTACACTGCAATGATGGACTTGGGATGTGGGATAGGGACATTCGGCCTTCATTTCAGTCCTTATTTTCGTAAAGTGTATCTGCGTGATATCGATCAAGTGATGCTCCGGAAGGCAGAAGTTCTCGTCGAAGGCCATCTGCCAGCTGAGGACTTTAAGCGACTGCAGTTCCCTGAACCCTGCCACAAGACAACTTTCGATATTGGGTAGGTGTGATGTCAGATAAATGGCTGTACAAGACTGATATGTATACAAAGGCTTGGGAGCGAAGTGGAGCCTAACGTTCCAGATCACAGTGTTGATATGATAGTCATTGCCAATGCAGCTCAATGGTTTGACTGGGACAAGCCAGACCACATTTGGCAGACGCTGACAGCGAAGTTGCGGCCTGGAGGAACTCTCTTTGTCCTTGGCTCGCGATTGAGCCCCGGCAGATGTCTGAGCGGCCAAGCATTAGAGACACACCCATTGCGACAGCTATTTGCTTCCATTCAGGTGGAAGGACCTTTCTCCAAGTACTATACAACACATCAAGCGCGGCTCGCCACCTCACTATACTCTACGTTGCCTATGCCATGGAACACAAACGATTCGGATTTGGGTGCAATGTGGAGAAAGCATTCGCGCTTGTATCTCGGCTTCGACTTGTGTAATGATGTGACATTCTCCGACAAGACCCTCATTATACCCGAGAGCGACTGCTTTCCCAAATGGCTCTCATCATACATTCTGAACCAGACCTGTAACCAAGTGCAATGTGGCGCCAGTGCAGATGCGGCCAAAATTCATATCACTAAGGCTACGCCGAGACAATTGGCGGAATGGGTGAGGCGTGTAGATTAAAATCCTATTATATGTACTGACTCTGTACAGCTCCGATTGTCGCTGGGCTACAAGAAATACTCTGCTGCACATCCAGGAGAAAAGGCTCGGAGATCGTGCGACAACGATATAGCGGCTTGTTTGGTGAAGGAAGCATGCCGGTCCGGAAATCTTCCATACGATCAAGAGATCGAGCTGCTTTACCCTACCGCCATAGTAGCAGTTGCCAAATTGTAGAGGATGCTAGAAGTCATTGCAAGCCTTCAACACATTCAACACATGTGAAATAAAAGGGTATCAGTTTAGCTTATTTGTAAAGCAGTGTGACTTCAACAGATGTATGTGGTATAGAGAACAGAAGTTAGCTTTTGTGTAATAAGAGGACATCAATTCTACTTTTGTGATAAGCGAACATCAACTGGTTTGTCATAAGAACATCAACTCTGCTTTTGTGATAAGAGAATATGGTATATGTATTGTTCATTGGGGGACACGCAAGGTCAATCCCATACAAGAGATCCCTTCTCGTTAATGGAAGCAAATGAGGTCTTGGCAATCTCCGAAGACTTGGGCGCCACACTGGCGATCGTGCGTCGTGTGTCTGCTGCCTTTGAGCGTTCTGCCTGCAAGCCACGACGATGCTGCGCAAGTCGATCGATGCGGTTTGCCTCAGCCGCTTCGCGCTCAGCTTTCTTCGCTTGCGTCCGAGCTGCATTCTGGCGTTGTCGCTTTGTAGGAGCTGATGAACTGGTTGCAGATGCAGCTCCTTTCGCATTTGTTTTGGAAGAGTTTGGTGACGTTGTCAGAGAAATTGTGCGTGACTTTTCCGACCCCACGGCTCCGTCAGGAAGCACAGCAAACGGGTTCTTGTTTGCCCAGGCATTTGTGGCCGAGACGTTGTGAGAATCCTTGAAAGTGCTAGGACTTGCAGTGGTGTTGAGTTCTACAAAAGTCAGCGAATTGGAGAGTTTGTCGGTCTACACTCACGAACACGACTTTTGCTATTGGTCACATCCTGCCATCCTCCATCCTCGTCGTTCACTGATGAAAGAAGAGTAACTTTCAGCAGCGCACCCTTAGATAGATAAAGTACTTACAGGAAGAGTCTTGCCCGTTTGTCCAATCCCGAGAGAATGAAGTTTCAGGGACGCTAGGAGAAACTGCTGTTGCACCTTTATTTATGCTTTCTGTTCTCTGATCTTCACCCTTTCTCGGACTTGCTGTTTGCTGGTTTTCAGATGCCTGGCCGTCGTCCTCTGGTATGGAAACCTTCTCTGATTTCTCGAGCAGACTCCGGTCAAGGAGAGGTTCACTGACGCGGGGCACTGAGACCTTTTCCACTTCCGAAGACTTAGTAGCAACACTTGGCGATTTCTGAGTACCCTGGGCGTTGTTATGTGAGACAGGCTGAAGTTTTGAGCCATCACTTTTCTTCTTGTTTTTCTTCTTGTGAGAAGACCCTTTCTTCACTGCATTCTTCGAATGTTTCACATTTTCTTTCTTGACTGCTTGTTGCGAAGAAGTGCGCCAGAGGGCAATAGACAAGATAATCACTAGCCCTGCTAGGCCCTGCGTAGCAATGCTAATTGCCATGCTCGCGATGGTAGTCCTAGATGAAGCAGGCGCGTCCAGGCACAATCTTCTCGATGGTCTTGCATTGATTGACCAACACACGGAGATTTCCATTTTTCACGAGTAGCGCGAAATAAGACACGATCCTGTTCTAGCGACGTGGTAATAATACGTTCACTGTTCGTTTGTAGTGTCCCTTTGTGTCAAAGAATTATCTTGTGAAGCAGAAATGCAACAAAAAGCACATATTCATGCAGCTTGATAGTAAGATGAAGACCCACCCACTGCCTTTGGGTTTCTAGGAGCTAGCTGGCACCTGTCATATAAAGAAAAGAATGCTATTCACATCAAATCTCCACCAACTTCATTTGAAGCGCTCGAGGCGTTTCGGTGGGTGCTTCGAAGAAAAAACAACTCTCCTTGACGCCACACCCCCATTTCGATCTCACATGCAAAAAGCTCACGGAAACTCTCAACCGACAGCCGTGTATGGAAAGTGCAGAGATTCCGAAAGGCCTGATGATGCTCTTCAGCGCCTTAAACTTTTCACTCCGGAGCCAATTGCACTGATCAAGAGCGACAAGAATTTAACTGTGTGTGAAACGCCTGTGATGCTCTCGCCAAAACGTTCTCCTGCACAGTGCGAATCGGAAATGACCTTTTCCTATTCTCGAACCTATCTCCGAAGAAAAGGGTCTATACAAATTTTGGAAGATGCTATGCGAAGAAGGAGCAAGTCTACATCAAATTCTTCTGCTCAAGAACAATCTGCTGCAGAGAGAACTTCAAAAGGTCGGCCGCATTTCCGACCTGTACGCTACGAAGTAGCAACAGAGATTGATCAGATTTTTGGGTCTGTCAGTAAACAAAGGGAAAATTTAGCGCTAAGAGTTCGCGATGAAGAAGGACTTTTATGGTTCGATGAAATTGGTATGTTAGACGACTAGGGAGAATACAAAAGTTGACAGAGACGTATAGAACGTCAGGAGAATGAGATTCTTTTGCAAGCAACAAGTCCGGGTAGTCCATTTGAGTTGTTTTCTCGGCGTTCATCTACAACGTCTAATATCCTGCCAACTTCGCCGCTCGACCTTTTGTCAGGTCGTGTCACCGGAGATCTTCCTATCTTGTCGCCGACCAATTCTTACATTTTTGAATGTCAGCAGAAAGCACATGTGCCTCTTCAAGACATGACGATTTCGGAGCGACGCTACGAGCGCAATGGAAAGCCACGGAAAGGTGGGAACGAGGTGCGCTGCCTCATGGACCAATGTCGTGACCTTGAGGACATGAGATGTACAGACATGGACATTGTGATCCCTACATGCTTACCACTGCCTCACCGTAATCAAGGCAAAAAGCATTTTGACGAAGCCTTCGCGGACCTAACTTTTCGCTCCTTGGCGGAAAGAATGGATCAAAGGGGAAAGAGGCGTCCACCCCATCTGTCGTTGAGCAGCGACACCAAGCGTCTAAATAGGCCTATGTCTGCCCACGGTGCTCTGCAAGGATGGACAAGCTTGGACACCCCTACGCTCGGTTCATGCTCGGCATTGGCCGGCGAAAGTTTGTCTCAAACCCGTAGAAGATCTTCAGTAGATTTGTCAAGTATACTCAACAGAGGGCCTGATCAGGCCGAGGATATGGGAAACAATTCCATTTGGCGCGCTCCAAAGGACGTGAGTAAGGCTGCTGCTCGCCTTGGCCTAACGGCCATGAATCATGGACTTTTAGCACCTGGTGGATTGGGCACGGGTGAACATGTGTATGATGGAGTGGACATTAAAGGCGCAAGTATCAGATTAGCAAGCGACGATGAGTCAGAACGTGTAGCAGAAAGCAGCTCCAGAAGGGTCCGTCGTTGGTTACGCAGCAAAAAATCTATCAACTTCCATCATCACGATGACATCAAGAAAAGCCGCGGCTCCTTTATTTGAGTAGTTTTTTGTAATGCGCGCATGATGAAATAGAATTGGTTGTCAGGCACAAGCACTTGGGGCAGAGACGCGCACCCCAGAACCCTTTTAAGCTTCCCAATCGGGAGGGAACGAACGTTGTTTCTGCTCGTGTGATTGTCACGGTACCCAGGTGGCATTCGGCCACGCTGGTTTGCGTCTGTTTCCTTGGTGGACGTGAGCCTCGTCAATATGGCACCACCTTCTGTGCACATCGCTTGCATGGAGCCTGTCGTATTCCTCCGGGGTCAATCAGCTGTCGGCGAAGATGCTCGGGGAAGACGAAGGCCAATCAACTTCGATGCACCACCTTCTCAACTTCGAGGCCTGCTCACTTTGCACCTACCCAAGCCAAGCAGGATCAAAGATATCACTATCACTCTTATAGGCAAAGCAAGGACAGACTGGCCTGAAGGTGTGTAAGCAGACGTGTTGTTGCAGTCCAACTGACCATATGCTAGGCATCGGCCCTAATCGCTTGGATACCGTGGAAGAATCAGTCATCTTCAAGCAACAAGTGTCACTGTTTTCTGCAAAAGATGCCTCTGTACACAATACAGCAAGACCTCGTTCCAGTAGTGTTGGTCCTGGTGTGAATGTGACAGGAATGCAAGATGATGTTGATTGGTCGCAGATGCCTTCCAACTCTTCGTCGTCTTCGCCCCAACTTCCGCACCACCAAGACCGCTCTCCATCTGAGGATCGAAGAAGTCCAAAGATCCCGAAATCTCTCGGTAAGACAGCTGCCAAAGCTGGCAGTGCAATTCTGCCGCCCACATTTATGAGAGAGATCCAAGCCAGCAAGCAGCAAACAACATCCAGGTCGCCCGGTGTATCTCCGTCCGCGTCTCCACGCCATTCGGTAGGCCAGAGCAGTCGTAATGGAAGCAATCGTCTACCTCATGAGGCAGGCAGAGAAGGATATTTCGATCCTCCTCCAGTGTACGATGCAAGTCCAGATCGTGATACTTTTCTAGCTGCAGAGACTACGAGCTTGTCCATTTCAAGATCGAACGATTCTGCACGCTCACCAGAAATTCCCACATCTTCGAGCTCTCCAATTATTTCGAATGTTCCCCATCCGCAAAGCGTCAATGCTGCTGGTCCAGGGCATCGTTCCATTCTTCATCCAGCAGGACGTACTCGATCGCGCGAAAGCCCCCAAAACTCGCCGGTGGTTCGATTCGATCCACAAGCAGTGAATACGGCACTACAACGAAGCACTGAAGATATCAGCCCAGATAGCAACGGGACTTCAGCAGGGAGACAAATGACTGTCAACTCTGAACCTGGCAGTCGTCGTACGTCTTTCGATGGTTCGCGATCTACCTTCTCTACCTCAGTACATAGTCAAAACAAGGGCAAGGCTCGGATGAACTCGCCTTCGCCCGGTGCAACTGCTCGAAAAGGCATTAAAGGCCTCCTCGGTAATTTGCTGAAAGAGGACGACGAGGAACGAAGAAAAGCCGAGGCACAGCTTTCGACAATAGATGACGAAGCTAATCACTTTGATTATCGAGAATTTAAGAAAGGGACGTACAACTATCCCTTCTCCATTCCGTTGCCTTCGAACTTGCCACCGACTTTACATGCCGATTTCGGTTCCAATGCTTATATCATGAAGGCGCATGTTCAGCGCTCTGGACCGTTGACATCGAATCTCTCCGAGGAGAGAGAAATCATCCTCGTTCATGCTCCAGATGAAGATGGCCAAGATGAGGTGGAATCGATCATTGTAGAGAGGAGCTGGGAAGATTCACTTCGATATCTCGTCGTAGTGACGGGGAAGAGCTTTCCGGTTGGTGGACGTATACCCATTTTTGTGAAGTTTGTTCCCACGGACAAAATTAAAATCCACCGGATTATCGCATCACTAGAAGAGAGAACAGCGTACTATGCCAAAGGCAGACGTGTTGCTCGACACGAAGTGCCCCGAAGGTGGACATTGTTAAAGCTGCTCCCGAAGAATAACGATGCAGGCATTCTGCCCATCAACGCGGATGACCCACAGTCCTTAGACAACAATCCTCTCACCTCTCTAGCAAGAGCTGCTGCGGCATCGTACTCGGAGACTGCTGATGTCGATATATCTGCTTCAATAGCTTCCCTCCTGGACCCTGCAGGACCATGGGAGCTTGTCATGGAATTAGAAATTCCGAAGCATGCATCAACCCGTATCAATATTACTTCCAATCACAACAAAAGCAATATCGCTGTGACGCATCTAGTGAAACTCGCTATACGTGTCGAGCGGCTACAAACAGGCTCACAAAGAAAGCTCTATGACATACTCATTGATGCACCTGTGTCGATCAATCATAGTCACACAGCCAACGCATGGTTGTCGCTGCCTGATTATTGGAGCGTCTCGAACGGTAATGATGGTGATGTTCCACAGTCAACAATAGAGCTTGGCACAGCCCCCAATCCATACTCCTCTCATCGATCTTCAAGTGTGGGGCCCACACCAAACTCTTCTCCTTCTACTTCCTCCTCATCAAATCATCAACGTACGCATAACCAGCCGGCTGCAAGGACAAGGACACAGCTTAATCAGCTCAGTCGGCAATGGCTCTCCTTGTCAGAAGCCGCTCGAAATTCAAACACTTCTGGTTCTGGCAGAGCGACAGTGACGTATCAAGAATCGTTTCTTAGTGATGAAGATGAGCTGCGAGGCCAAAATCGCCATACTCTTCACGACCATGCCTCGGACCTACCCACCTACGCTATGATTGACAATGCAAGAGGCAGCGTAGATCCACCACCAAACCACCGACAAATCAAATAGATGTTCATGATTTATTCTCTCTAAATAATTTCTAAATATTCTCTAAATGAATTCGTACAACATCCTGTCGTACGTGGATGAATGAGGTGTAGTGATGTGCTGAATAGAGCATGTGAGAAGTCGAAATAGACGATGCTTTAATAAGCGAAACCAAAAACATGAAAGTCGTGCTCGGTGTTCTGAGAAGATGTCATTGTAGTATGTTCACACCCGCCAAGATCAAGATTAGGATAAGGTTGTGAAGTCTTGGAGTCCAATGGAAGACTTGAAAGAGATAGCGTATTTAGGTTCAACGCATTAGCTGTTGTGGGCGTTTGAATTGATTCGTCTAGCGAGAGTGCAGTGAGGGGCAGTAAGGGTGATGAAGACCTGCCAGCAATGGTAGCTTCCCCATCAACTATCGTGGCGCTGCTAGGCCAGGGTGTATCCTGTTGGTGCATGCTCGCGGTGCCTATTTTGCTGCTTGCATGAGACATCAAAGATGTATCATGAGAAAGTGCACTTAGACAAGAGTCTGATGCTTTGCTACGTGATGAGACGGTAGAGGAGGAGGACACAGCGCGTGACCACTCGCTTGGTGTACCTTCAACTATAGTTGGCTCGACCGAGGTCTTCTTGGAATTGGATAACTTTGGCAGTGTGCGTGAATTTCTACTGACAGACCCACCATCGTCAGACAGCGAAGGTGTGCAAGGAAGTTCAGGAAGTGGCGTGCTGGGAGGTGGACAAGGTGGAGGTGAGCTCAAACTAGAGAGTCGTAATGATGTCCCGCTATTTCTCGCAGAGCTTGGATATGATTTTTGCTTGGGGACAAAGGCTTTAGAATTCGGCAAAGAGTCTATTGTGAGGGGTGGCTTCTTTCTTCTCTCGCGTAATGGCGATCGTGCCACATTTTCTTTGTTGAGGGTTCGTGCGGTCAACGCTTCGTCAAGTGTACCAAAAGGTGACTTGGAGGTTACAGGAAATTGGTCTGAATTAAAATGATTCCGGAGCGCTGAGAGCGAACGAGCCTCCCGTAAATCTCTATTTCTCAACTGATTCTGCAGTTTTGGACTACTTGCTTCCAGATGGTGTATTTCTGGTGTGGCAAGATCCATGCTGCGAATAAAATAGGGACTCAAATCTCTTTCACTCAGCCCTGAAAACTTATCGTCGCAACTTGTTGCGGGTGAATCGAGCTCCGAAAATAATTGGAATGGATCTGCGTGGTTTGTTCCGTTGTCGTAGTAAGCTCTTGGAGAAGAAAAAGTTCCATCCCCGCAGCACTTGAAGTCATCCGAACCATCTGAATTATCGTGCCGATCTCTTCCTCGACGATGCAACTTCTTGCGAGAAGCATTACTTATTTTGAAAACACTCATATCTGAGACTGACCGGCCTGATGAACGAAGGGGATGCCTGGAATCGCAGTAATTTTTGTTACCTTGGGTGGAAGTTTGGGAGGAGAGCGACTGAGATCTCGAGTATCGAGCAGAAGGACCTGCACCAATCCAAGGCATTTCGAGAAATCGACGAGGCGCAGTGAGAAACTGATCAAAGCTTCACAATGGCAGTAAAGAGAGGGATTGGTGTGGGATTTCTGCGCAAGAGAAGAATCAGCATCTACTCTCATATGTTGGTTGTTTTCCCCTGTATGATTCGTCGGCTAGGCTTCCAGATTTATTTCGGGGACATCAACAAGATCCCTACTTTTCTCCCGACCCATGTTTCACAGTCACTTTACTCACGACATATAGCTTTCTTTGGCTGGTCTCCTTGCTAGGAAAGCGTTGCCCGCCACCGACTAGACCACTATGTCCTTGGTTGTTGTGAAACAGAGAGTGTTTGATCCGGATGCGGTTCTGTTCAAACAATAGTATCTCGTTCAAATTTTACCCGATCAAAACCTCAGAAACAATGCTTGGGCTCCTGTAAACATGGGTGAGGTACATTACAGCGGGTACCTCACATTGTTGTAATCCGGGTCCGTCTTAAGACTCAGGTGTACAGCTTACTATAGGTCAATGGCCTATATCGAATTCTGTTCAAAACAATTTATAAGCACACAATTGAGGATTGTGATGCTAGTCGCTCATTGAGATATGTCACATTTGTGTCTTCTCACAGTGCATCTGCGAACAACGCGTATTGAGAGAGAAATACGTTGGAAACAGACCGCATTGAGAAAGTCGCATCTATTTATGCATTGTCGGCCATGAAATGGACTACAAGCCCATCCCAGGCCACATGTATATCCGGAAGATAGGATGGAAGATCCAAGACACGTCTAAAATTATCTTCGGAAGATCGATCTCCACGAGATGCAGATGGTTGCGTGGGAAGAATTGAGCTTTGCAGTAACGACCGCGAGGGCTTCGTTCGGGGAAGACTCTCGGCCTTAGCCTCGTTCCACTTGGGTGACCACCAGCGAGAGTCAGACCTAGTTCCGTCGCTATGAAGGCTGTCTGGAGTACTATGAAGCTTCTTCTGGTCTAAGAGCCACGATTTTAGCTCTTCGCGCCAATATTGAATGTCTGCCTCTGTTTGATGATGCTCTAAATTGTGCGTAAGATCCGTTAGAAGCGAGAGTTTTGGTAACGGTGCCGGCATTGATAATGTGAAAGCGAGTGCTTGAGAGAGGGAAAAATGTGATGCATGTCGATATGCTATGATGATTCATCATTAGCAGTCATGTCGGGCCTCATTAAACTCTCACTTACGGTTCAATGCATCAACAACGATCATCTCAGATCCTGCCATAAGTTTAACAGTCTTCTCGGGGATATGGTGACAGTCTGAAATGTAGCTCATTGTGTCTAGTCTGAACCCTATTGCTTCGAATTCTTTTCCTTGGGAAAACCCATGGTGTACTGGTAATGGTACAACTTGAACGGTCTCACCATTCCGCAAGGACAGCAGAAATGTAGAGTTGGCTGAGATTATATGGAAGTTCAAATCTCCTACACCACCACCACCTGTGGAAAATCAAAATCTCAGAATGTTTAGGAATATTTGCAGAACTTACCAGTGGCTCGTGAACTGTCTACAAGGTACGGAAAAGTACTCTTGACAGTG
Source organism: Meruliopsis variegata (assembly GCA_037044235.1). NCBI lineage: Eukaryota > Fungi > Basidiomycota > Agaricomycetes > Polyporales > Irpicaceae > Meruliopsis > Meruliopsis variegata. The sequence continues at coordinate 78,543 of JAWLTJ010000014.1, forward strand.
TCGTAGCATTCTTGTGTGCAGTATATGTCGACAGACTCTTGAATGACGCCACCAAGAGTCCATGCACGAAGATTGTCCAGGCCCAACATGGCATCGGCATGAGCATGTGTCAAAAGCACGGCATCAATTGTCCGCAGACCATGTTCTCGGAAATGCTGAATAGCCGACGAATAAAATGTTGGACCGCAGTCAATCAGGATAGCGCTAGGATACTTGCTTGACTGACTCTCTGATTGATTCACAGAGCTTGCTGTTCCCGTCTTCTTTCCTACGATTAGAGCGCTTGTACACCCTCTGCGGTTCTTGCTCTTTGGTTGGATCGCATCAAGGCAAGCAGAACACTCTTGGCGATTGTCTCCAGTCTCTCCCTTCGCGGGTAGCAAACAGTGAATAGCCGGTACTTGCCCACTAGTACCCGTACCCAAGAAGATGACCTTTTCGATCCATTCGGAATGTATTGAAGGTAGTGCAGGGTCTGTTCTCACCATTAAACCGAAGCAAGCCTATTTCACTTCTCAAGCAGTATTGGTCTACTGCTAAAACAATTTTTGGCTACGCGTGATTCTAGCAAAGCGATTAGATACACTTTCTCAGGTGGAGAGATAGGTGTCTGCCTGAGGATGAGAGCCCAGTCATCACACGTGTTCCTCTCGTGACCCATGTATTTCCATTTGTCTAGCTGAATACAGAGATATTGTACATGCGAAGTCTTGGCCCTATAGTGTTGAAAACTCACAATATTGTCTCAGTCATGTATACCGTAACAGATATTTGAAGCCTTGCGGGTTCTGCGTAACCGTTTCAGATGCGGGGATTCTACTGACTTCTCGCTTCTTAGCGCCCAATATTCCGTTGTGCCTGACGTGCTAGTAGTAGGTCCGGCGGAAAAACAGTGTGCTTAGGCCACCTTGATCGACGATGTCCGATGGAACACTGATGCGGTCCTGCTTGTTATCTTGCCCCGCAACGTAGTAGTGGGCATACAGTACATGTTGCCGGCAAATTATAAGTGAACGGCCTTTGAGATAATCATGGTTTCCCACGTCCTTCCAAATTCCTCTGATGTTCGTTTATCATTTCGTATTCTTCCTATGGCTCGCGAGCCGTCAGGCAATGGCTTTGACCTTGTCTGTACAGGAAGCCAGTTGTTCTTCTCTTTCTGTTGGCCTTCACGCCAAACATAAAGAGTTTGAGGTGATGCCATCCTACGCCATGGTATCTGTCCAAGGTGACTGACTTGATCGTAGACCCAAATGTTGCTAAGATTGAGTTGACATAGGTGAACATAGAACGGCTAAGCTTCCATCCTCAAGTGCCAGCCCCAATGACACCTCAGTGATTTCTAATATCAAGCAACTATTCACACTGTCCTTTTCGGAGCCTTTCACATTTGATGACGGTCAATACAGTGTTTTGGTAAGCATACGCTCACAAACTATAAGCATCATCTGACTTGCGAATCATTTGTAGATAACCCTCAATCCCAGTGAGCAGTCCGATGACCCTGCTGCAATTTTCAATTTCGAAAGTATTAACTTTCATGGGTGCAGGGATGCGTCGGGCACCAAGAAGTCACATTCTGCTAGCGAGACTGTAAGCGCATCAGCTAGTCTGGATGAATCCTACCTTTCTACAGCTACCGTAAGCATCTCTTCGGCATATCCTACAATGTCAATTTATAGCCCAATCGGGCTTCCATCCAATAGCCCGACATTTTCTTCTTCCGATTCACAAAGTGAAGGTCGCTTTTCCAAGAACGCAAAAGTGGGTGTGGCAGTGGCCGTTTTGGGCACCGCTCTTTTATTGGTCATTACCGCACTGATCATTCTTGCAAGTCGCAGAAGCTCGCGTCGAAGACTCAGTGGCTCATCGATCAAAGCAGTAAATCACGTCACTTCTAAATGGGTGTCGGATGAAGAACGGAATAGCGATGAACTGAAGACGATCAGCAGCCCCCCTCGGGCTCACTCAAGCGATTAGACTAGATGGAAATGTGTTTTGTACCTCAAGCGAAATGCTTTTCATTAATTCCTTGTAATATTCGAGTAAAATTGTACACATTGGTAATATTTGAGAATGGCTGTATTTTTCTATTCTTCAGGTAGTTTTCTGTGTATACACTAGCTTCCTTCTTCACGTAGTAGACTATCTACTACTTTCCACGGTCGTTCGTCAACTTTGTAGTACGCAAACGGACCGCAAGGGGATGTATCTGGAAAAGGGGGATTAGTTTGATCGATCTGGATACTTTAACTTACTATCAGTGCGCACAGAAGAGCCCCATATTCCATAGATAGCTGAGCGCGAACCAGGTGGTCCCGCTTGTACACCGCTCAGAGACCATCGACTGAAGAGTATAAGTCAGTGATATTTCTTGAAACTTAGGCAATTTTGTACGCACTCTTCACCTTCGTAGCGATGAGAAAAATCCCAATGGATGGCAACGACCTGGCGGGGAACTCCGCTACCTTCGCTATAATCCCTACTTGCTGTTGCATAAATGGGTCTCACGATACCGTGAACTTCTCCGCGCACGATGGGAGGCTCATCGTCCTGAAAGGTTAGAGTATGACCACGAAAACATAGGGGAGGATAATGCCCGGGGGGTAGATTACCATGCTCGTCCCATTTAGGGTCTATGAGTCCTTCCAGCTCCGTCATTATGCGCAAATGATCACTAGTAGCCCTCTGTTCAGAGAGGGGAAGAAGCTCTAATCTTAGTTGAAGACAGTCTCCTGTAGCCTCCCTTTCAGCTTTGAGACTTGGAGTATTAGTAGCATCTGGATGTGGCGCAGGCAATGATGGATCGAAAGAGTTACGAGATTCTGCTAGCCCCCGCGACAATGGGTCCCTGGCATTGAAAGCAGCCCATTTGCTCCAGTCTAGGAAGGCATATGTTCCTATCCACGTGCTTTCAACACCTGCCCAATCATACGGCTTGAGTTGTGATGAGTCGTGGGGGTTATGGCGAGGATCCGCTACTATATCTGTACCACGAGAGTGATCCCACCCGCAAGGGAGGCCTAGTATACTCCTCCATCTCGACCATGCATGGTAACCATGAGGACTTTGTCTAGAATTGACCTGTCGAGCAAACAAGTCTCGACCTGTGAGCGACCTGTGAGTACCTGGAAGCTTGAATCCCTTTCCCCACCCATGGTCGAAGACTGCATGGCGAATGTTGCAGTACATAACAATCATGATACTTTCAACAACGAGCCAGTCAACCCGTTTCTCAATGCGCCAAATATCTTGAGAAATGTGATTATCAAACAGACGTACCTGGCCTTCTATTTGCCGGAGCGGTAAGCCGTAGTCTTGCACGGCACGTTGAAGACGTTTACTTTCGTAGTACGGCAGGAGGCCTCTGCTGAGGGCGATAGATATTTCTCGAATGTCTAGCAAAAGCTCATCGGCGCTGAAATCAAAATCGTCATCGGCTTCATCAGGATCAAAGTCTTCATCATCTTCGCCAAAGTCGTAATCCAGAACCTGGTCACGGACGGCATCCATATAATCAATCAGTGGGAAATTGTCTGGCTGTATTTGATTGATGGGTTCTGACGAGGCTGACTCTGTGCTTTCCGAATCGATGCCCTCTGTTATGTCCGTGGCATCCACGTCGTTGTCCTCGACACTGCCCGTATTGTTAGCTCGTGAGCCAGAACGGGGACCGTCCAACGCATCGACTCTCTCTCGCCAGGCGCGTAAGGGACCATAACTATTTTCTGGGCCATATCGGGCGGTGTCATACACGATCTCTCTTGCTCGTGCTCGGAGACAAATGTCACCCTCATGTCCTCTTTCACTGCCTAAAGACGGCTCGTGAGGGAGATGACGCCGAAAATGGCGGACATGGTCATCTTCATATCCAAAAATATCGTCATCCTCATCACTAGACGTGATGGGAATGAAATCGGAACTTCCTACTGAAGCGTTCTCCAAATTGCTCCATTCATCATCATCTCTCATGGCCGAAGTAGGTGGACACGAGCTTTGATCACTATGCTTATGCCTGAAGCTAGGCTGGATACCGTGTAGAACATGTAACTCGGCTGCCAATTGCTCATTCAGCAAAGCAATGTCTTCGAGTCTCACATGGCTTCCACTGTCTGTATCGTCAATAAGTAGGTTACCGCTCACATCGTAGAGAAGGTGGTGGAGATCTGAAGGATAGCTGTGGAGAAGCAGACGAGAACTGCGACGCCTTGTATGATTTTCACGTTCCAGTGGCTCGTTGTATTTCTGACGCTTGGTTGCCACTACACTTGAGCCAGAATTTGGACGTTGTCGCTTGTCTATTTTCCTGCTTGAAGAAGCCTCAGCTTCTTTGGGAGAACTCTCTGTTAGAACTTTGACCTGCCATTCTGCAAGTCGCCTGACATCAGCTCGTGGATAAATGAGACGCCTGAAGTTTCTACAGGAATGTGGAGAAGTGAGAAGCTCCATCAAGTAATGAGATGATGGGCCTGCATCAGAAGATTCAATGGGAGTCGAGACAATCTTGGATACAGCGGAATGTCTTGGTTTCCTACTTCTGGCGATCGAAAGCAAAATTTGTAGGATTTCATTGTATTTTGCCATCTGGAAGCGTCAAAATGACCATGAATAATTCATTTTGTCGCAGGCACTCACGAAATGAATCGGATTTGTCTCCAAAGATCCAATGCACTTTTCTGCCCATGACCTCCGTTTCACTTGTTCTTGGTAGTCAAATGGTGGTGCCGTCTCAAATGTTGTATCTGCTATAAATAGCTTTCTTGACTCTCCATGTACATCGTAGGCATCGCCATTTTCATGAAATGCTGATCGTCGTGACTGTGTGCTGCCTTTCGGTAAGCCTTGCGTGAGGAGGGCATCGTGTGCCGGAGATTTAGGCTGTATATCCCAACGCTTTTCAAAGAGAAACTTCCAGAGATGAGGAGATGAGGAGATGTATTGCTTCAATGAAAGGCACGTCCGACTCAGACAGGCTATGTCGCTGGGTGAACAGTCTGAGAGAATTCGATGCAGCAGCTTCTCAAAGTTAGTAAGGACTCAAAGTGATCTTACTATGGTTCTCACCTCAGCAGGAAGCGACTCTAAGGAGACCGAATGAGACTTCGACATTGTGCGGAGCCTTTATTGCTCAGAGTTGCGAGATCGTTTGCTTCATGGAGAAGGCCGCGCTAGTCGGCCGCTGTTATCTAAACAGAAAATAGCAGTTGCGCTTTCAGCTGTCAGCACGGGCCCTAAACCGAGGCAAGATCTCTGCAGTAATGCATTGCTGTGCAGGAACTTGGCAGTCAGTCGAACTCCCATTATCGCTACGCACACCCGTCAAGCTCCAAGCTGTGTTTCCCACCACGAAACGCATGTTTAAAGAGCGAAAGAATCTCAGGAAGTTAAAAAAGCACTCAGCTCGCATCCTGGCTATTATTAAGACACAAATGCACCCTTTCTCTCCGCCTCCAAAGACGACCCCACCTCCCTTTTCGGACATTCCCAACTCATCCGACTCCCGCAGAAAGAGCTTCTACTCTGCGCTCCTTTCTCGATCCAATTACCCAAAATTTGAATTCTTTGGCAAGCTACCATTTGAGCTGCAGACATATATTTTGAGCTTTTGTTCCGCAAAAACACTTACCTCCAGTTTCGCTCCTGCAAACCATCATTGTAAAGATCTGGTGGAGACGCTTATACAGAGACACCTATTCGCATACTTAAGGCCTTCGCATATTGAGGAAAAAGGAACGTACACCGGAAGCTATGAGAATCTACTAGTCGTAAGTAGCACAGAATTCCACCTTTGTACTCTGACAAATGACTCCCAGTTTGAGGCGCAACGTCCAATTGACACCCTCACCACGAAACACAGACTTTACCTCTCACACTTTTCGAATTATTGTGATGAATACAATTATACCGATAGTCTCGGAGAGACAAACGCCGCAAGAGGACATCTTTCTGAATCGGCAGGAAGCTTGACTGCCCATTTTGGCTTTCTCCCTATTTCTTCCCAGTCAGAAGACGATGCCTCAAAGGGATCGGTGACATCTGCCTCTAGCTCAGTAGCTAACCAAACGTCTTTTGCGGGTGTCCATGAGACAGATAGGCATAGGCTTCGCCAGCAACACATTCTCAGTAGCATTTCGTCGTCACATTCATCTACAAATTCAACGGGACAAGCGAGCAATGACTCTAATCTTGCTGCCCATTTGAACAGATATGCAAGAAATTCTGTATACACATCCTCAGTACATGGCGAGGACGCAGGTGTAGAGAATTCAGAGCATGCCGTAGGTATTGCTAACACTGCCACGGCCGAACCACAAAGAAATCAGATCCGGCTTTCGGGACACTGGTCTGAGCCGGTCAGCTCATCTATATCAGCGTTTGAAGCGGACTATGCAGGCAGTAATGGCGATGAGTCGATGGAAGAGAAGATTCTTGATGAAATGCATCACAGTTTCCGTGCTCGATGCCGTGAACCAATGTATAGGTTCCAATTGGATGCTTTGGACTCCTTTGAAACATGGCTCATGTGCCTTACCGTACAACGGCACTGGAAACCAGCAGAAGACTCTCGGGAAAGAGCAACTGGTATCAGTGCTCGTCCTATGCGTTGGGAACGACGTGTAGCAGAAGGGCTGGATCGGGTGTTCCGAACCTGGTTTCGGCCATCTCAGAGCACGAGTATAGCCAGACCTAGTGCAAGCCTTGGCGAACAAAGTACAAAGGCGTTCGATCGAATGTTGGCTAGTCGAGCTTCAGCCCTAGGAAAGTCTTTTTCGCATCAAAATTCGATGGTCAAATTGCACAGCGACGAAGACAGCGTAGACTCGGATCTGATACAGTACCTTGAGTCCTTCCCACAGTCGAGGATGTTGGAAATTGAGAACTCCGGTATTCAGGTGAAAATGCAGCCACATGCAAATCCCCAAGCCGATACGCATCCGGCACTGTCATCAATGTCCTCGCACTATTATCTATCTTCATCTTCTCCCAACTTTGCGATTCACACGCCTTCACGAGTAGAATTCACGTTCCACTGCAAGAACGTCAGCGTCAACGCAGCCCGTTTAGCCAGCGCACTTGAAGAAATCACAGGCGATGCTTACTGCGCGCAAGCAAGCATGGCCGGGATGCGCAGTCGAATTCTGGCAGGAAGGAGTGGTGGGAGTACATGGGCACCATCACAAGTATTTGATACACCCTTTTCCATAGCTCAGCCAGACAGATGGTCAGGAGGCGGTGATGCCTCCATGGCTGTCGTAGTACTCAATGCTGCAAGAGACTGAATCAATGCCTTGTTTGTAATGTATATTTAGCTGTATTCAATTGATGAAATATTTCCACCAAGTACAAAACTTAGTCTTTTGTCAAATGACTTCGTTCAAACATCTAAAAGATTTTGAGCGGTCGTTGAGGTTTTGAAGTTAAAATTGCGCATTAGAGGATTTCCATTGACCGTCCCCTTTCGAAGACACTCGCTCTAGGACAACTTGCTTTGTTTTTGTGCTTGTGAGTCTGATATTTACTACCCCGTTGCTAAGAATCGATTGTTGCTCCTGCGGGCTTGCCCTAGGGAGTGACCACTGGTCGGTTGCGATTTTACTGAGAGCTATCCAAGTGTTGACTTTAGAGATTTCCGCAAAAACAATTGGACCCCTAACGTTCCTGAAATTAAATCGAATATCATAGTCATTCCCTATATTCTTGACCTGAATATTTTTCTCAAATTTAGGACATTCGACAAAATGCCAACCGACTAAGACATCGTCAGCATTTGTCGTCTCAAGAATACTGTGAAACTACAAACTTTTTTGACGAGTGCCAGCTCGTCCAGACATGGCCATAAAAGTGCCATCTTCAACTGGAGCAGTGTTAGAATATTCCAAAGAAGAAAAATGTCTCACAATCAAGCCCGTCTTGGCATTCCGGACATAAGTTTGACACTATGAAGTAGGCCATTGTCACCATACTTGTATTATTTCCCAATGAGACTAACCATAAGCTGTGATAATCCTGCCCTCTGTGCTTACATGTCCTGGATCAACCTCAACACATGCGCCACATGATTTTCCTCCAAACCGTGAGGTTGCACCGATAGCTGTCCCAAGCAAATGATTTCCGTCTGGCATGCCTTGTATATCACATGCACCACCTAGTTTATTATTGCCATAGGATGTTGCATCACCTACATTTAGAAGTATACAATAAGTGTACAATAGCCAGATACGTCTTACCTATATGCCACTCATAAGAAAACATTTCATCTCCTGCAATATTATTTGGAGTTGATTGATTACCAGGAGCACCGGGCTGCGCTTGATATCTAACGGTTTGGTGTCGATCTGGTGAGAGTGCAGGGCAAGAAGTATACTCAATTGCTCTTCTGGTTACCTGCACCATGGAGCCATAAACATGCAAGTCCGAAATGGAACTGTGTAAATGAAACAGGAAGACGGTAAGGATGATAATCTGCATACTTGAGTTGCAAAGAGCACTTGCACAAGTATGCCCTGTACTTCATACGATTTACAGCAGATTTATATCACAATAAAAATTCTGAACGTTCTGTCAATATTGTGCATTGAAATGTTTGTTGATAGCAAGCTTGTGGTATGGCGTATACCTTCAATAAATCAATCCTACTGATCTTCTGAAAAACAGGCATCACTTTGTCAAATTTTAATGAAGTAGTTCAAAAATCTCAATCATCCGTTGTTACTTCCACAAGTCTGGCGACAAATGCATGTGATTTTCACTCTCAGATACAATGTGCGCCATGAAAGTGCGCAAAACTGTGAATGAAGGCGGGCGTAGCAATTTGTACTTGCTCTCTTCCATGTCAGACTGATGGTCATACTAGCACAATATCGAAGAATATACATCAGATTAATTCAACCTTGAACTGGAAATAGGGATACAGGAGTGGAGTTATACAGAAATGTGACTCGACACATCAAATGACCAAGATTGTCGATTAGTTGATTGAGGTGTGTCGAGCCATGAATCTATGCTAGACTCTAGTGTTTCCCTCTGCATATTTTTCCAATGGCTGTCCACCGTGATCTGGCCATCGTCTAAAATTTTAGTCTCCCATTCGCCTTCCGTGTTCGTAGGATGATCCGAATATGCCGAAGGCGTTTGGACGTTGGAAGAAAAGTCTGTCTGGTCGTCTGCGATGTCCTCCAAGAAGTTGTCCATCCAGCTGCCATCGTCGCTCGTGAGAGCCTCTTGCGATCCGCTGACATCATCGAATCCATTTGTGAGCTGCTCTTCGGAAGCTTCGTTACCTTGACAATTCTGCGAAGTGATCGAGTGGTCGACTTGCTTTTCGGTGCTGCTGCCATTGACTGTCGCTGCAATTTCAGAGCTGACTTCTTTGCTCTCCTCGTCGAAGATTGGCTGTGCGCGATGTGAAAAGGCTGAGATTTCCATGCCCGCTGCGGGGCGTCGTCACTTTCTGCGAAGGACGACGTCGTCTCCGCTGCTGGGAGACGAGCATGGTCAGCGGCTTTACTACTATCGTGTGCCAGTCCTGACGTTCGGAGAGTTGACGAAGCCGAATCTGAGACTGTCGGCGTAGTCGGCGCTGCGACCGGAACGATGTGACCCTCGGCTCGTGATTGAGAATTGGAGGCGACGGAAGTGATCGGAAGATCAGCTTGCAATTCGGTAGATGGTGTTGCAGTGCTGAGAGGTACTGATGAGCTTGACGGTAATGATGTACAAGACGATTGCTGCGAAGACAACAAAGAATAGACCAAACCTTCTAACGTTTTGACTCGCTGTGCAAGTTCGGCTTTGTCGTGCCGAAGTTGATTGACTTCTTCTTCGAGTTGACCGACATGCTGTTTCTTGCGGTCACGACTATTTTGTGCTGAGATTCTGTTTCGGGCAGCACGAGCGGCCAGTCGAGCAGCACGTTCAGGATCCATTGCACCACGTTGACCATTGGAGCTCTCGCCAGGAGAAGAACGGTCTAATGAGAAGGAGGTTGCTGAAGAGTCTGGCGTCGATAGTCGTCTTTTCTTGTTGCTATTAGGTGTTACTGATGTGCTTTTAAGCGAAGAAGTTGATGGAGAAGAGAGTAACGTTGAGGGGTCACATGTCGTGGGTGACGAGTAAAGTGAAGTCATGACCGTTTCAATGTACAAAGGTTAATGAGAAGAAAGGAGTCAAAAGGAAGGAAGAAAAAAGAGAAAATGGATCGGAGAATGAGAAAGTCGGAATCAGGTTCGAGGAGTGACGTGGAAGGTTGCACGTCGCCTACTCTGATGTGGTGGTGCAAGATTAAGCTTGTGCTTCTTAAACTTGCCACCCGACACTGCCCTCATGCCTGCACTCTCAGAGTTTGATGACGTGGAATGTGACGCACGTGCTACACAGGGGTTCCAAAACCTAAATTTAGTGTCCCCCACATTCATGAAGTTAGGAATTACGAACGACGCACAGCAACAGGAGCGGGGAAAGCGCCGACCGCCCATCAAGAACGATGCCATCGTACAAGATTGCTGTTATCCCAGGAGACGGAATAGGGAAGGAAGTAATTGTACCGGGTGTATCTATACTCGAAGAGTGTGCCAGGAAGTACAACTTTGAGCTTGATCTCCAGCATTTTGATTTTGCATCATGTGATTATTACGAGAGACATGGAAAGATGCTCCCTGATGACTGGGTGGATACACTCAAACAATTCGATGCAATTTACTTTGGTGCAGTGGGCGATCCAAAGGTACATAATAGCCTCATTTTGAAGTGAATGGCTAACTGAGCGTTCCTTGCAGAGACTACCGGATCATGTGTCTCTTTGGGGATCTTTGCTACAGGTGACTAAGCTTAATGCGAACTTGGCAGGCTACCAGACTAATCCTTGTGACAGTTCCGTCGGAAGTTTGACCAATATGTTAACCTTCGACCAGTGCGCCTGATACCAGGTGTTCCATGTCCTCTACGCGATCCTGGAGAGATTGGTGAGGAAGAATAGCTGGGAAATTCATTGCTCATGCTTTACAAATTCTATATTTTCAGATTATTGGGTTGTGAGAGTGCGTATCTAGATAGGAGATTCAAAAGCCATCCTCTGAAATGAAATTTTGTAGGAGAATACGGAAGGAGAATACTCAGAGGTGGGCGGACGTATGTACGCAGGAACAGATCGAGAGATTGTAAGTCTCTCATTTTTTCTTGCTGTGTAAGATGATAATATGCCACACCCCAGGTACTTCAACAGACAATAATGTCACGCACAGGAGTCGATGTAAGTCAGGTTACCATCATCTAATCACTGGCTAAAATTGTGCAAAGCGTATTCTCAAATATGCCTTCGATCTTGCGCAGTCTCGTCCTAGAAAATCCTTAACCAGTGCAAGTGAGTTGGCAATTCGTTACGCACTTTTACATCTTAACACTGAGTATTGCTAGCCAAGAGTAATGGAATTTCTATCACAATGCCCTATTGGGATGAGCGTGTCAAGGAAATGAGTCAGCAGTATAAAGATATATCGGTTGGTGCGTTCATAAGTTCTATCATGAAATATGGGAAGTGCTCATGAACTCCCTCATCATCTAGAATCCTATCACATTGATGCGTTGGCAGCTATGTTTGTGAAGGTAAATTTGGTCTGATCTACAAATTACTTGAACTAATGGAATCCTTGCAGCGGCCATCGCACTTTGATGTTGTCGTAGCCAGGTGAGTCATTCGCGTTGCTTACATTTACCATCTTATTAGTTTTCATAGCAATTTGTTCGGTGATATTTTATCAGATCTTGGTGTGAGTGATCCAAAGGCACCAAGTCGAGTACCTGACGATGTCATTGACATAGCCTGCGACTACTGGATCACTCGGTTTAGCTGCATCGGGAAACATCAATCCCACAGGCAAGTGGCCTAGCCTTTTTGAGCCTGTCCACGGCTCAGCACCTGACATTATGGGCAAAGGCCTAGCAAATCCAATTGGCCAAATCGAAGCAGGAAGCCTTCTGCTCCGCCATCTGGGTCAAATTCAAGCTGCCGATGCAATAGTTACAGCTATCAATAAAGTGATAGGTCGTAAGTCTCCCAATGAGCTGACAAGAGACCTTGGAGGAACTGCATCAACAAAAGACCTAGGCAACGCAATTCTACATGAAGTTCGTCAAATTTAATAGACAAATACAGGTCCTACTTTTGCGTACACATCATTCATTCATTCATTCGGTCGTAATTTCGTTACAAGCGCTACAAAAATTCATGGCGACAAATTGACAAAATCTGGCGAACAGTTTATTTCAGAATTATTATCATGTACTAGGGCGTGACTGGATTAGTTGAATGATACTTTAACGATAGTCGGCACATGGATCATCCCCGAATGGCGAGTCTTGACTCGCATCTTTTGGAATCCAACCATACTTTAGACCTGCTTGATAGCTCCAGTCGAGAGAGTTTGAATTTTTCCACTGAGCTGCTCAGCGACTTTCAAAACAAAAACAAGCGCACTACTTACAGCCCAGAAAATCCATCCTGTTCCTTTCTCGAATGTCTTCGTTTGCACAGCCTATAAGAAGATTTAGCGAGAAAATAGGAACTTCCTCTCTTTATAACTTACGAAGTTTCTAGCCATGAACGCCATGTACTTCTTCGAATATGGGTAGTCGGGCCCATCAGGAAAGTCGAATGGTGCATGTGGTAAATCCCTATCAGAACTGCGATCGCCATTGGGACCACTGATTGACATTTCACCGGCGATGGTTGGATAGAAGTTCAAGCTTCGCGTAAAGACGTCTTCTTTCGCGCAGACCTCACGCAACCTCTCTGAATCTTTGGCTTTCTTTTCAGCACTTGTGTAAACAAAGTATGGATGCGTGTCCAAAAGAACTCGATGTGATGCTCTGCCAGTGAAAAATCCTTCCCAGTAGTCAGGTCCCAAAAATCTGCAGAGCAATCGTTAGAGAATCTAAGATGGATGAAATATGAACATACCCATCATGCATGGCTAGGAGAAGTGAAGTGTAGTCGGTAGAATTTGGAGGGCGTGCAGCAGCATTACGCGCCCAAGGATAGTATCTGACAATTCTGAATAAATTTGGAATTCCGCTGAAAAAAAAGCAACTCACTCTTCGATGAGCGACTTAACTTCATCACTGTTCGTTGCTAGCGGTTCGTTAACAGCTTCCACCGCAGTGACTGTTCCCTTCCATTCGGGTTGGGAAAATAACGTTGCGAGACGGTTGAAGGTGTATTGAGTCCTTGTGTAATAATCTCGTTTGTTGGCCCAGTGAATTGGCCCAGTATGCCCGCTATTATCGAACCCATTTTGACTTCCGGGAACAGCATGTATGTCTTGAAGAGGATAAGACTCTGGCTTGTGTGTGTGCCATTCAACTCACCAACCCAGACTTTCAAGCCATGTGTGCGAGCCCAGCCGCATGCCTCGATAAGCTTATCAAACCGATTCACTTGTTTTATGCCAATCGTTAGTATTGTGGTAAGGGAGTATAATCAGTTATTCTCACAGGTCAAGTATGGAGCAGAGGGGCCTTTAGCTTCTGCGAATGCCCAGTATGGAAACTGAAGGATGAAAGGTCTAAATAAAAGATTGGCAAAGCTTTTCATGTCTATTTTCTTACCGGGATCCGAACGTGATTCAAACCTGCGTTCTTAATATCGATGAAATCTTGTTCCGTAATCCATGTATCGAAGTGTTTATTCAGGACATGTTTAGCCCACTAAATGAGGAGCGATATTAGCCGAGGGGAATGGTCTACTTCCGTACTCACGGCATAGTCGCTATAAAGACCCGCTGTCCATTCGTCCACCTGAAACATTTTAAGCATACCGAGCGAGACATCCCGAGACTGTTCATACGTACGATCGGGTTAGGTCCGGGTGCGTTAATTGCGTGGTTATTCAGTGCTGCAGAAAGGTGACTGTCCATCCACAGTTCAAAGACTAGCTATAAACATCGTGTATTAGAACTGAGGACTCTACTCGAGAGAATACGCACCCAGTTGCCGATATTGACTCCGCGGACTTTATCATTTGTGTAATCAAATCCAGAGTCTTCCGGGAGAGATGGCAGCGCTGCTGTTGTCTCATTCCCTTCAAGGTCGAAGCGAGACGCCCCGTGCTTCAATTGCAAGAAATCATAATCCCCGTCAGGATTGAACTTGAATCTTGATAGTGCTTGCACATCCTCGCTCTTTCTTGGGAAATAAGGAGAAGTGACTTTTGAAAGTATCACCATGTCAAGCTTGATGCCCTTTACTATGGTCTGGAAAGCACGTATGATCTTGTCAGCCCAGTCTGGCCTCTCTGGACCAAAACCCTGGCGTACGTACTCTTCGGTGTACCGATGAGCATAGAATTCTGGGTCCAATTTTGGATTTGGAATGGCGGGCACAGCCTTTTCTTCCAGGTACATAGCAGAATAGCGACTTTGTCCGCGGTATGTTCTAACCTTCGGAAGAGCATAACAAGGAGCTAAGTAGTAGAGGCTTAGGACAAGCGATAAAAGGAGAGTAAGGCGCATCACGAAGATAATATACTTCTCCAAGGAGAAGAGGATCGGAGCTAGATTGCTTTCATACTGTCCATCCTATTATACTTTTTGCAAGACTAACCAGTTTTCACTTTCCTGTTCAATCACACGGATAACGCCCTACTTCCGTCGCAGTCTTGCTTTCCTGTGCAGCCCAATGACGTTCAGTAGCGCACAGATCTCGAGACTCAATGATTGATGACAAATGCCACAGTGCTCCAGAACCACCCAACATAGTTTGTATGCTAATGGATAGGTCGTTTTCTTGCATACGAATTGAATAGGGAGACTAGTACCATATTGCATTTGTTTCCCCTGAAGCGTTTAGGGTGGGCGTGCATCTAAATGGCGCTAAGCAGAACCTAAAGCTTCCAAAGGAATTACTGGCTTGCATCTGATCGGCATCGACGCACAGCATGGTCAATTTCACTACTTTGGTGCTTTACATCTCGCAAATAATATCGACAAGCACCACGTCTGTCTAGAACATAGCAAGGGATTCCTCTTTCCCACACGAATAAGAAATAAACTCTTCACCAAAACACATCTCATTCCCACATTTGGTACGTTTTAGCATATGTACTTCCTCCCAACTTGCGTTGCGTGCGCTAATTGCGTGCACTAATTCAGAGCTTGAAGGACATTGTCAGCCTTGGTGACTGTAACACTTGGGGCTTCGTCTTCCACGAAGATCTGCTTGACCGTGCCGTCCTCGACTACAGCCACGTAACGTTGAGAGCGGAATCCACCAAGAAGACCGGAGGCATCAAAGCCTAAGCCAGCAGCTTTGGTAAACTTAATGACAGAGTATCGATCAGAACGGACCAACAGAATAATGGGAGACTTACGGCAGCAGTGTCATCAGCCAGGAAATGTACGTTGGGGTTCGATGATCCGAGCTTCTCCTTCCAAGCTTGCGTAGTGAATGCATCGTTTACGGCAACGATATATGTAGCCTGAAGCATTGTACTTCCAGTCAGAAGAGCTTTCGATATTATGACATTCTTACCTTAATACCCTTCTCCGCAAGCTTGTCAGCGTTCTCTACGTAACCGGGGACGTGAGATGAACAAGGAGGGGTAAAAGCGCCGGGCACGCCAACAATGAGGTCTATGGATGCGTGAGATGCGTCTCTTCCAGCCCTGTACAAATGAGTGACACTCACATTTTCCAGTGACCTTGTCAAGCTGGACTGTTCCTTTATGTGGATCATCTTCCTTGAGCGGTATTCCAGCTGGGATTTTGCTACCTTCAGCAAGTTCAGATCCACTTCCTTTGAGCTTATCAACGAGTCCAGACATTCTTGATCGTATTGCGGGATGTGGAGATATCTCGACCAATCGCACGTTTATATATTTTCGACAGCGAGACGTCCCAATAATTCCAAATGCCGGCCGATTATAGGTGGGAACCCCAAAGACTTCCATTAGACGTGTCGTTTACTAAACCCTATTCGTGTGGAGGGGATGCACTATGACAACAGGATAAATTGCATCAATATTACACCAAAGCACTACAAGGTACGGGGAGCTTTCTTAACCCCGGCCACTTTCATTCTTCCGCTAAAGAGAAGCTTAAACCCTTGCCTATCCTTTTCTTTTCCGCTCGAGCTGCTTTATTTTTCTCCAGTCGACGCAACTGCTTTGCTTTCTGTTTTTCCGTCTGTTCTGATTTCTTTGACTCGTTGTCATCATGATCTCTGTGCTGCTTTTTAGACTTTTCTATGATATCTTTAGCAACATTCAATTCATTTGAAGATGTGGATGCCCCGTTGTCTTCTGGAATGTTTCGACGTTTGCGAACATTTATATCGTGTCCTGCTGTTGCTACTCTAGGTTGCTCATTGGTACTCTGTACCTCGGGGACGCCTACATCAAGCGTGTCACTAGCTTTCCTTAACTCTATCATCTATTTACCTCGATTGTTCTCATGAAATGTCCGTTTGGCCTCCTCGAGGGAAATATGCTTTTCATTCTGTTACGGACGTTAAACCCTGTCAATTTATCCAGCATCGAAAGGGGCACTCACATTCATAACAACTACTTGAGCTCCAGACCACTCGTCTTCATCGTCGCTTTCGATTGTTTGTTTACTTTTGTCAGGTTTACCTTCGAAAAACGATTCAAACTCGTCAGGTGGCTGGTTACCTCTTTTGTCATTCAGATTTGCTCGTCCCCGATTGACTTGAGCATGAAGGCTCTGTAGAAATGGTGGCACTGGTCCCTCATCAAAGGCCAATTGCTTAGAAGTGAGTTTACGGGCCATAATTAGTTCTTCATAGACCTTGCCGTGGTCCCATCGTATGCAAGTCTTGAAGTGTGTGTGACTTCAGCGCTCAGAGGTCAGTGCGCTTCCACGTGCATACCTCGACATGAGTGTCGCTGTACGCCTGTGCACACCATTTTCTTGTCGGGATCATTGCTGGTGTCCGAGCTAATCAAGAAGAACATTCAACAACCAAATCGCCTTGCTCAATATACCAGGCATCCCGCCCTCGCAGTTTCTTGTGATGAGCGGAAAGCTCAGGCAGAGCAGCGTGTGGACTAAGGTACTCATTGCAGCTTGGCTACGAACCCTATTTGAGGCGAGAGGAACGATTTGGCTTCTGAGGCTCGTATCACTCTTTACCGTGCTATGGTATGAAAGACTTTGCTTCCTAAAAGCATCCCTACAATGCTCACCATGGGGAGCAAGCTCAAACGGCGCATTGCTGCCTCACAAAATATCAAGGATGACTTTTACAGTTCTTGCCGATCCGCAACTGATCAACCGATACTCATATGACTATATAGAAAGGATCCCATTCCCATTTTCTAATGCAGTCTACACTCTTGTTCGATGGGCGGCAGACACATTTGCTCGGAAGAGCTTTTCCGCGGTTGTCAAGTCGCAAGGCAGGGCTGCGAGCGATGCAGTGATATGGATAGGGGACTTACTAGACAATGGAAGACGTGCACTTTTGTCATCAGATGACGTTGAAGAGTATGAGAAATATGCCCATCGTTTTACAAGTCTTTTCCCTGAGAAATTACCCTCATTATATCTACCGGGGAATCATGATATACGCATTCCAATTACCCACAACAGTTTGTTTGAACAAGAATCGAAAGACTCCAAAGTACGCTGGATGGAAGAATGGGCGACAGTGTCTGATAGTCAAGGCCGTTATACGTGGAGAAGTGACAAAGGCAAATCTCATTACCTACTTCGGCCAAAAGGTGGACCTAGCACGGTAAAGATTACTGCACTTCCAGAAAGTACCAATCGAAGTGTCAATGCTCGCTTCCCTTTATACTTCAACGAATCTTCAGATCTACCGACCCATGAGATCGTCTTAGTCGATGCACTTGAATTAGCGGGGATGTTCCCGGCAAGTGTTGATCAAAATGTTCTTTTCGACTGGCGCAAGGAAGCGAAGGAACGCTTCAGCGAAACTTACCAATTCGTCGAATCCTTGGCATCAAAAGATATAGACAATTCTCCGAATCGGATTTTGTTTTCTCATATCCCGCTCTATAGACCACCAACAACTCCGTGCAATGCTCCATCCTTCAGACACAGCGTTCACCGCGAATCAAACACTGGAATTGAACAAGGGGTGGATCAGTACGCCACATACCAAAACATGCTTGCACAGCCAGTTACTGAATGGCTTCTGGCGCACTCAGCGCCTTCAATTATTTTCTCTGGGGATAATCATGACCACTGTGAGATATCGCATATGCTCTTGTCTGGAAAACAAGAACACGAACCCGCTCATGAGCTGACAGTAAAAGCATTCGGAATGACAGGAGGTGTGGAAAGACCTGGTTTCGCAAGATTAGGTTTAGCTTGGGACCCTGAATCAAACCAAATTCAAGCTACATCAATTCCTTGTCTATTACCAAATCAAGTAGCGATCTGGACGCAGAAATACCCAACCATCCTCTTATTAATGCTGATACTGATGTTAGCAGATCGCCGTTGGCGATTTGGATCATCTTTTGATCGGATCTTTCGCGACCAGATCATGAGATGGCGTCTTCGTCTTATGACTAGTAGCAAAAATTGGCACGGAGAATTTGATGAAGAGGCGGACGAAGAATGGCAACTAATCGAACAAGGGCAATGGTCGAATGGGAGAAGCAGTGAAGAAGCAATGTCACAATGGACAAACGAAAATGACGAACAAGACGAGATTCTTTCCAAACCTTCTCATTTACCAAGCTTTGAGACATCTCCAGCTAGCTCAAAGCGTATTCGTTACGGCCGACTTGGTGGTGCTTTCTCACAACCCCAAACCAATGTGTCATCGCGTACAAATTTTGAAGTACGAGCTTTCCGAGAATTGAAGCTAGCCGCAACAACGAGCGAGAAGGTGTTAGTCAATCTTGGACCCCTTGCTGAGTATTACAGAATAAATTCTTGGGCAGTGTTACTATGGCTTTGGCTTCAAGTATTCTAATATGCTCGGGTGAAGCAAATGTATGATAAACAATACTCATCTTGTAATCACTTATATTGAAATTGTATCTCAATAAATTATAGTGGTTGTCTGTATATTCTTGGACCACATCACATGATACTGGGACCGATCACAATCAGCTTGATGATTCCTTCAACGTGCCAAGTCCTAAGCACACTCATGCAACATTAGTGCTATACCCTTCGCTTAGAACAGTCTCTATGTGACCCCACCCAATTACTCATAGTTACTGCCTACACCTTCTCAGTATATAAGGAAGGTAACTTCCTTCATGTATTTAGATATAATTGAACACGATCCCTGTGCACCTGAGGTCACTGATTCCTTTTGTGCTAAGTAAGACCATACGTATAAGGAAAAGAATTCTATGTACGTGGCTTAGGGTTTATAAACCTTTCACTCTATGTGATTGGTTCTTATTGACGCCGCGTGCGGCATGTGATGTTGTTGAGTCAAATTATTTGACTCTGAACCAACACGGAGATTGTCATTCTCAATTTCACGGATGTCTCAGAATTGCATCTTCCGAAAAAACGGCCGTGACATACGTGGTCTCTCGTCATAGCTAAGACAATACTATCAAGATAGGTGGTCAGGGCGCGCCGCACGTGTTGTACTCTGAAATCCACTAAAATCGTGAGCGTGGGGATGCGCTTAACTCTGCTACACCATCTTAACATACGCCTTCCCATTTGAATTTTGCCAGGCAGTGCTATTTATAGTAGCTAAACCTTGAAGAGGCACTAGAAAATTGAAGGCGAGGCAGCGTTCTGATGATTACAATGAATTGAAGGACTGGACGAGAAGGAAGACTGTATGCAAAGCAAGGAGATATTTGGCACTCGCGAATTTATCTTGAGATTAAAGTGCCTTCGTGGGAAGAACTGAGGCGTAACGAGACATAGAGGCGATTGACGAGTGTTGACATCTAATCATCCCAGTGTAAAATAAATAACTGAACGCTTAGCGTGAAAAGGATCATTCGCCCAAAATTACCAAGTTCCTACTATATGTTCGACGAGAATTTGCGGGCAAGGTTAGAGGGTCTAAGCCTATATAATCCGTCGAGTGAATCGATGTGGTACGGACCATGGAATAGTATTCTGACCTCTTTGTTCCCCACATCGGATGGTTTCTTCGTAACACCTCAAAAGGTCATTTTATCGCAAACAAGGCAGATTCCAGACTTCGTCATTGAAGTGACACGCGTTAAGACGCCTAACCTTATTCAGGCAGTTCTTATTGTCGAGATAAAAAACACACTATTGTGGCCTAGCGTAGTACCTCGTTTGGATGAACAGCTTAGTAAACAAATAGATGCAAGCTTCGAAGAAGGGTCGGCTCTCGACAAAATGTATTGGATAGCAGCAGTGGGGCCACACTGGCGATACGGTATGAAGCTTGACGATGGGCAAGCTGTTCAGCCATTAATTGACTGGCATGACAAAATACACGATCGAGAATCGTATTTCGACTTTCAGAACTTAGCTTCTTTGGTGCGGCAATTGTGATGACAGATCTTATCTATGTATGTGACAGCTTCTTGACAAATCCCAATGGACCCATTGCGCGACGTAACGAGGTTGCATGACCACTAGGTCAAGCTTGCCTCGAATGCTGACTGAATAACTTTGATAATACATTATATTTTCAATAATTTAATTGGCAAAATGATTTTTGAGATATTCTCAGAACTATTAACCCACAACGATCAAAATCTTGCACATTTGGGCAGTATAAGTGAGCTGAGTCGAATGCTTCTTATTAAATGTGGTGCAAAAGGGGCAGCAGGAATAGGTTGTAGAAAAAATTTCAACTTGCTCTCTGAAGGTAAGCGAATAGCTCTCCCGTCACCAGCGACTGAGAGCGATGTTGAAGCTAGTAGTTATGAGTAGAAGTTTCTTCTCCTTCCTTCATATGTTTGGCAGAATTCCCGCGTTTGGATTACCTCTTGTTGAAGCCAGTAGTTATGAGTACAAGGGCATTCACCTTTTACTTATGTTTGGCAATGCCGGGCAAATTAGTTTTCTCTTCACGGTACATACATACGAGGTTACTTTTGTTGGATATCATCATAGTCGCTACTTGAATAATACGTGGCTGTGGGACGTATGCCCCTATGCGACAGGAGGCACAGTTAGTTGCATGACGCTACTGCGTATCCCTTTGCTCACCTCCCTTTATTCTGCATCTCGACCACCATTGTTAAACAATTGTGTGTGGGGTCACACCAGTCTTGCAGTCCTTGTAAAAGATATTTAAAGAGCACATGTACGACGTACCGATGAGTATGTTTTTTCCCCAAATAATTTCTAAATCATTTTTATTTCTATCAAATCGACTGGATTTGATAGTCTAGTTCACGAGAGTGCACTTGCAGTTTGAGTAAGACTGTAAAGAGCGGTGGTATTGAAAGTATTATCTTATATAAGGGCATACACATCTTCTTTTTATATCGCTACCTCAATAGATTATGAGCCCAAGCACTATGAAGAATTCAACTACCAAGTGGACAGACGAAAGTGAAGCAAATATTACTGGAAGCTTTGTGGAGATAAAGCTCAAAGAATATTATTTCGCAGTACCGGTCTTACAAGGCGCAAGTAATTA
>JAWLTJ010000015.1:0-94343 GCA_037044235.1 Meruliopsis variegata
CCCGGCCTCCTCGTTGCCTCTCTTTTTTTTGCCGCGCGTGTATTTTGGCCCCGCCGTTCCCTTCGCGCCCCCCAGCCCCTCCTTATACAAGAAGGGCAAGATGGGGATGTGTTTTTATGCTTGGTATCGATGTTTGTTCTAGTGAAGGTCATGTATGATGCTTATGAGGAGGCATTTCCGGAGGTGTGTCTTGACGAAATTAGGAGAACGCGTTCTGTTAAAATAAGGCTTTGATCGAGTTAGGGTGCTTTCATTCCGCTACCCTCTCGCTCTTTTTGAAAGTATGGTCTCTATGTAGTGGTCTAAGTCACGGTTCCTGTCATCTGTTTTACTAAGATCCTCATGTACCAGTTGAATTTCAAGGATGTTCAAACGCTGTGAAATTTGAAGATTTCTCGCGCGACAGGTATGGTTTCAAGGATACGTTCTCGCCTTCGGTTACATCAATTACGTATCAAAGTCATCGAGATAGACCATCAATCTCATGCAATCAACAAAAACCAACAATGTTTCTGCGAGCCACACCACAAAGCCTGTGCTTGAAAAAAGATTTCTACTAGTCGTTTATGTAAGTTGCGCTACTCTTTTACTATCAAAGACTGGACCTCCATGCCGCTCTTGGTTTGAGAGAAAGCATTAATTGCCTCATAGGAGTCTACCTCCACATGAGTTTAAACAAAGAATGCGCCTGAAGATCTCATCTGTGCGGGACCACAGCAAATGGCCAAAAAGAATTTTGCTACTTTCAGAGCCTCACCCTTACGATGCAGATCGATGTCTACAGACCCTTCAACGCTATGCACTTACTTCGCTTCTGATTTTCTGCGCCTCAATCCTATCGCTCGACGTGATTGTGAAATTGGGCTTTTATGCCAGTGATTGATTGTACAAATAAGTTTAGTAGTGTTATCGACTGTACTCTCCAGTAGTTTACTTTTCTAAATATGTACACGAGACCAATTCTATGTAATCTGCAAATGTATTTTTGACCGTACTGTTCTGTTGAAACTTGCGTCTGATATCATAGCAAACAACCCTGTTGAAAGGGCTAGAATTTACAGGTGGGGGAATTGGGTGAATTTATGTGGATATGATCAATTTTGCCTGTCTCGTCCTTCTCATCCCCAAATGATACCCTTGATTGCGTAGAAAGCTTTGAAAAACACCCAGGCAATGACTATAATATAACCGCAGCAGAAGACATCCGCAAACTCCTTGCGATGCATGAGGCGGATAGGAATTTCCAGAAATGGAGGCTGGTTAGGGTGCTTCTCTTGCGATTGCGACCGGTATGTTCCATTAAGAAAATCACCCACTTCGTAGAATTTTGACATACGGTCGTCCTTCTCCCTCCATCTAGATAGCAACCATGCATCAAATCGTTCCCGTTCTTCTGGCGTGGATTCTTCTTTGGCTGCTAATGCTGCTGTCTCTGGGAGCTTGCCAAGCGGTGGAGCACCGGGTGCAGAGGGATTGAGCGAAAGGATGGTGAAATGTAAATGGACAGCGGGAGGAGACACGCCTTGCATGAAAGTGGACCGAAGCGTAAAGAATTCCTGTGCACGTCCTGGGCTTGGCACACCAGGGTACCCGATTGTGTAATCGACGAGCTTTAAGTCATCAATATCGGCTGCCAAACTCCGAAGAGCAAATAAAAGCCCAGTACTCCGTGGCAAAAGCATATTCCTACAGTCTTCGATACCTGTTTTTTCGGCGTACCTCTTGCTGGCGGGTTTCGTCAGAGGAGAGACGAGCGTTCCCTCTGGAAAGATAAGTAGAAGAAGCTTGGAAGCGGCACCTTGTGACTCTGCAGAAGTGTTTTTGTCCGATGCAAGCCTGGCCATTCTACTCAAGTGTCGGGCTAGGTATTGTTTGTCTGTGTCCCACTTGCGAGCAAGAAAAATAAACCGATAGTATTGCATGGCCTGCAAAGCATCAGTGTACTATTGCAGTCAGCACAGGTATACTTACTGGACCAATGATTGGAGCCCATTTATATAGCTTGAGGAGAATGATGAAGATGGAATCTGCAAGATCGCTGTAATATGCCAAGTTCCATAAATAGAGCCAGTCTGTGTAGATCTACAAATAAACATGAGTCGCAGTCCGGGAAAATGTCGCCATGCTCACTTGATGGTTACTCATCCAGATGCTTTTTCGAGGTAAGTTGATCTGCTCTATGTTACCCTTCTTGTCGCGAGACACAAACGTCTCTGGATCGACATAGTTTCCGTGTGGATCCGAACAGCTAATGACAAGTTTAGACGGCGCAAAGAGCTGGGTGATTGCGATGATCAGGCGTCCAAATGCAAGTTTTGTGTACTGCACGAAGACTTCATAGTATGGACGGGTGAGGCGGAATGGATAGAGAATGCTGAGTATAAGCTGCAGTCCATGTGTGAGGATAATGGAGAGATTGAAGAAGAGGCTGAAGGCTATTGTTCGTGGCCAGTCAGTAGGGCGCTTACGCTCTTTAATGGGTATATTGTACTCCTTCGAGGTGTCGTCTGCATGGGAAGACTTGGCTGTCGAAGCCATATCCGAGATGGAAGATGGCTGGTCGGAGACGATCGCCAATCGAACCTATCTGTGCACACTAGCGAGCTCACGTACCAAAGGGTGGAGGGGTCTTCCATTCACGTGGACACAGATTCGCGCGCATGTAACGCCGCCCGCCAGTGACGAGCTTGAGTACTCCCTCTACTCTCCGAACAAGAATGAAGCGTGGTGCAGAGAGACAGATACAACGAGAAGACGGCGAAGATCCGCACGAGGTAGACGCGAACCAATCTGGATTCTCTGCACCGGCCCAGGCGACGGGTGCTGTGTCGGTAAGTGACGTGTCGTCTACGCTGTTCTTCTCACACTTTTGCTTTCGCTCTTCCTTCCTTTTAGTCAAATAGCATTTCTGATAGGCCGTGAGTAGATCTGACAAAGTTGAAACCTTCATACTCATCCATTGATAGTATTCGAGGACTTCCCAAGAAGAAGCTCGCTGGTGGTCCGCAAGGCCAGCCATCCTCGGCCAGTCCCAGCGCCTCCTCTTTCTCGGGATTCTCAGGTTTTGGCTCGTCAATATCAGCGCCGCCTGCTTCCAAACCGTTATTTTCATTCTCTTCCCCTTCAACCAATGGTGCAACATCTACTAATAATCCCGCAAGCGGGTCTCTGAATGCAACAGCAAAGCCTTTCACGTTTGGTGCACAAGAGCCATCCTCGGCATCGACAATTTTGTCCGTCCCATCGGCATTGACAGCAAATTCACTCGCCAACAATGACACATCTACACAAGATGTGGACCACTATCTCTCTTTGCGTGGGCTCAATGTATCGCTACAAGCACAACTGTCTGCCGTCATCGAGAAGGAATTGCAGCGGGATCCGTTCGTGGATCTTTCCGAGGTTTTGAGGAATGCGCAACTGAGATATTCTGAGCACCTGGCAGAAGTGCAAAGGAACTCAAAAAAGAACCGCAAGGATTCAGCATCACCAGCTGTTTCAGAGAGTTCCCAAAAAGAACAGAAGCAAATTGCCTCACAGAAGGGAAGTTCCTCACAAACACAGATGGCAGCGCAGAAGGAGGTAGCGACGCCTAGTGTCTTGGGAGACTCCAAATCCCCTACCTCCTCTACAATTTCTGCGCCAAAACCACCGGAAAGCGGCAAGTTCTCCTTTGCCGGCGTCACAGCTAGCGGATCCGGCACTGCGAACAAGAACGAAACAAAGTTGATGGCGGGACAGCCCACATTTGAGCTTCCCAAGCAGGGTTTCTTCACTACTTTTGGGAAGGATGTTGAAGACGACAACGAGGGGTCCAACACAAGCGAAACAGGTAGCAACGAGCAGGAGCACAGTGAGCAAGAAGAGGATCACGCTGAGGCGACTCCTGTGGCATCCTTTTCGTTCAAACCCACAGGTTCCACAGACAGCAAAGGCACCGACACAAAGCAACAAAGCGAGCTGAACAACGGTGTCTCTAATGCGATAAAAGACAGTGTCTCTTCTACGGAGAAACCAACATTCTCATTTGGTGCGCAACCCTCTACCCATGCAGAGAAGCCAGCATCGTCGGCATTTTCGTTTGGTACACAAACGTCTACCTCGTCCAGCAATGAAGCACCATCCTCGGGGACCACACCTTTTGGGGCACAGTCCTCCTCCTCCACAGCCTCCTCGTTCTCTAATGCCCCTACATTCTCGTTTGGCTCTTCTGCTTCTTCTTCACCATCAAAAACAGACAAATCTGCCTTCTCATTCTCTACCCCCACCAAGAATGACAGCGAAAATTCACACAAGTTTCCTTCGATCGGGTCCAACTTTGCTAACGCAAGTGGTGTGAGTCAGCCGGGCGCTTTCAATTTCGGCGCAAGTAAGATTTCGTTCGGTAGCAACTCACCCTCATCGCCCTCCTCAAATGGATTTGGCTCCGCCAGCTCGCCAGCATTCGGCAGCACGACATTCTCGTTTGGAGCAAGGCCTAAAGCGGACACACCCAAGGACCAGGACACAGGCTCTTCCACCAAATAATGCCTGGTTTCGCATCTCATATCCCACTGTACGTTTATTTTGCATGCAATTCGATTCTAGCAAGTGATTGGTGTGATATGATAAATAGTGATAATACAATGGTGAACAGTCTCCTTTTCCCTCCGCAGCTGTCAAACGGCTGTCCAAACAGGCACGCTTCAACGTGTGCCCCGGCCTCCTCCGCCCGATGTCAGAACCAGCTTTTTCCTCTGAGGCTTGCCCTGTGTACGTTTCGCAGAGCGGTCCTGTGCTGGAATCTCATTTGACTCTTGGCTTGGCTCGGGCTCAGCTGGTGTTCGCGCAACAGTGGTCACCTCACCATTGCTCTGAGACCCTTTGCGAGCTTGTCGGTTGAGTCCGCGACCTTCACGCACAGAGTTGCCGTTCCGTGCTCCGACAATGAAGTCCTCTTCCAGATCAAACCACGCATCCCAATTCGCCTCATCCTCGTATTGCGCATCACCAGTCCGAGACGAGCTGTGCAGCGCAGAAGCGAACGCATTGTTCTTTGCGGCAGGTGTGCCCCACACCGTTGTCGAAGGCGGGTGCCATTTCCCCGGCACTTGTTTGGAGACGTGGTCTGTGGGTGAGCTGCCAAGGGTGGAGCTTGCGTCATGTTCGTCATCAATTTGTGATCGAGGGGACTCTTCGCTAGGGCCAGTGTCTTCCGTCGAGCGTAAAAGCGCCTCTTGAAGCGTCGGAGACAGCGTCGAGTTGCTGCCCAGACTGCTCGGGAACATGTCCGCCGCCAGATCGGTTGTCAGAGACGACGGTTGCGATGTCCGTTCCATTTCCTCGGACCGTAGCTTGGCGCGGTCCTCTCGTCTGTGCTTGTCACGGCGACGATTACGGCGCTGCCGTAGGGCATGGTCGTATGACTTGAGCACTGCCAAGCTCACGGGCGCCTGCTTTCCGCAACTTTCGGCCTCTTGTGCAATCTTCTCCCAGTTTACCTCGATAAAGACGATGTCGCTTCCCTTGGTTAGGTGCGTGAGGTACTTGCAACGCTTGCGCATCTCTTCGTTCATACTTCCCTCGTCAGCACCCTGGACAGTGACATGAAGTGTTTTTGGAAAGGAGGCATACGATCCATGCGTGCTGTGGAGTAACTTGATGTCCAATGGATGCAAGAAGATGTTCTGACCAGACGAGGCCTGGTAGAAGAAGTAGGATGATGTGGATGGCGCCGGCGGATTGAGATTCCTTCTTGTCTTTACGGATGGTCCTCGATTATCTTTGGGTGCACGCATGTCGCTTTGTCCATCACTAATACCTCCCCATAGGTCTGCTGCGCCTCCTTGTCTTTGTGCTTGTACTGCTAAGAACTCTTGTGTAGGATCGTCATGTTGCCCTTCCAAGGACAGCTGCGTTGAACCATCATGCTGGCTATCCGAGGAGTCTTGCGCTGGATCTCGTTGACGTTCTTGCCCGGCCTCGTCACCCGCCTGCGTGTACTCGTAAGTTCGGTCATGGGTCTGGGACTTTGTCGACGGCAGTTGCTCCTCTCCAACACGGGAATCGAGTCCATCCCGTCCAATGGCATCCTGACCTTCTCGTTTCCCTCTCTCGAGCTTCTTGCGCTGCCTTCGACTAATGGCCTCTTGCGTCCTTGCTTTGATCCCTTGATCCATTTCATAGTGCTCCTGGAGTTCTTTCCTTGCATACCCGATTCGACTGCGCACACTTTGCGTGTCCAGTTCGTTGGTGACCTTTTCCATCTGCTCGTGAACCTTTCGTTCAGCCATATCCACGAAAGCCAAGCTGACTTCGTCCTTTGTTCCAAACGACTCAAGCAGCACTCGCTCCTCACCAAGTTCCTGAAGGTCTCGGTTTAGATCAGTCAGCAGCCCGTCCGGCGTGGCAAGCATGAACTTGCAGAACGTCATAACGTCCGGCTGGAAGTGCCACGGCGCCGAGTGCTGAGCTATGAGAGGCTGTTCGGACGTAGACGTGGACGCGTGTGGCCATGTGGACGACTGAGGCAGCGCCAGAGTGGTAAGATGAGGGCGCTCAATGAGCCGCATGCAAAGATTCTCTTTGCCTGCCGAAAAGGGATGTGAACGGATTGGCTCTTCTTCAGTACCACCACTTTGCACCTCTCCCGGCCCATTACTTTGACGAGTATGCACCTCGTCATCGAACTCCTGCGCTCGCGCCTTTGGGTCCCACCACTGCACCGCTTTGAGATCCTTGCTGTACACGGCGTCCCAACAGACCGGACACCGTTTCCATTTCGCACTCAACGAGGGTGTCGGTGACGGACTGGACGTATGACCTGCCGCTGGGCGATGTGCACCAGGAACATAATGAGAAGGTGTGGGTGTGGATGTGCCTGAGCCCATTGGTGTCTCATGCACAGAAAGGTAGTGCAGAATACATGGGAAGCAAAACACATGCCCGCACTTTGTCATTCGTGGAGCCGTCGGACTGGACAGGCAGATCGGACAAGATGCACCTTCATGGCTGTCGCTCTGATTTGTGACGGAGTTCACAGTGGACACGGAAGAAAGCGTGGACGTAGTTGGAATGAGAACAGTGAGAATGTCGTGCCAATTTAGATAGATATCGGCATCTGCAAAATAGGCAGTATAGTCCCCCGTCGGTTTCACAAGGAATCGGTACTGTGCGTGGACGTAGCGATCCTTGTTGAATGGTACACTGGCGCCGCTTCGACGCGGTCTCCGGGATGACGAGTGCGTTGAGGGAGGTGGAAGCCTTGGTGGTAATGTGAAGGACAGAAGCTGAAAGCGCAGCGTGTGAGAAAGAAAAATAGGACGCAACATGGATCTTACATGATTAATATTCTGGCCTCTGTTGGGCGCAGCACCTTCACTCTTGGGGGCGTATGCATTCGGCAATGTATCTCTTGCATGGTGACTCCTTGGCTTGTCCCGATCGCCTTTGCCACTCGAAGAGAGTCGGCCAGGGTCAACAGACCGCTGCGTAGGTCCCTTACGGCTCATGGGGGCCACACCGAATGCGCTCATGTACTACTACAAGTTGACTGCCTATACTGCGCAACTATCAAGCGTCCCTGATGGTGGTGGTGGCTAACACAGCAGCCACCGCAGTTGCGGTGATGACCGTAAGACACGACCTGGTCTCCCATCTTGACTCGTCCTCCTCCACGAGCGCGCGTGCGTATCTCTTTGTCTTTCTGGCGCGTGCTGAGCGTGTACTGAGTGGAGCGAGCGAGTCGTTCATTGCGCGAAGTTTCACCCAGGCTTCCCATTCTAATTACTTGCGCGTAGCATTTGTATTTGCCCGCACATACTATATGTGTATTCATCATGTGTTGCGTTTGTATTCACGTACGCGTTGCTTGTTCCACCCCGTGCGCAGAGAAAGAAAAGTAGCGAAGATTGGCCACTCGTCGCTCTTCTTACACAAAATAGAGAGCATGTCGGCAGCCGCAGGTCCAGTGTCGGCAGCCCCTATAGCGCCTGCTGGCGGACCTCGCCAGCAAGCATTCAAGACGCAGGATAAGCCAGATGAAGTGCGCCGCTCAAACATGAATGCGGCCAAGGCTGTCAGCGACGCCATTCGAACCAGCTTGGGTCCCAAAGGCATGGACAAGATGATCCAGACTGCCAGTGGCGAAGTTGTCATTACCAACGATGGTGCAACGATCCTCAAGCACATGGCTGTCATGCATCCTGCTGCTCGCATGCTTGTCGAGCTCTCTCAAGCACAAGATGTCGAAGCAGGTGATGGAACCACCTCTGTCGTGGTGATTGCAGGTTCTCTTCTAGGCGCAGCAGAAAAAATGCTCAACAAAGGTATTCATCCCACCATCATAGCAGAATCGTTCCAGGCAGCCGCCATCAAAGCTGTTGAATATCTGGGCGACATTGCCACGCCGATCGAATTGTCGGATCGTGAAAGCCTGCTACGTGCCGCTACAACAAGTCTGAACTCCAAGGTAAGTGTTTCTACAAAGGACTTGGTCGGTAACTGTAGGGCAAACGGCGAGTGCCAGCTTGTCTCCTGACTACTACACGAGGTTGGGTGGGCAGTGATGGCTGGGACAACTGGCAAGAGTTGACTTGTCTATTGAACGGCACACGAGATTTGATGAGACTTGTTCTAATATTTCCTTGTAGATTGTTTCGCAATACTCTTCCATTCTCTCCCCCATCGCTGTCGATGCAGTGAGCCGCCTGGTAGATCCATCAAAGCCTTCCTCCAAAGGCGCACAAACATCGTCAGTGACAAGTGCAGACCACCCCGGAGCCACAAATGACCAAGCCAGCGTGGATTTGAGGGACATACGTATCGTAAAGAAAGTCGGTGGGACAATCGACGATACTGAGCTCGTCGAAGGGCTGGTTCTAGAGCAGAATGTTGTCAGCGGCTCCGGTGGTCCCACGAGGATGGAAAAGGCACGGATCGCAGTGTGTCAATTCCAGCTCAGCAGCCCCAAACCGGACATGGACAATCAAATCGTGGTGAACGACTACCGTCAAATGGATAAGATTCTCAAGGAAGAAAGGCAGTATCTTTTGAACATGTGCAAAAAGATCAAGAAGACGGGCTGTAACGTGCTCCTGATCCAGAAGTCGATCTTGCGTGATGCCGTAAACGACCTTGCGCTGCACTTCCTCGCCAAACTTAAGATTCTCGTCGTGACAAATATCGAAAGAGACGAAGTGGAGTTCGTCACCAAAACCCTCGGTTGCAAACCCATTGCCGATATCGAGAGCTTTACGGAGGACAAGTTGGCCTCCGCTGACTTGGTGGATGAGGTCAGTCAACATGGCGCACGCATCTGTCGCATCACTGGCATCAAAAACATGGGCCGAACAGTCAGTATTCTGTGTACAGGAGCCAACGCTCTTGTGCTCGGCGAGAGCGAGCGTAGTCTACACGATGCTCTTTGCGTAGTGCGATGTCTCGTCAAAAAACGTGCTTTGATCGCTGGAGGTGGAAGCCCAGAGATCCACATATCGCGCCTGCTTGCAGAGCATGCACAGACTCTCAGCAGTATGGAGGCATACTGCATGCAAGCCTACGCCGAAGCTCTTGAGGTGATCCCCACCACCCTTGCGGAGAATGCCGGTCTCAATCCCATTAGCATCGTGACCGAATTGCGTAACCGTCATGCCCTTGGTGAGCGTACAGCCGGCATCAATGTCCGCAAAGGCACAATCACCAACATTTTGGAGGAGAATGTTCTCCAACCTCTCCTTGTAAACACGAGCGCTATTGAGCTGGCCACGGAAACCGTCTCGTTACTGCTGCGTATCGATGGTGAGTGTGTTCATACCTTCTATTTTTTCCAAGCTGATTCTTCTGCAGACTATCATCTTTCACGCTGAGATTTTTGTTAGCGGAAGTGCCCTTCATTTATACTTTGATGGCAACCTTAAAATGGTAGAGTTGCACTGTGCATCTCTGTGACCGTCATCTCTCATGTATGTGTGTGGGAAATCAGCGAATGGCATAGTATATCAGGCAATTTTTGCAAACATGACTCTGAAGAGAAAGTAAAGTAGCGTCGCAGTCAGTGCGAAGCCATTCTATTGTGTTGTTACAAAGATCGCTGATGATATACATCGGATTGAGTTACTAAGCTACAAAGGTAGTCCACTATGCTATTCAAGTAGTGGTCGGCCTGTAATAAGCTTTTCCCATGCCCTGGACTCCACAACTTCACGCGCCCCGCACTGGATTCTTTGGCCTTCGGAGTTAACGTGGAATCTTCCAAATATCGCTTTCATACGTGAATGAGCGAAATGGACACACACATACGTTGCAGCTCGCCTTCAGACATCACCCTCCGCCTCTTCTCCATTGCCGTTCCATGAAAACATCTTATAAATACAAGTAGCTCCGTCCCGGCCATCATGGCCAGTACTACACACTTCATGGAAAAGGATGACCTCGCTTCCTTGTCACCACCGCCCACGAACGTTCCCCAAATTCCTCGAGAACAATCGCTGGAGCCATCCATCGATAAGGAAGCGATCTTCCCTGAAGGTGGATATCAAGCTTGGGGCGTATGCGCAGCATCTGTGCTTCTGTATTTTGTCTCCTTTGGCTTTCAAAATGCCTTTGGGGTGTTCCAGACCTATTATACCACCGAGCTTCCCGGTGGCCCACTTTCTTCACCGTCCGATATATCATGGATTGGTAGCTTTCAAGTGAGTAGTAAGGCAATGCCATCGGCGCTTCTGATCACTTTTTGCGCTCCAGGTTTTCATGACATTTCTCGCCGGGCTCATTTCCAGTGCCAGCCTTGACAGGCTTCCCGCTCAGCTTGTCGTGGGACTAGGAGCCATCGTCCATGTTGCCTCTTGCATGCTTCTTAGCATCTGTAAGTCCTACTGGAGTGTCTTCCTCACACAAGGTCTCCTCCAAGGCATCGGCATCGGTGTCCTGTTTGCACCTGCTTTGGCCTGTACAACCCACTTTTTCAACAGAAGAAGAGGTCTGGCCTTGGGGATTGTAGCGTCCGGCTCCTCCATCGGTGGTATTGTATGGCCGATAGTACTGGATCGACTGATCCATCATGGTCCAGGATTCGGCTGGGCTCTCCGTATCTGTGGATTTATCATTTTGGGTATTCTGGCTCTTGTTCTTCCTCTTATCAAGAAACGGTTGCCCCGAGCGGCAAACAAGGATAGCTTCTTGGACTTGAGCGCTTTTCGAAATAGAGGCTACACACTTCTCCTTGTCGCCCAGTTTTTCGTCTATCTGGGCCTGTTTTTCCTGTACTACTATCTACCTTATCTGGGTAGCATCAACGGCATGTCCTCCAGTGCCGTCTTCTATTTGGCCTCTGCAAGTAATGGCGCCTCCTTCTTTGGCAGAGTATTCGCCGGTATCCTGGGTGACCGTCTTGGACGTTTCAACATCCTGACTGCCTCCTTGCTCCTCAGCGCCACCATTGTGTATGCAACTATTGCTGCGGTTCCCCAGCACGGCATGCAAGCCACAAAAGCATTGTTTGCCATCGCAAGCACGTATGGCTTTGTCTCTGGTGCCTTCTTTGCATTGCAGGCTGCCACTATTGTATCTCTAGTGACAGACATGAAGCGTGTTGGAACTTGGATCGGCATGTTGTACGGTGTCATTTCTCTACCTGCACTGTTCGGACCACCCATAGGAAGCCAAATATTTCAGCACCATACTTTTCCTGCAGCATTGGCATTCGCAGCAACGTGCATTTTGGTTGGCGCCATGCTGATAGTCGCCAGTAAACTTACCCTAACAGGCCCTCGTCTCGCCTCACGCCTCTGAGCACACATATCAATATATGTTTAGAGTTGGTTTCAACATCGTCATAATTAAGAGATAGATGCGAAGGGTTTATTGAATAGATTGTAAAGTGTTTACAGAGTATTTAATGATAGAATATGCACTCGATTGTATTGATCGATGGTCCCGTAATGAAAGCTGTACATGATTTGAATTGTACTGTCACGAATGCTAATGTATTGGTGCGCTGGTATAATTGGTCATTTACTTATCGACCTCTGGACAACCGATACTCAGTCATAAATACAGGCAGAGATATTGGACAGGCTTGGTGGGAGTCGCTATTGCAGGAAAAATATTGATGAAAAGTAAGGAAAGATGTTCTGCATAACCGAAAAAATTGTATACTTGATGTACTGGATGTAGCGAACATTGTCATATAAAGAAGAATTGCGTACGTACGATTTAATGTTCCCTTTTCCCTTTCGCACTTTGCGAGGAAGAGGCACTTTCACCCATCGTTGAAAGAATCGCAAACCTTGCATAAAGACTATCGTTAGATCTCTTCCTTTTCGATGTCAGTTTAGGTTTGCAGATATCTTCCCATGCTGGTCTTTTCGCGTTAGAATGAACGACGTGGCCTTCTCTAACGTAGCTTCTCCAATAAGGGCTACACTGGAAACCAGAATCAAGCGTGTCACCGGCGGAGAAATCATCTTCGCTGTCGTAGCACTTGGATTCATATTCTGACAGTAGACTGAATTGGCTTATAGCATATTCAGCCTTTGCAGCATATGAATGAGGTGACTCGTCCACATCCATAACTATATTCGCATCCATCTCAGGGCTGGAGGTCGCCGATCCAGAATCACGATAATCAAGAATGTTGTGAGATTGTGACACTGGGAGTGTTATGGATGGAAGCGCAGGTGAGGATGGGTTGTTATGTAAGGGAGAGTTCAGCTGAGACGTCGGACAAGGAGTAATCGGCAATAATTGCAAAGGCTCAATTGTTTCTCCGAGCGGATTGTTGGACGGATTAGTTAGCCTCGGGATATATGGTCTAATGAGAGGTACCATATTCAGGTCTTCTTGCGCTTGAGCATCGATCTTTTGTCGAAGAGTGGGTTTGCTAACAGCACGCTTCTTCATAGGATGTTCTTTGAGTACACTACCGACAAAAGCTTGCAGCACATCCATTCGACTCGAAGTGACCGATGCACAAAAGTGGCTTTCATCGCTATGCGAGTCGGTACATCTTTGACAATATTTGCGCTTCATAATTGGAAAATTCAAGATGATAATAGACTACAGCTGCTATGGAAAAGTTATGGGGAGAGTCAGGGGTTGCGACTGTGACTACCCATCAGTTCCTACCAATCGCGCGCGAGTGTCCACCGTGGGCCGTGAGCTATCGGATGCACCTGGTCATATGGACGTGCATGAGCTTAAAAAGAATCATACCCTCTAGTGAATACCATAAAAACTGAATAGAAGAATACCTGGTCACTGGGTAGAGCTGACAGAAATTGCTTGCTCCCGTCTAGCCCTTCCCTGATCTGACTACTTTTCTCTTCGGCTACGCCAGGCTTGTGCACAAAGTAAACACAGTGATGGCTAGAGCGCTGATGATGGTTCTCGGCCGCAGGGATAGTTTCTTCACTTCGTAAGGAGCCACCCGCCTCCATTCTCTTCTCTCTCTTTTCCTTGTTCTGTTTTCCCTTGCTAAAGACCAGACACAAAGAAACAGCTCCCACCCGTTGTTCTTGCGCTAATTTGAAAGTACCAACTATTTCGCGGGCGCGTTCTTTCCAAAGCGGGGTGGCTTTCCACACCTCCATCCAGCGGTAGTCCTTTAGCAGAACGGATGAAGACCGCGAAAGGCTCGTAGGGCGTACCCGTCGTATCATCTACTTGGTTTAGCAGAAGATGACCGTATATCGTCTCACGCATCCGTTCTCACATCAACTCATCCAACTTGTCGAAGATGCTATCGAGGAAGAGCAGTGTATGTTGTGTTGTTTGACGGAGAACTCTTCTGATCATCTCACAGATGACCTGGCCGTTGAGTGCCTTGACGAGCTGCATTCGCTCGGGCTGCATCCGACTCGGTGAGTCTTTACTTTTGTGTGATATCTCGCTAATGTCCTTATAAAGCGAGCTGATCCGGTATCTCTTCGCCATTGTTCTGTCTTCCACCACAGAGAAACACATAGACGTCACTCAGACAAAGAAGCGTCTCCAGCCAGGATCAAGTCTGCGAGCCGCTGTGTCTGTGGAACCCAGGGAAGAGACGGCTCTGGATGCTGTGGTACTCCTTGGAAAAATTGCTTCAACCGCCTCCCTGGAACGTGTATTTGAAGCTTTACCCCCCGCAGGATTGCTCAGCAGACCATCATCGAGGCCATCTCA
Organism: Meruliopsis variegata; assembly: GCA_037044235.1. Taxonomy (NCBI): domain Eukaryota; kingdom Fungi; phylum Basidiomycota; class Agaricomycetes; order Polyporales; family Irpicaceae; genus Meruliopsis; species Meruliopsis variegata. Next base: position 14,140 of record JAWLTJ010000015.1, read on the forward strand.
TTCCGTTTCTGGCACCCGTAATAGCTCTCCTGCTATGTCATCGCCGAAAGAGAAGGCGTTTAATGAACAGTCTGCCTTGACGCTGTCCAGTACCTTTTCGAAGTGTGTACAAGATCTTACATACTGTACCAATATATGGGAGGCTTTGGCTCGAGTGGAGTCTCCATCTCAAGCCCCTGAGAAAAAGAATTTCCGTAGAGGTCGGGAAAGCGATGTCGCTTCAAACGATCCGCTTTCCTTAGAGGAGTACGACGATGAGCAAGTGTGGCGTGTTGTAGAATTGTTGATCCCTTTCTGGAGAACACAGAGGCAAGAGGCAGAAAATACTGATGAAACAGAACATTGTTTACAAGGAGAGCATTCTGAAATGGATGCGAATCTTCCAGCTTCATGGAAGAATGGTAAGTGGAATGAATTCTTGTGCGAAGTGGTACTGATGGTCTATGTAAAGGTGCGGCATTTGAGCGTCTAAATCTGAATTTGCAGTTGAAGCCACCCAATGACGTCGACATCCGCTTGCAGAGACGCAAGTGGGCGTGCTCGTCTCTACACACTCTGTCAGAAATTGGAATGGCCATGAGTCTCATCCGCACAGGATTCATGCCACCCTCGCAGTCGAAGGACAATGTCGATAGCGCACATAGGCACAAGGAAGTGTATCGTAAGAGAGCACTGACGGCTTCTGAGCTTCTGTCAGAGATGTTTCACCTATGTAGGCTTGCATTGGTAAATGAAGACGTGTTACATTCGGCGACCAGTGCCTTGCTTGTCGAAATTCCTCAGCCAGCCAAAGTCATCGTCATTCAGGTGAGTGTATGGTGCAGTGGACAATCTGTCGGTTACTGAGGGAGAATAGGCATTGCGGCGCCATGGCTTCCACGTTGCTTTGCTGAGCATCCTTGTCAAGAGTATCAACAAGGCCAAGCAAAAACCCAAAAAACAGACGGGAAATCTGTCCTTGAAAGATGAGGTGGGGAAATGCATCGAAGTACTGAAAGAGTGTGGGATCTCCCTACAGCACATCACCCATTTGCTTGGAGATTTGGCGGACACGGACTGGGTCTCCTGTGGAACTTCAAGCTTAAGCACAACTTATGGCGAAGGTCATGACGTGACACAACAACAAGCCGTCCAGCAGATCCTGCAGTTGCCATCCTGGCAACTGGTCGAAGGAAGTACAAGGAAAGGCACCAATAACACCAAAGAAAGTACAAAGAAAGACTCCCATACCACCAGCATAGTCAAGAAGATGGATGCTTGTACACGACTCAGTGCTGTGGATGGGGCCATTCACATTCAAGAAGGAATATTTGACACTCTCTGTGGAAATTTGACCCTCAGGGTGCAGGTTTGTGAGACACTAGAGCAACTAGGAAGAGGTCTAGATAATACGGATGAGACAGCAGCCGCAGCTCACTCTCTCCTTAGTCTTTCTTCAATTGCCATGGAATCATTGTCTGCGGAGGCAAAACAGCTCGTGGACAGCCTCACCACTTGTCTGCATAGCATGAGAATGTTTGTCGACGAGACCAAACAGCTGGCTGTACAAGAAGTCGACAACGAGCAGCAGAGTGCGACACACGTCCAAGCAGTTGCGGATGCAGTGTCCAAGCATTACAGAAACTGCATCCGACTCCTTCGACGTTGTCGATCGAGTGTCTCGGTGGTTGAAGTATTAGAGACTGTGACTCAATGGAAAGACAATCGTCGATCTGGGGGGCCCGGTGCTGGGCAACAAGCTCTCAACTTGGGCACCGGGACGAAGACCCGATCTCAAATTGCACAGAAGCATTCCGTTCCTTCTCCACCCACTTCCTCTTTTAGAGTGTCACAAGAGCCCTCGAAATCCTCGAAAGCATCATCGCAGTCACCCTCCAAATTTAAGTCTGACACGACAAAAAGCCCCATCCTGCCGGAAACCACATCGCCCGCTAAACGCGATCGACCAAATAGTCCCTCAGACCGCCAACTTCGGAGCGCCACCAAAGTGGCGAAGTAAAGACAGTAGTCCAACACATTGTACTCTATTCAAACAAAGTATCTAATGCATAATCAGCAAACGCGTGCGAGCTACACAGCGACAAAGGTGGGTATGTTGACATGTTTGGGAAGTTAGCACTTGCATGAGCCACCTTCTTCTGCGTTCTGCTGTGGTGTGGAAGAGACGTCGATGGCTGTGGAGAAGATGAGCGAATGAACGACTGAATACAAAGGTGCCACTCACTCTTGTTGCCTGTTGCTCCTTCTTCCGGCGTGTCCTTGTCGATTCCTGGCAGTGCCTGTGCGATCTTCTTGAAGAGCGTCTTGACGTTGTGTCCTGCCTTCGCCGACGTCTCGATGAACATTACATTAAACTCTTGAGCACGTTTCTCGGCCTCTTCGGTTGTCACTTGTCTGGGATACGATGTGAGAAAGATAGTCACATATGGGCGCTTTCCCGCTCACCTTTTATCGTTCAAATCTGTCTTGTTGCCCACCAATACAATGATCACATCGTTGCCCCGCTCTGCACGTACATCATCCACCCACTTGGAAGTATTCTGGAAAGATGCACGGTCTTCGATGGTCATGTTAGATCATAATCGGGTGAGCTATTCTACTCACTTGTGATGTCGTATACAACGACTGCTACGGATGAGTCCCGAATGTATGATGGAATCAGCGAGCGGAACCGTTCCTGAATACGAATGCCTGAGTCTCGGCTTCTATGTCATAAAATGCATCTCCTTACCTGTCCTGCTGTGTCCCAGAGTTGTAAGCGAACTGTTCTGTCTTCCAAGTACATTGTCTTGCTCAGGAAGTCAATGCCAATGGTGGCTTGGTACGTGTTGTCGAAGGTGTCGTACATAAATCGTGTAATTAACGACGTCTTTCCAACGGACTGTTCACCTAGGAACACCAGCTAAAATATGAAATGAGAATCGATTCGTTGCAACGATGAGGAAGTCGCTCACCTTGAACTTACGCAGGGGGTGTCCATACTCGGTGGTAGTGGGCGTAGAGGATGCCATGACGACAGTCAATATACAGCACCAGACAAGTCTGGCTGATGGAGAGCAAAGGGGAGAAGTACAGCTTCTTCGCTTCGCTTGATTCCAGATGAGAGTTGAACGTAGTGTAATCTGCGTTGGTCGCTCTCAGTCCCAATGCAGCGAAGCGCACGCCTAAATTCAGTCAGGTGATATGCATGCACGCTTTCGGTTTACTATTTTTACCAGTAGTAACAGAATAGCGATTTATTTGTTGTAGTACGTAAGGTACGCGCTTGCTTCTTTTTCACGGTGAGAGAAGGCGATGCTGGAACATTCAACAGCTTATCAATTAGTAACAACTGTGAAAAGACTGTATTTCTGTGTGCATGTCCCACTTTTCTCTTGTTAAAGGGTAGCAAGCACACTCGGCCACCTACTGAGGCTTATGTCCAACTCTTGCATCGACACAAACATGAAAATGGTTGCAGCCATCCAATTTAGAAGGAGTTGTTGTTCTTATAGCTACTTGTAGAGACTTTGACAAAAAGACTTGATTGGTTAGATGGCAATCCATGCTTGGCTGACATAAGCTATATTTGAAGAAAGGAGAACTGATCCGAGTGACTCTATGGTAGAATTGAGCAACCATGGTACAATTGATTTACAATTGGCATCGTAACGATAAGACAGCATGGTTAAAATAGAAACTAAGCAAAAGTTTGGCACAAAGAAGAATGCACTCAAGTCGTGATCATGAATGATGGAAACCGTTCAGTGTTCCCTTTTCACGGATGTTCGGATTGCGGAGACAGCGCCCACGTTACACCTAAACCCACGTTACATCCAAAGTCTTGCTATACTGTCTCTACGCGGAAATTATAGAGTATATATCATTATTCCCATCTTCCAAGGGCAGAAACGAATGGGAACAAGCAGTAAAATAGTTCATCAGAAAACCACGACGTCTCGTGTCAGAGAGCTCTACGCAGCTCCCCAAAGGTAAGGACTCAGTCAGATTGTAAAGCACATTCTCCAGCATTATTAACGCCAGATTCTTTTGAAAAGTCAAGGTCCCATTCGCATCAAATATAGCATGAGATGATGAGCAGAGTCCACGTAGCGTCTTCTGAGTTGAGCTGCAAAGTAACAATCTGACCAAGTTAACAAGAAAAAGGCATGACCCATCACGGAGCCGGGTGCCAACGATTGACTCACTTGACTACTAATACGATATCTTTCAGTGTGAAATGTATTTAAGAAGCTGAAGCTCATGATAATTAAATCTTACATATTTTGACACGATTGTTTCTCAAAGCAAAACAATTGGTAAGCATATTAGGTTGACAAGGCCTTCTCGATTACTCACCTTGTTTTGCAGTATACACCAAGGTCTCAAAAGATACTAAACATGGCGATTCCCTTCAATCTCGAAGACTTTTAGCCACTTCCCTCGATTTTACTTTACAGCTTCTGCTTCGGTTTTCCCGTAGCATCTTTTGCAGTTGTCATGTGAAATAGGCCGCAGAAGTATCTTTGATCTGTACAATTGCTCATGCATGGGTCTCACTGCCTGATAGGGCTGTACGCATTTGTAGCACACGGTCTTTCTCACCTTGCTTTGATAAAGTGGCACTTTTGAGTACATCACAAAGGGTGAGGAACAGCTCCATAGAAGCAAGAAGAGTAATGTACCCTTGCAACTACCTGTTCCATCCATCACAGTCGCTAAAGCACATAGCGCTACCTTCATCGACCACGTGTCACACCCCTTGATGAATAGTAATGCCAAATTTGTAGTTCTGTTCAAGCTCTCCCTTATTCCATTTTGCAAAGGGATTGAACAGTCTATTCCGTGCTGTCTGTTACGGGTTCGCGCACGACCTGCTAGCTGCTAGTCTGTGCGAGAGAACACGGGCAGATGTCCGATCGGACAAGGTAGTCTTGCCAGAAGAACATATCTCTCCTTCCCCCACATTTGCTGTTGGCTTCGCAAGTGTTCGTCATCCGCCACCCAAGAACACGATGGCCTCTCTTATTCGTAGACCTCTGTTCTCTTCCAGGCCACAGCTGACGTCGTTGCTCAATAAGCTTCATGCCTTGTCTCTAGCACAGGAAGTGGAGCATGCTCAGCACAAGGGCAATTTCAATCCTAAAGACACTGCCTCTGCTTTTTTCCCAAAAGATAATGACGCAGCAGAGCGTAATGCCTTCAAAGAGAAGCTTGTGGCTTTGGATCAGGATAAAGCCAGTTCCATGTACTTAATCTTACGAGCAATGAACGCACAGCGGATGGTCGAAGGTATGTACCTTCTTTATTCTTAAATGGCTCAATTGAGAGAACCTCTTAGCTGGTACCTCGTTCGGCATATCAACAATGTACCTCTTGGCAGCGCTGCGCGACAATGTGTCTCAGCACAAACAACAATCTCGCACTCATTTGCCGAAAGTGTGGGGGACGGAGTTGGAGCATAATAAAGTCCTGACAGCCACTTCGAATTTCCAGAAAGCTTTCTCTGATCACAATGAATGGGACGACATCAAGAAAAAAGATCAACTCGAGATTCTTGAAGGCGACATACTCCAGACACTTCCCGCTGCGAAGTTCCCTGCGAACAGCTTGGATGCTATTCTTCTCGACAGTGAGTGAATTCATCAGATCCAGCATCGATATTCATTGGCGTCTTACGCTTGTATCAGTTTGGGCAGGAGGTAAGTCATCTCGAATCGTCTTACCAAGCTCTGTCTCATGATCTTTTAGCTGCAAGACCTACCCTAGAGACTCTGACACCGGCGGCCAGGCCCGGGGCGGTACTATTTATCGACAATGCCACATCAAGCGCTGAGCGATACAGAGACCTAAATGAGTTCCTCTCAACGCCAGAAAATGGCTGGGCGAGCGTTGTCATGCCGTTTACCAATGGCTTGGAGTTGGCCGTCAAAGTAGAACAGTGACTTGGCTCTCTGAAGTCTAGGGACATGGCGTCTATGTGTGCATTCTAAACAGAAATACATTGTGTCTTCATATGCCGTCCGCCAGGATCAACGCTCTTCATGATACGTCAATACTCCGTCGTATGTCATTCCATGGTATGTGGATTTGTAGGCATGAGAGCTTTCACACAATGCTGTGAGATCAAATGCGGATATTGTCTCTTTGTGAAGGAGAGAAAAGAGTAGCTAGATCGCTTCTATGCAAGCTTCTCTTCAGTAGCAATGTTTCATATCTTTGAAGGTTTTTTTTAAAAGGACTTAGTACTTCTATGTTCTACGTCCAAGGTGCCTTGTCTATGTCCAAGATGCCTTGTCAGTGCTTATCGTATATTCATGTTTCACGTCTACGAACGAAGGTTCTCAAGAATATGGTCCGTACGTGTCGTTTCACATCTTTCAAGGATCTCGTGAATGCTGCCGACGAAGTTCATGTCTCACATTATCAAAGAAGATGCACATCATATTTTTTTTGGCCTGCACTTCTATCGATCGGCAATAGCACCATCTCTTATCTTGCTTGCTACTGCTCGAATGCAGCCGTGATTTGCGTCCATTGACGCTAGTGTATTTTATCCATGACACCATCGTACTGTCGTCTACTATGCAAAATGATCTGCAGCACGTTCTATCTGCTTGGCTTTGCATCATGACAGAAAATGTGTCCATTCTGCTTTCATTGATCAGACTAGATCAATTGGTTGACTGTTTACGGCAACAAGGAACATTGTTTGTCTTAGGCTGGGAACTTTGAATTTAGAGTTGTCTGGATGACCCCTCTGGTCTAGTGTTAGCCTTCTACACTACATCAGTGGATTTCCCGCGAATGCAGACTCAGCCAACGTGCAACGCTAGTGCGTGGGTGTATTTGTAATATACAGACAGGGGCCTCCATGGAGCTTGTCCAAAAAAGTCGAACGGACAAGTTGCCGGAGCTTTGCCGCCCTTCTAGCAGATGTAGATAAAAGTGCTCGGATGGGCAATGATCCATTTTTGCCTTTTCCGTTCTCATTCTTCTCACAATGCTGTGCTCTATTCCACAGCGACTGAGCGCTTCCTTTGTCTTGATCGTCTGCATTCTCCTGACACTTGCCAGTGTGCACAAAGTACACGCAGCTGCTCTGAAGGAGAGAGTCCCCGGAGACTATGCACCCAAACAAGGCTCTTGTCCGTCTAAGTTGACTCGTAAAGCAAGCCCAGGCCAATTGAACACAGACGAGCAACAATACATTAAGGAACGCAAGGGGAAAGCTGATGAGGCCCTGCATAAGTGGCTTCAATCAGCTGGCTTCACCACGGATGAGTCTCAGCTTCCTACGCTGGCTTTGACCACTTCAGGCGGGGGCTACAGGGCGCTTCTTACCGGGGCAGGTGTTCATCAAGCGCTCGATAGCCGTGAGGACGTGAATTCCAGCTTAGCGGGACTCTATCAATCATTGACATATGAGTCCGGTCTTTCTGGTGGTGGATGGCTTGTAGGATCTCTAATGGGAAACAACTGGCCCCGGATCTCTGACCTGAGAGATGATCTCTGGTACAGAACGTTTACCGAAGGGTTGCTGCTACCTGGTAATATTTTGACCCTCGCCAATGACCTCGACATTGCCGCCGCGGTTCTCTCGAAAGGAGCTGCGGGCTACACGCCTACACTCGTCGACTTTTATGGTCGTCTACTAGGATATTCGCTGCTGAAAGCACCTGAAGGTGGCATCGCGCAGCACTTGTCTGATATCGTTGAAGCCGAAAACTATACTGCTTATAATGCCCCGTTTCCCATTGTGACAGCTCTCCAAGCTCTGCCTCTCGAGAGATGCGAGGAAGGCAATAACTCTACTCAATTCGAATTTTCACCCGTGGAGTATGGAAGCTGGGACAGTGCTATTGCAGTCTTCCAAGACACAAAGTACATGGGCAGTGGAACGGCCAAAGGGCAAAGCTGCATCTCGGGCTACGACAATTTAGGTTTCGTTCTGGGCACTACATCGGATATTTTCTCTGCACTTTGCGAATCTCTCTCGCAAGACTTCTATAATACAGCAAATGACATTGCTGAAGCCATTCAAAAAGCTTTTCATCAGCCTGAGGAACCATCTTTGCGTGCCTTGTATGCCACATACCCGAATGTGTTCTCCTCACAATCTAACAGCACCTCAGCGCTCACTCGGAGTGTCAGACAAATGGAAGCGTTCGTTGATAGAAACGTTGTTCCTCGCTCCGCAGATGTTCAAAACAAGACAAACGTTACCAGTGGGGAACTTTATCTAGTAGATGGAGGGTTCTCGAATCAAAACAACCCAATATGGCCCTTCCTGCATCGTCAAATTGACGTACTTTTAGTGACTGATGTCAGTGCTGACACTGATGAAAACTACCCAACAGGCGAGGCATTGTATCAGACATACAAAGAGGCTCATTCCAAAGGACTGTCTAGAATGCCCACAGTACCTTCCAACGATACATTAGTAGCGAAGGGATACAACCAGCGGCCTACGTTTTTTGGTTGCTCTGATTCTGCCGACCTGATGACCATCATCTATCTGCCGAACTACAATTACACGTACCCATCTGGCATCTCCACACTACAACTACAATTTTCCAAAGAACAAATTGACGGCATGCTTTCAAACGGGGTTGCTGTTGCTACCGGAAACAATACTGATGCCGATTTGGCCACATGCATTGGATGTGCCATCGTCCAAAAGACCCAGACAACACTACCTCAAAAGTGCACACAATGTTTTGATCGGTATTGCGCAAAGGATGAGTAAATTTATGTACGCTGTGAAGCGGAATAGATCTATTTGGATTAGAGTCTTCTGAAAGACTATCTACAACTCAATGTCTACGTGTAAAGACCTTTCGCCAGGCTACTTTGCCGGCAGAAAAGTCGTGTCAGGAATAACTTTAGTTGCTCTTCGCATTCTCGATTTCGGCCGTAGTCTTGAAAGAGAAGGGACGACCACCATCGCTGCTGGTTTCAAATTTCTTGAAATTCTCTGCAGGAATGCCAAGCTCGAGCAGCTTCGAGTAGGCCTTGCTGAAGTCGTTGAAGAAGTCATCTTCTGACTTAGCGTACTTCTCGACATACTTGCGGAAACTCTTGTCCTTGACCAAAGACATGTCCGTGGTCAACATCATTAATTTCCCTGTGGATTTGTCTTGGAATTGCGGGGGGCCGTTCCACTTGCGGAATGACCACTTCTCGTTGAGAAGCAAGTTGTAGTACTCATTTGTGAAACTGGTCGGTGAATGAGTCCAAGGACCATCGAATCCTGAGCGGTCCGCGTGACAGCGGCCAAGGGCGTGTGCACCACTCAGAGCAACGATTTCTTGGTCATTGAAGCCCATGCGGTAGAAAATGAAACGCAAGTGGTCGTGCTCTTTGTCGCCATCGGGAAGACGTCCGTCGGGCGTGCAATGCTCGGCCTCTTTGTCGCTGCGACCAGGGCGCCAAGGGATCTTGGGTCCGCCCATTTCTTGCACGGCACAAACACCGCCAAGAGTCCAGAGGTCAGAATAGGTGATCCAAGGGAACTTTTTCTTGATGTCTTCCATGAAGTTCCTAGCGTGGATCAGACCAGCATTAGCACCGTGGTCAGCCTCGGGTGCGAATCGCATAGTAGCACCATTGCTACCACCTGTGTTCTCGTCTTTGCTGTATGTTCCACTGGCGTGCCATGCTAGGCGGACGAGGACAGGGCCGAAGCTTCCATCGTCGTATTCAAGGTCTTTTTCCAGTTCATCGGCGATGGCGTTGTACACCTGTTGGTAGTCTTCGTAAGATCCAATACCGTCTTTGCCAATAAGCCCCTTGATGCCGTGGAGCTTGTTGTTGCCGTGACCGACACCGACACCCAATAGATCTTTCTTGCCGCCTTGGTTGTAGAAGTAGAAACCTACACCAGCAGCACCGAGAAGACTGACGGCAGCGATGACATTGGTGCCACTCGCCTTGGAACCGCCCGAGTTTCCACCGGCAGGGGATGTAGAGTAGCCACGACGAGCGCACGCACGGAATGGAGCAGCCTGTCTGAGCGGGGCAGCACCTACGTTGGAACGAAGGCGTAGAGTCTGGCGAAGAGCAGCCATGGCAAAAAGTACAATGAAGATGTGGTGATAGGGTAGGAATTCCACCCCGTACAGTGTACGTTACACACACCCTCCAATCACAAGGATTTGTCGGCGAATCGGCATTACATTCATTATTAATGGCAATTCTAGCAGGGCCAAATAGTAACACTCCATCCATGAATTTCTATAGGATTCTTCCTGTCTGCGTCAAACGAAATTCACAAATTCCCAATGCACGAAAATGCACGCGGGTTCACTCGGCGCCAGGTTGGGCAGACGCGATAAGAGGGAGCTTGCGCCCCTAGTGCTTCCGTCGATACTCGGGTCAACATCGGCCGAGCATACCAAGGCCACGTGCCTATCTGCTGAAAGCAAGCACGCAATCGCTTCCTAGCGCACGAGGAGCTTGGATCATGGCCCTAGTCAGTTTGTAATCTTCTCGTGGCATGTAGCGAATTTCCCTCCATCATATCAGATTCAGCGACTGATTCACCATGGTCTCTTCGCAAACAGCTCCCCAGACAAATGCCGCAAAGGCTCCCCTGCCGGAAGGTCACTTCCTGTTCACCTCGTATGTCCTTGCTTGCTAGCTTCCCTGCACCCACTAACTTGTTGCCCCGCCAGCGAATCCGTTGGTGAAGGACACCCCGACAAAATCTGTGACCAAGTGTCGGACGCCATCTTGGACGCATGTTTGGAGCAGGACCCCAACTCCAAAGTCGCTTGTGAGACAGCCACAAAGACGGGAATGATCATGGTGTTTGGTGAAATCACCACCAAAGCTCAACTCGACTACCAGAAGGTCATCCGTAACAAGATCAAGGAGATCGGTTACGACTCCAGTGAAAAGGGCTTCGACTACAACACGTGCAATGTTCTTGTCGCCATCGAGCAGCAGTCGCCTGATATCGCTCAAGGTCTCGACCACGGAAACCTTGAATCTCACGGTGCCGGTGACCAAGGTATCATGTTCGGATATGCCACAGACGAGACACCCGAAAAGATGCCTGCCACCATCATCCTTGCACACAAGCTCAACACAGCCATGTCTGTTGCGCGACGGAACGGATCGTTGCCATGGCTTCGCCCTGATACCAAGACACAAGTCACCATCCAATACAAGAAAGACGGTGGTGCTACGATCCCCGTCCGTGTGGACACTGTTGTTGTTTCCGCGCAACACTCCGATGACATCTCTACCGAAGACCTGCGCAAGGAGATTCTTGAGAAGATCATCAAGCAAGTCATCCCCGCTAACCTGCTCGACGACAAGACCATCTACCACATCCAGCCCTCCGGACGTTTCGTCATCGGTGGACCACAAGGTGATGCAGGTCTGACTGGCCGTAAGATCATCGTCGACTCCTACGGTGGCTGGGGTGCACACGGTGGTGGTGCCTTCTCTGGTAAGGACTTCTCCAAGGTCGACCGCTCGGCTGCCTACACTGCTCGCTGGGTTGCCAAGTCCCTTGTCGCTTCCGGCTTGGCTCGCCGCTGCCTCGTTCAACTGTCATACGCCATCGGTGTGGCAGAACCGCTTTCTGTCTTTGTGGACTCGTACGGTACCAGCAAGCTCAGCGATGCTCAGCTGGTCGAGATTGTCCGCAACAACTTCAACTTGAAGCCCGGTGTGATTGTGCGTGACCTTGGCCTGCAGAAACCCATCTACGCCAAGACCGCCTACGGTGGCCACTTTGGACGAGATGAGTTCAGCTGGGAGCAACCCAAGAAGCTCTCCGCCTAAGTTGTCTCAACGACAACGGCTCCGAGTCGATTCAACATCGACCAGTAGCATTCCCGTGACGGTATTCGTGCCATTTAGACTAAGAAATTATTCGCCTACAAGGCGTCCAACTAGATCCGTGGTTCTTTCTACGAGTCCACTTCTCATCGATTCCTGCTTCTTGTCTGCTAGACAGACGGTGGCCCCTCCATTGTTTCTACATTTATAGTACCCCTGCACTCATACTTTCCATCATTGTTCAATTGTACTCGCAACACACTTGCACGTCAACCGTGAAATGGGATAACATGCAAAAGCCTGCCCGGTCGCTCGTGAAACATCCGTGCATTTTTTGATCAATACCTCATGCTCCACAAGAAGAAACATTGACGCGGCTCCCTTGGCTTGCTCTCCTTTTTCCTCGATGGTTGGGCGGGCGTTAAAAATGTCATCCCTAGCTTCGAGAATGGTGTGGATGCGCCATCCTACACGGCAAAGAGTACTCAAAGATATAGGCGGGCTGCTTAGGCGACAGAACATATACCCAGCGCACCCTTTTCCTACTTCCCTTGCTGGTACCCGCCCACTCACTATCTCCTTGGTTCGCCAGACTTCCCGATTACCTGGCAGTGGCCGTCCTTCTCGTGTAGTACGGAAGGATACACGAAGCAAGGAACGGCAAGAAGTTGGTATACATGCCAAGAAGTCGGACTCGACAACACAATATGATGATTCGATAGATAATCATACAAGGGCAACTCGTCAGTCCACGCCACCTAATACACTTCATCCAGAAACATCTTCACGACCGGTCCTGGACCATGCCACCGTAGAAGTGGCCCATTCTAACAAGGATGTCATCACGTCAAGTACCGACAAGGTATTAATGACTGGTATCGAGTCGATTCTAGGACAGCCATCTATGGTGGTTACTCGGGAGCTTGAGATGATGAATGTCTTCATGGGATTTGAACAGGCAAATCGGTATTCGATTGTGACACCAGAAGGCCAACAGATCGGTTATTTGGCTGAGCGAGAGACTGGAATGCTCGGAGGGACAATGAAGAGGCAATTTTTGCGGACACATCGACCGTTCGAAGCGCACATCCTCGATACGGCAGGTAACGTCGTACTGTCCATCAAAAGGCCTTTCACCTTCATTAATTCCCGTGCACAAGTATTTGTCGGTAGTGATGATAATGGAAAGCAACTCATTGGGGAAGTGCAGCAAATATGGCATCCATGGCGTCGGAAGTACGAGCTCTTCGTTCATCGCAATGGCGAAATGGTGCAATTCGCCAACATTGACGGCGGATTCTGGGCCTGGGAATTTGTCATGACAGACGAATCTTCGCGCCCTCTCGGAGCCATCAGTCGCAACTTCAGGGGTCTCGGTCGTGAGCTCTTCACAGACACGGGGCAGTATGTGTTGACTTTCGATCCGACCAACAGTCCTGACCTCCGTCTCGAAGCACCACAGACACAACAGGGAGCTTCGACCTCGTCTACAGAACTGGTACAGAGTGGTCCAGCACGGGCTCTCTCATTGGATGAAAGAGCAGTGGCATTGGCTACAGCAATATCGGCTGATTTCGACTACTTCTCCCGTCACTCAGAGCATTCTCATGGGGGAATGATGCCTTTCTTCTGGATGCCTGGATCCTCGGCCGGTGGTAGCCCTTCACCGGAAGGATCACATCCCCCTGATGTGGAACAACAGCCCGCAAGCGATGCGCAACAACCCGTAGATCACGGTCACCAAGAAGAGCACGAACAATCGCATGATACTCCAATGGATTCTCAGCAGTGGGGCACACAAGACCCAAATGCAGGGTCTTGGTGGGATGGCAACACCGATGGTGAGGAGCAAGTGTGGGGTAAAGAAGAGCCATGGCAGGCCGACCAAGGTTCCGAAGGTAGTGGATGGTCTCTTTCAGACTTTTTCCCTGGAAGCAGTGACGAATAGAGCCAGCCTTCTGCATAAATTGTATGATAACACATTCCATGTATAAGATCAATCCTACACATTCTCCACTTTAGGCTAAACGTAGTGAATTCGCCGTCTACTTTCGTATAAGGCTCTCTTTACGTACGTAGTAATTCATGCAGCATTGTTACTCTAAGGCGATAGATTTCTCTTCCTTCAGGATTTACGATATGCAGGATGACTCACTTCATCTTTGCTGAAGTAGTTGGATACAGTGCGTGTCTTCTTGTAGTGCCTTATGTAACTTCGAGGCTATCGCCTCCATTCCCCCCGTGGTCCCCCGTGTTGATGTGCCTCTGGCGCCGACGGTCGGGAAGCTACATGCGAAAAGTACCTTCCTTCAAGTCTTCTCTTTCCCACTCCATCCCAAATATCTTATAACATTAACAATGTCAGTTTACGCTTGCAAATGGGGTGAGTTCTCGCGAGTAAGATTGCCGTAAGATTTACTCACTCCAACGTTCTATGGCCTCCATTAGGAATCCTCGCAACAGGCGGGTGAGTGTCATAAAGAGATTCCCGACCGCTGAATGACTAACCTCTTCGCTTCAGTATCGCCAATCAGTTCGCCAAAGATCTTTTGATTGACCCGAACACACGCGGTGTTCATGACGTTAAGCATAGTATTGTTGCTGTGGCTTCGTCATCCTCCCAAGAGCGAGCGGAAGAATTTATTAAAGATGTAGGCGCTGATAAACAATCTGGAACGGAGGTCAAGGCGTATGGAAACTACAACGACTTTGTCAAGGATTCAAATATCGATGTCGTGTACGTAGCAACACCACACAGTCATCATTATGACAATGTACTTTCTTGCTTGGACGCTGGCCGGAATGTCTGCTGTGAGGTAAGTGTAGAAACTCATTGTTGAATGTACATTCATCCCATTCACAGAAACCTTTCACCGTGAATGAGAAACAAGCAGCCCATTTGTTCAAGTTGGCTAAGAGCAAGGTGTGTGCACTTTTTTTTCTCCTGGCCATCTGATAAGGCCACAATAGAACCTCTTCATCATGGAAGCAATGTGGACGAGATTCTTCCCTCTCATGGCCGAAGTTCGCGATCATTTACACAACAAACGAACTATTGGGAGAATTCTCAGAGCTCAAAGTGATTTTGGGCAACAATTCCCCAAGGATGCCAAGCACCGTGGCTACAATCCATCACTCGCAGGTGGGGCATTACTCGATCTTGGGTGATTATTTTGGCTGTGCATAGTTTTATCGTACCTGACTCTCAATACAGTATCTACCCTTTGACGTGGCAGCTTGCGCTGATTCAAGAAGACCCAGACAATCAAAAGGCACCTCCGCAAGTTACCAGCAGCATCGTTAAAACACCAGAGACCGGTGTAGACGGATATACAACCATCATCATGAACTGGGAAAAATTGGGTATTCAGACCATTGCTCAAACAAATGTAAGTCCAATGCGTAATTCTTTATGGAATCAGTCTCATATTCCCAGATGCTGGCGGTGACTGCTACTCCATTCACAACAGTGGTGCAAGGGGAGAAAGGTAACCTATATGTAGAAGGTGAAACCGCGTCTCAGCCTGTGCGTTACACAATCGAAGACAGTAAAGGAAGCCGTCAAACATTCGAGTGTCCCTTGCCGGGTGGTGGCAGCGGAATGTTTTGGGAAGCCGATGCTGCAGCTCAGTCTCTACGGGATGGTAAGCTGGAGGCGGATTTGATTCCTCACGGTAAGCCACCTCACTCGCTCCTTACGCCTTGAGACTCACACCCTTCCACACAGCCACAACGCTCCTCACGGAGCGAATCATGGATCAAGTTCGTGCCAATGGCAGCTTCAAGTACCCGGCTGAATTGGAATCGCTACGAGAAGACGCTTAATGGTGCATGTGAAACTTTTAGTATTTGGTTGAAACAAAGACATAAAACAAATACATGTCAAAGTGCAGTTCGTCTCAATTGAGGGATTGTCAAAATCCTGAGCGTCGTTCACTTCGTCTACGATCTCTGTCTTGATTTCCTCGGTTGTTGTTGTTGCGCATGTTTGGTGATTCTGTACCACGGAATCGATCGGTGTTCCGTCGATCGTTCGAGTTGTCGTAATAATGCGCTCGCTGTGAATCACGACGAACATAGTTAGGCTTTCCACTGCGCCCTTGGCCCTGAATGGAAATGCCTTGCTCGGCATCTTTGGCGTCGCGTCGATCGTGTCCAGAATACTTGCCATCGTCAGCACCTCTGTAAGAATTCCGTGGATTGCTTCGATAGTCGCTCTCATTACCACGGCTTGTTCGCGCTCTCTTGTTGGGTTCATTACTCTTGTCGTCTTGTGATATTTGTCTTTGCGGACTCCCGTCAGTCACATTAGAAGGCGACGATTGTGGCTCTGACAAAGTTAGGCGATCAGCAAGACTGCGTTTCTTAGATGAGGGACTGGCAGGTGACTGCTTGCCTGTCTCGTTCTCCGCCCCAGCATCTGCCTTCACTCTTTCCTCTGCCATGCGGGGGGACTGTTTATTTTCCTCTGCATTGGAAGATGAAACGGTTCTGTTTCCCTCTGTTTTGGAAGAGGAAATAGTCCTATTTCCCTCTCTGGATGGGCCACGCTGGTCAGAGAGAGAGCTTTGGCTCCTGTTGTCAGGTCGATCTGATGTTCTGCGAACGTCCACATCGCGAGTCCTGCGGGCAGCATCGTATCCCTTATCGCGATCTTGCTCATTTCGATACCGGGAAAATCGTGCTCCATCGCGATTAGGCCCATACCGATCTCTGTCTTCCCTCTCACCGTCCCGACGTCCGTAGCTGGGGTGACGTTGCCCATCATTGTGACGGTGACGATCGTAGTCGGTGTCTCGTTGCCAGTCACGATGTGTCCTATCGTTACGCTGCTTACTTGTGGGATCTTCGGACCCTGCACGACTACCGTGTCTTGAGTCTGTGTCCTCCGCTTTCGCCGAAACAACTGCACGACTACCGTGTCTCGAGTCTTTGTCCTCCGCTTTCGCCGAAGCAGAAGTGCGAGCGGTGCCTTCGCTCCCTCGTTCATTGGGCGCGAACTTTTCACGCCCAGCTACTGGGTTACGAGGAGGGTTCATGTTACCTTGGCTCATGCTGTCTAGGGCAGCTTGTCGCGCCGCTGAAATGCTCGACACATCTTTTGTGCGACCTGATGAGGAAGTCGACGGAGGAACAGAAGCTGTTTCGCGCGAAGAATCTCCAGCAGAGCGCGATGGTGTATTACTGCGGCTGGCGGCGACAGAGTTGGATTGCCTTCGTCCGGCGTCGTCTTGACTTGACTGACGACTCCTTATGGTGGACTCGGAGCGTTCTGGGAGGTTGTTCGTAGATGCCGACCGTGAAAGGGGAGGCGGCTCCACGTTTTTTGAAGCGGTTTCGATGGATTCAGCAGTTTTATGGTCCCTGGATTTCAATGCTGTAGCTTTAGGTTCCACACCTTTCGACTCCCCATCTTTTGTTGCGGACTCAACTGCGGACGCTGCTTTGGGTGTTGCTGCAGCCGGTTTTTTGGTGGAGATCCAATTCTTTTGCTCCTTCTTCAGTGTGGCAAGTAATCCTTGACACAATATCTTTAGGTCTCCGCGCTCCTCTTCACGGGCCACAGTCGAAACGCATTCTACAATGTCGGCCCCGTGCATCTCCCATTGCGGAAATTGTTGAGCGATGCGTGTCATGATGACAATCACATTTCGTATCCGCATGTATTCTCGCGACATCAGACATTCCCGGAACATGGCACGCAGGATGCCATGCCATTTTAATGTGACCTGCTTGAAATGCTCATGCCCAAGGTAGTCAGCTTGAGGAATTTCCTCTCCACCATGACGATCGCCCCACCTCATCTGGAAGCCAGGAAGATTATTGCCACCACATTCGCTCCGGTACCGATTCTCATCGGAATACCATGCTTGAATGTCTACGAGAATCGTGTGCAAGAAACGAGCAAGATTTCTAGCTTCATTTTCCGTCGAAGAGAAGATTAGAGGTCCGATCTGTTCCACTATGATTTTGTCATAAGCGGTGAGAGAGGAGAAGTTCCGCGTTCCATTTGCGTGCATGAGGCGAAGGAAGCGACCAGCAAAGATAGCATCGGTGGGCGAAAGAAGTGCTCGTGGAATGATGCAGTATTGTAGCAACTGGTAGACGATCTCACTACGCGTGCACGTATCCTTGAACCAGTGATCTTTCTCTAACGACAAACGACGACGCGTGGCTTGATGGTTGAGTGTTTGGTCTTTTAATTCAGAGCGAAGCTGCTTGATCAGATCCTGTGCTTGCATTCGAACTTTTGGTAACGATCTCCGACTTCCCTCGGGATTGTCGTCCACAATCTGCTGCAAGCCTTTAATCTCCTGCTCGTAACGGTCTGTCGGAACGACAATGTCGGCAAGCCCTAATTGCCAGAATGTGGCGTAAAAGTTGACACCCAAAACCTCTTTCACCTGCTCCGATAAGATGTCATCCGCAGCCTTTACAGCTTCTTCCAACCCATCTCTCCAAGGATGTTGACTTTGAGATTCATGAGCTGCATCTACAGACATATCTTCCTTAGCTTCGGATGGTTCCTCTTCATGTTTGCTGTTCTGCTCCACATCTTTCGATTCAGAAGAGTCAGCACCCTGTTCGACTGTCTTATCGGTATCTGCGACATCTACAGCGTCTTTAGACGCAGATCTCGCCTTGCTAGCCAGCAATTCTTTTCTAAGTCTCTCCTCGTTGTCCTTCGCCTCCGCAGCTCGTACTTTTAACGTCAGTCGCGGTCGAACGATGTGAAATGCGATCGAGGGCTCCACTTCAAATCTCCTGCACAGATCTCCTGCACTGGGAATCAAGTCGCTGTACGCTTGAGGGTCGAGCTGATTATGCAGAAACTCGACATACTGGAAGAGGACCTCTTGACAAGTGTCGAATAGATTGCCTAAATACTTTAGATGGGCCTCCGAATCGGGCACCAGATGTACACAAGCTTGTCTTTGTTGAGCAATGAGAATGAGGAGAGGCATATCCATTCGGCTTTGTCGTAGTGCTTGCAAGAGACGTGAACCGCTTTTACGCAGTTGAACGCGGGTGCTCGTAGCAATGCCAGCATTGGCAACCATCATGGCTTCCATTCGAAGGAGACGTCCACCAGTGAGCGCAGCGACTTGAGAGTCAGAAAGATTGGCGAGTGGCTCTATACCAGCCATTTTCAGGACTAACTCTCGGATGATGACTAGATCTTTTGTGTTGTTTTCTTTTAGTTGATTGGCAATGTACTGCAAAATGGAAGTACAGTCCATCATGGCGTATCGACGGTATAGTGTACCTGTGAAAGCAGCGAGACTTTGCAACCATTGACTAACGCTGGTACCATCCTGCTTGGTCCGTTCCTTTTCGGGATTACTTAGAGCATCAATGAGGTTGAAACCAAAAACATCATACTCGAATTGCGTAAGGTACTTGGCGCACTCTACGATGGGCGCGATTAAGTTTGAATAGGACTGTACTTGGTTCAAGGCCACTGTGAAGAAGATGGTGGGATTCGCGTGTGATGCCTTAGCAAGTGAACGGCCTGAAAGCTTTATATTGTCGCTGCTGATTCTTTTCAAGATTCCCTTTGCCTCTTTCTCTGTCTCGGCTTGGCGAACTCGGAGCTCCGGTCGCCTATAAAGCGAGTTCTTCCACTCCCCATACAGGCTGTATCGCTGTGCATAGGAAAGAGGACGTAGAATAAGCCAAAGTTCCGTGACCAGTCCGGGGTTACCTGAAGACATAGAGAGGGCTGGGAGTAAGAAGTTGCGAACTACCTCCAGCCAGCTGACACGATCTTCCTCGCTGAGCGAGGGTGTGCGCATTGCGGACCTGCCTAGTCGACAGAGCTTCTGAAATAGTAACATACTTCGAAAGAGATTGGTCCCTAGAATACGGAGCAGAGGCACAAACTGCGAAAGGACATCCTCCACCTGACACCTCGGTAGCTGATCATTCCAAGGGCCAAAAAAGTACACAAACCTCGATGAGGCAGTCGATTGCGGTTCGGGTGCAATCGATGTGACAAGCTCATTGGGTTGAGGCGCAGCAACGAGCTCTTGTTTCTTGGGGTCGTATTTCATTCTGTCCGGGGTTCCACTGAGAGAAAAAATGGGGTCAAGTGCTTGAAAGGATATGGACGCATACGCTGGCTCCAAAATGACCTCTAATGTACGGCAGTACAAATCTGCTACTCTAGGGTAGGCACTGCACAGCCAAGGATACCTTTGTAAAATGAAGAGAGCATCTTTCAGCTGTCCGACAGCTAAGAGAGCTTCAAGGATGCCCAAAATCTGATTTGGCGGCTCTTTGGGAGGAGCAGAATCTTGTGCATTGGCGCCCTCCTTGGACTGCGATTTTTCCAGTTTAGCAGAGTCCGGTTCGTCTGCTGTAAGAGGGGCAGCCATAGAAAGAGCATTGCCCTTGGCACTGCTTGCTTTGTCGCTCAGAGCCACTTTGAACTTCTCGTGAAGGGCCGTCATACCCGCTTCGTCAGGCGTCAAGTGTGGGTACAAGTCTGTCAGGCGAATATATCCTTGGCGAATCAGGATTGCCGCGGTGAGGTAGAGCTCTTCAGGGACCTTCTCAGAGGTCTCTTGCAGTTGGTAGTATCCAAATTTGAACCCGAGAACTTGACAGCACGTATGCTGGCTCGGTGTGGAATCTCTTGACATATCTATGGGACCAAGCCATGTGTCTGAATCGACAGGATCAATATCCATGGCTTGGCCATTGCCATTCAAGGAACCGTCATCCTTTGAAGGGAAATTGGCACTCCACGGGGAGGATGCCAAAAGCGCAAGGAAGAATGGCCAATGATGGACGACATTGGTCGAGAAGATGTCAAGTATCACGTCCAGAACACGATTGGGGTCAAGGTCAAAGTATCCAATGAGTGCGGAGATGTTCTTCATCACTTTATCTACTCTTATATTACGGCACTCTGGCGTTTCTTGTTCCACGACTCGCGAGCTGAAAGCACCGTCCCGCACAGCAACGATCGGAGGGCCCATGCCTTGGAGCAATTGATTGATCAGGCCCGAGTAACCCTCATTCTCTTCCCGCAGAAGATTGAACTTTTGTTGCTTGTACAGTGTCGCTGTATTGATCCGGATGCCTCTTCGACTGAAACCGACCTCGTCATCGACCAAGCCTATCGCACCCAACAAAGGCACTTCGAGGCGTTGGGCTACTTGAAGCCTGTTCACCAGCTTCTTGTTGATAAAGTCCCGCACAATATCAGCAAGTCGCTCCCGCACGATTTTCATTTGTTGATCAAGTGACTCATCGGCAGCCGAGGCAAGCAATGAAGTATTCTGCGAGGAGGCCAACTCGCGCTTTGCATCAATTTCGGCATCAAGAGCCCACACCACATCCAGAAGGGTGTCTGATAGGAGCACACGATTGCGCGTGTCTTCACTGAGATCATCTTCTGGCGTCGGTAGACGACTGGAACTGGCCGAATGTGCTTTGGCTTCCTTTTCTACAGCTGGCTCAGGGACAAAAGTAAGCAGAAGCGTACTTAGTGCGGAGATATCCAAGCGCGGCTGGTACACTTGGTAAGCAAGAGCGGCATGTACAAGAAGAGGGAAGCTTCCACAACCGTTCTCTCCTTGTACTAGAACAGAGAAGGCTTGGTGGAAGACACGGTGACTACGTCTGAAGTGAGCTACGTAGTCCAACTACGGGAGAAGAGCGTCACTCACATTTGGTCCTTTCCTCCTTCGTCCCATTGGGCCTGGCACTCTGTAATGAGAAGAAAAGCCTCTTTTGAGGTTTTCGGAAGGTGCTCCATGGCGTGCACCATGTTCTGCGTGGCCGTACTCTTCTCGTCTACACACGTACACACGTCTCCAAAGCTGCAGGAAGTGGACGGACTTTATCGTCACGCGTAGGAAAATGCTTGTTGCTTACATAATGCTCGCACGGAGTCCTGCCGAAGGTTGGTTAGTGACGTGGAACTTGGTCGATGCTTGGTGCTAAAATAAAGTAGCACGTACTTTTACGTCTTTCTTCGTCATCCGCCCCCCCTCCTTGTCTCACAATGAAGCAAGCGTTTGCTCTCAGTGTCGCCCTGGCAGCGACTCTCGTCAGCGCATACTCGTCCGAACGCAAAGCTTTCGAGCCTACATCGGTCACCGCCCCCTTTCTAGAACAGTTCACTTCGGATTGGGACACTCGCTGGACACCTTCTGCCGCGACCAATGTCAAGAAACAGACCGACGGTGAGGAATTCTCCTATGTCGGAAAGTGGTCCGTCGAGGAACCAACCGTGTTCCCCGGCCTGGCTGGTGACCAAGGTCTCGTGGCCAAGAGCAAAGCGGCTCAGCATGCCATCTCTGCGCCTTTTGCCGAGGTCGTCGATGCTAAGGCTGCCGCACTAGAAGGAAAGCCCCTTGTTGTCCAGTACGAGACGAAGCTACAGAATGGTCTAACGTGTGGTGGAGCGTATCTTAAGCTCTTGACAGAGTCTCCCGACGGCATTCAAGCCAAGGAGTTCTCCGACAAGACGCCTTACACGATCATGTTTGGCCCCGACAAGTGCGGCGGTACAAATAAGGTTCACTTCATTTTCCGCCACAAGAACCCCAAGACGGGTGAGGTGACGGAGAAGCATCTCAAGAACGCGCCGTATGCCAAGTTGTCCAAGGTCTCCGCATTGTACACATTGATTGTGGAGCCGGACAATACGTTCCGCATTCTCATCAACAATGAGTCGCGTCGCAATGGAACGCTGCTGGAGGACTTTGACCCGCCAGTGAACCCGGAGAAGGAAATCGACGATCCCAAGGACAAGAAACCCAAGAATTGGGTGGACGAGGCACGTATTCCTGATGAAGCCGCTACCAAACCTGCTGACTGGGACGAGGATGCACCTTTGGAAATCCCTGACCCCGACGCAAGCAAACCCGAAGGCTGGCTTGATGACGAGCCATTGACTGTGTCGGACCCTGATGCAGTGAAGCCGGAAGAATGGGACGAAGAAGAGGACGGTGAATGGGTGGCACCTACAGTCCCCAATGCCAAGTGTAGTGAGGCGCCTGGATGTGGTGAATGGACACGCCCATTAATCCGCAACCCGGAGTACAAGGGCAAGTGGATCCGTCCTACGAAGGAAAACCCTGCGTACAAGGGCGAGTGGAAGCCTCGTAAGATCGCTAATCCAGATTTCTTTGAAGACAACAACCCAAACCACTTCTCACGGATCGCCGGGATCGGATTCGAGATCTGGACTATGGACGAGGACATTCTCTTTGACAACATCTACGTCGGCCACAGCATCGAAGACGCCAGGGAGCTTGCACGGCAAACATTCGATACCAAGCTGCCTATCGAGCAGAACATTGAGGCCAAAGACAAGAGCCAGAAGGAAGCCGAAGAGCGGAAGCAGACCGGCGAGAGCGGTGTAAACGAGTACTTGAACCAACTTCAAGTGTTTGTCAACGACCTCAAGGTGGATCCTCTGGCAACCATCAAAGCCAAGCCGGAGATTGCGGGAACAATTGGTGCCATCGTTGCTGTATTCTTGGGGCTCGTTGGATTTATCGGAGGCTTGCTATCCTCAAGCTCCCAGACTCCCAAACCAGCCAGACCAGCCAAAAAGACCGACGCGCCCTCCTCCGGTCAGTCTTCGTCTGTCGCACCTAAGGACGCTGCTAAGAAGCGGACTACAGCCAAGGATGCTGACAAAGATGAGGAGTAACGTAGAGTGAAGGAATGTTCTAAGAAGCAATTCATTGGTTTGCAGAGCTGTCATTGTTGGGATGTGTGCTTGCTTGATGAGGCTGCTCGCCCAGCTGCGAATTGGTTTGCCTTTGTTGAGTGTGACTGTTTGTAATTTGGCTGTTTGTAGTGTGGCTGTTTGTAGTGTGGATGATGTGAAGGGGTCGTCTCCCGTTCTGTTCTTTCTTCGTGCATTTTGTTCACTGCCTATTGTTCTCTCCCTTTGTTCTCCCCGTCTTTTTCCTGTATCTTTTGCTCACTACCTTCTGTTACCCTCACACCAATCTTTTATCCTCATTTTCCCCCTTTCCGCTCCTACTTTCATTATTCCATCCCCCCATTTCACTTTCCTTTCTGTCCCTCCACCGTCGGAAGGTGGCGGCCATTTCGCTCTTGCACGTGTAGCGCGGAGCAGAAAATTTCTAGTGCTATTCTCGATTGTGTATTGAAACCTATCGCGACGTGACCGTCTCCAGATTGACGATCCGAGCACAAGACAGTTCTCGACATCCACAAGTACCGAAACTATGGCGCATGCGGATCGAGCAAGAGACCCATGCCCCTGGGTAATCCTCAATGACAGTGGTGGTGCATTCAGCATGGGTTGCATTGGTGGAGCTATTTGGTACGCAATTAAAGGATCGAGAAATTCTCCCAGAGTAAGTGTGGCCAACTTTGTGCGTGCTCTTTCTTCAGTGTCTCATCATCGTATCTTGCAGGGCTCGCGACTTCCTGGCGCAGTAGCAGCTGTCAAGGCAAGAGCTCCTGTGCTTGGTGGCAACTTCGGCATCTGGGGAACAATGTTCTCTACGTTTGACTGCACAGTCAAAGGTGTTCGACAGAAAGAAGATTACTGGAATTCGATCATTGCCGGGTTCATGACAGGAGGCAGTCTAGCATTCCGAGGTACGTGCAATGAAGCATGCTTGTCTTTTTATCTCACATCTTCCCTGTATTGTAGCGGGTCCCAAGACAGCTGTTGGCTCTGGAATCATGTGCGGCATCTTATTAGGATGCTTCGAGGGTAAGTCTTTTGCAAGTGTTACTTCGTAGTTTTCTCACCTATTTCCAGGTGTTGGTGCACTGATCCAGCGTATGACGGCAGACTCCCACAAGCCCGTGGCCCCCATCATGTAGGTGTGCCGCATATGGAAGTTGATCGCTGCTCACTCACTCTTACCCCAGTCCGGATGCACAAACGAACCCTACCGGACAGCTTCCTTCACCTGCATGAGGCACACTTCAATCGTCTGTCCATCCCATCACCACTTCTACGGTCATATTCCATTCTCACCTCAACATCCAGGAGCGCCTCCGCGCTTGTTGTCTGTATACTTACAATTACGATCATCGCCCAATTCATAGACTGAAAGCGTGTGCATATTACATTATGGAGATTGCATCTCGTGCATCACGGTGTGTTCGTGAAACTGCAAATGTGGGTATCGTTGAGCTTTCGTAAGTCATGCCTTGGCCTTTCGTACGTCGAGGGGTCGTGTAGCCTCCCGCTAGGCCACGGTGTCTGTCAAGTGTAAACTCTATTGTTCATCCTACTGTACTTCACGGGACCTTTTGTCACGACGGGAATGCGATGAATCCTGTGTACAAAGGCCGTGTCTCACCACACGCATGCCCTCGAGCGAGAAGCACCACAACTAGCTAGCTATATGTGTCCATTCATATTCCTACCTGCTGCTGCTGCTGCTGCTCCTTTCTCTACACACAGCCTGGTGGAAATTTGCACATACCTCTTCTTCACGCGTTCGGCAACAATTTGTGCGCTGGTCTGCGCTACACTTGGTTTCTACATTTCACGGTCTGTACCACATTTTTTCATGACCTTCTCTGGCAAGTCTGCTGGCGTGCTGGAATTCCCATAAACGTACGTCTCAAATATACAACAGCACGATACAAAAGCGTGATCTTGTACACATGGCAGAAGCACAGCTGCACCATGCAGACCATACAGACCATGCAAACCATACAGACCATGCAGACCATACAGGCCATGTAGACCATGCAGATCATGTAGACCAACATATAGATCGTACCATCGATCCACCAGTAGCAACCAGTGGCTCCACTGCATCCAATGCACCCCCACCTATGGAATCCAAGAAGATGGAGAGAAGAGTCATGCCATCACGATTGCGCCGGGCAGCCAACCTTCTCGCTGGAAGCGCCATGGAAGATGAACTGAATGGCATGTTGGAAAAAGACGGTAAGTGTCGAGAGGACACATGGGAATCATGCTGATTTTGTGCACCACAGATGCATCACTGGCATTGCCTGAAACAACACCGGTATTGCTTTCCACACAACAAATTCCGTCGGAACCGCTCCGTTCGCTCGTTCAAGAGCAACGATGGATGGTCTCTTCTAATACGTTAGCACTCAAGAGAGAGCAGCCCATCGAAACACCGGACTTCAGAGAATTGACCGTCTCGGATGTGATTGGGAAGACAAGAGCACTCCGTTCCGAGGTATGTTCGGTGCAGCCCAGCTGTTCTCATAACTTACACGCTTGATCAGGAGGACACTTCGGACGCTGCTTACGAACGACGCCATCGTAAACCAGACAATGTGGAAAAGAGACAGCGCCGTCTAGAACGAGAGAACCTGGCCCGCGATCGACAGAAGCTTCGCGACCGGCTCGAGCAGCTCAAAGTCGCTGATCCGCGCGTGCTTTTGGAGATCATCATGGCTCGAGATCAGCGCCAACGCGAGAACGAGCAGGGGCAGGCATCTCCCGTGACGTACTCCGATCATGAGACCAACACTCGCCTCGAGCAGCTGCGCAACGAGCTCATTGATGAGGCCAGAACGACGCTTCGACGTTACGATGCTCTTCTTCCTGAGGTAGACAATTCCGACGCAAGTGCATCAAGCAAGCGCAAGAAGCTTACTCATGCTGACGATGACGCCAGTGGCACTGATGACTTGGTGCCTAGCAGAGCAAAGAACGGTCGTACGACGAGAGTCAAGCGTACTACCAACCGTGGCTCGCCTCTGACTACGGCCTCACGACTCGGCACAGCGTCCTCTACAGCCGAGTCGACAAGTAAGCGGGCAAGTACAAAGCAGCGCGCTTCCACCTCTCATATTGCTACGGCAGACACGCACACACCCGTCAAACGCCGTGCTAGTACCGGCAGTCAATCACGGACGTCTCCTCATCCGTTCAGAACGAGTGACGGTCAAGTGCGTGCCGAACACACATATGCTAACATCCATGCACGTACATCTGGAGGACGCTTTGCACCCAAAACTGCACTTGGCAGTACCGGACCAAGTGGATCCACATCCAGGATCAACACGAAGAGTGGAGGCATGAAACGCCGCAACACACAGTCAGCCACGCCATCTCCCGGACAAGCTTCCACAACGTCGCAAGCAACACCAAGCTCACAGCAACAACCGCAGCCCCCTGTCAAGCGACCTCGAGGACGTCCACGTATCCATCCTCGTCCACCACCAAAAGGCGAAGAGGAGGACGAGGAACGCAAACGTCGGCTCAAGGTAATCTTGAAACGAGGACCCGCTGGAGCAGATAGTAGTAGTAGCAATACATCCTCTCCTCAGAACACACCAACCGCCGCTCGGATACAGCGAAGCAGTAATTTGGCCAACGACCAGATCTCGGCCACTACCGTGAAAGAAGAGGACGCAAATCAATCTATCGCTCTCGAGTCTGAGGACGAGGAACCACCACAACCAGTTGCTCATGCAGCCTTGTCTCTTGAGGAAGCTCAGGCGTTGTTTGCCCAAGCCATGGAAGATGGAGATGAAGATGAGGATGCCAAGGACGCCGCGGCCGCCGCCGCCGCTGTTGCTCCATAGAGACGGCAGCGCAAGCTAATAGGGAGGGATACATTTTGCAAGGTTGTCTGGTATGTGTTCGCTAGATGGACGTCTTTTGGAAAATCGTTTATGGAATTTATCGAAGTGTTTATTATGTATAGAAGGGGGTGGTCACCTGCTCTTTAAAAAAATGCTATCCTGAATCAATTATTTTTTTCTATTCGAAGTGGTGTGCTTCGACCGTTGGAATTTACACGTCACGGTTCCAGAATTGCACGACGGTTCCATACTAGCAAAGCGGTACGAATTATGAGCGAGCGGTAAGCTGATAGCACGATTCAGGAGTTCAGAACACAGAACGAAGTTGCTCGCTTTATGTATAAAAGGGAGACTCTAGAAAAGATTGATACGATACCAACTTGATCTACATTGTTTGATAAAAGGAACAGGACACTCCATGAATCACGATCTTTACGTTAAAATGAATACTAGTACTGATGTGTCTATGAATGGGCAACAGACGTTTGGTATAAACGAGACGAGAAGGATTTTCTACGGTGCAATGTGTATAAGTACTAATGTGTCTAAAATATAGCTCGGGGTTGTAAGTGATGACGTTGACTTTGCATGTCTGTGTCGAGTGGGAAACCTCGCCACGTCGGATAGACAAATGGCAGGGTATCGGGGTCATATCGCGGAAGGTGCTCCCGAATGGTAGCGAGAATCTTCTGGAAAACTACTTCATTTCCAAGAGACGAGATATGCAGGCCATCCTCTGTGAACAAAACTTCCATGGGAACGGACTGCGCCTTCTGTGCAAATTCCGTGTATAGATCAATCAAGATCACTTTTTCGCTCTCGCCGAGCAAGCTTCTTTTTTCGGAGGCCTCCTGGGCCACGTCTCGGAGAATTTTCCCGTACGTATGGGCACCAGTATCATCCTCATGGCCTTCGAGCTTCTTAGGGACCATCGTGGTAGGTGTCAGCAGTAGAATGTGGACACCTTGGAAGTACTCTGTAATGATTCGGACCATGTTTTCGTGAAATTCGTCGGGAGGGACATGCTGATTGTGACCAGGTCGGATACAATCATTTGTCCCGAACCAGATGGTCGCTATCCTCGTCCTGGCCGCAGTGTCAAATTGTGATGGCGGCTCAAACAGCGTGGGGCACAAAGCAAGTCCTGGGCCGAGTAATTAGTATGTGTGAGCACCTCATTCACAACACCTACCTTGTCGAGACGTGTACCCGCTAAATCCTCGGGAGACCACTACACAAGGCTCATCAGAAATGCCCCCGCAGAAGAAATACTTAGCTTACCGTCTAGCCGCCGCTGGTATATGTCTTGTAAGCTAGCAACAAACCCCCCAGGCATGCATCCCCGTTGGGTTAGGCTGTCTCCGAAACATACAAAGTAATCGTACACCTCTCTTGGCTTCATAGTACCGAGCAACAAGTCTCGTTCTTTTGCGGGGTTCACTATACGTGGAGTCTCCACGTGGCTGAGCGCTGACTCGTCCCAGTGCACGGGTCCCACACTGCACAGTGAATTGCCTGCAATATTCTTCTGCACACCTCGGCCTCCTACCATTCCGCCCTGATCGGCTTCTCTCGCAGTCACCTCACACACTTATGAGCACCTTTTTCTCTTCCTCCCGTTATTCAAAATTCAGCGACTCCTCTCACACCAAGCTGCTCCCTCTATAACATCTGCGCTTCCGTGAGACTTTCGCCTTACCATGCCGCCTCCTTCCTTCACCCCGGCCTCAGGTGCACCGCAAGGCTCGCAGTTCTCATCTTCCACTCTCAACGACCTGCCAAAACAACAAAGACTGCTGGTGCGCGATGCTCTTCAGTCTATCCGCGCAAGTCTCCTAAGTTCGTCTTCCGCAGAGACCAGTAAAGCCATTGCGAGTGCCCAAGAAGCTGTTCAGAAACTG
Organism: Meruliopsis variegata; assembly: GCA_037044235.1. Classification (NCBI taxonomy): domain Eukaryota; kingdom Fungi; phylum Basidiomycota; class Agaricomycetes; order Polyporales; family Irpicaceae; genus Meruliopsis; species Meruliopsis variegata. The sequence continues at coordinate 43,347 of JAWLTJ010000015.1, forward strand.
ATTAGCGACCCTTCTCTCGAGAAGGGAATCGACCGGAGTGGCGATGTAGAGACCTCAGCTGGGCAGCCGTCTACAGAAACAGATGCTCCCCCTACAAATTTAGCAGGCTCCGCCTTGCATCCAAACGATACAACTTCCTTGGCCCTACAGGTGAGCGTCGTCATTGAGACATCGCTCTTCAATATTTTCAGCGATGAGATGGACCAGGAGTCCCAGGGAAAAACACATCTTCTGGTCAATTATCTTTATGCACTGCGCCCCATTCTCGACTCCATGTGCGTCGTTCGAGAATGGTGGGACGTCCTCATCCGCCCCGTTCTCAAAGATCCGCAGTGTAATCCAATAGTCGCCCGCAAGGCTCAGTCTCTTGCTGTATGGGCTATGGCAGACACTCCAATGAGTGCATACGTGGATGAGCCAGTGCCCAGCACCAGCTGGCCACCCCGCGAGCAAAGTGTCGTCGTCGCACCCTCACCGAGGACTTCACGCAAACCCGGTGCAACACCATATCCGGCGTCGTCCACGCGTGCTGTTTCCCAAAGCCGATCCTCAGAAGATGGTGACGCAAAGCGGCAGGCTCTTTTCTCAACCTCTCTCTCTCACAAAGGCACAAAGCACCAATTGTGGCGATTTTCTCAGCGTGTGTTTGACCTGTATATGTCGGAAGCATCGTCGGTCAGTAACAGACATATTGAGGATGACGATATCGAGGATGTGAAGCTGGACGAGTCAGCGGAGAACGAGACTCTACACCCCACCTCTTTGAGCCCCACAAAGGCTCCACATGATAGCGGTATAGGTTCAACATGGAAGGGGAATTTGGAAGCAATCATCCTCACATTTGGTGACCAACGCCCCAAGGCTTTCTTTCACCACCTCTCCGATTCTTTTTTGGAACCACAATCACGCATCCCAATTCTCCTTCTCGTCACCATCTTCTTCCGCATCTCATCTTCCAACGCTTATCATGTGGTCTCCACACCTTTCGTTCGATTATTGGTCTTGAGCTTGCAGCTAGACACAAGCAAGCTAGGCGCATCACTCGGCATCTTTACCTTAGCAACACTTATTCCGCACATTCCCAACTGGATCGCCAATGGGGGTGCCGGAGGTCTCCCCGCCGTGCTAAGTATTCTTGCTCGTGTGATTGACTGGCGAAAGTTGGGACGCAGATGGGAGCAGCGCTCAAGTGCACTGGATGATGAAGACGAAGAATGGGCGCAGGTCGAGCGGCTCTCCAAAAGACTTCATGTCCGCTCGGATATCGACTGGAAAAGGCTTGACACCAGCAGCGACACAGCAACGCCTGATCCTCCCAACGCCGAGCTCCTCTTCACCTTCCTGTATGGGATCTTTCCTTGCAACGTCATCAGGTTTCTTCGTGCCCCATTAGATTATCTACTCAAGGCAGAGTATGAGTCCCCCTTCGAGGCAGATTGGGACGATATCATCGACGAAAATGCTCTCCAATACAAATGCGCACCGATTTTGCGTCGCCATATTCTACATCCCTCTTTGGTCAATATGGATGCTGAACGTGAAATAACCGATAAACAGCGCTGGCAAGACCACGATGCGGCAGACATCACCGCAGAATGTGTCTGCCTCAACGTTGGACAGACAGTGACCGCCGAAAGACTCTCCGAACTACCTGCTGCAACAGCGCTCGATTCTTTCACTCGTGGAACATCCGATTCACAGGACCTTGATCCATTTTCGGTGAACATGCGCAACTTTGGCTTTCAGGCCACCCAAGCCACCGAAGTTCGACCTCTCTCTCGACCGCGCTCCGTTTCTGATAGTTCGGGGGTCCCGAAACGCGACCTCATAGACCATGGATTAAGTCTTACACGAGATCATCTCGCAGATTTCACATCGACTCCTGCTGATACAACCCAACATGCATCGGCAGATCCCTTACTGCTGAAGCATGTACGATTACGCTATGGCGTGCCACTTTCTAACTCGGCACACGATGGTCGTGGCTTGGGCGACGATGCGCTGAGTCGATCGAACTCGGCACGCTCCCATGCAAGTCGGTCGATTGTGGCGCCGCGCTCACAAGTAGGACGGACTTCATCTGCTGTGACCAAGACAGCCAATGATGTCTCTGCTGGTCCGGACGTCGTCATGCTTCCTTCACAGAGTACATCCTCAGCCTTTGGAGGCTCTGCAGCTACAGCTAGCTCAAGTGTGATAGCATCGCCTTCTTTAGGAGTCGATCCCGTGAAAAAGACGAAAACGGTTCTGAAGGAGGAAGTTATGCAAAGCATTGCTTACCTCAAGCAAGAAAATCTCCAGCTACGCAACGAATTGAATTATGAGATCGGACAAAAGGATCAAATGCTGCGGCACATTGGTCGCATCCACCGAGACCGAATCAAAGACACTGCCTTAGAAGATGAACGTCAGAACCTGTATCAATTAGTGCGCACTTTGCGCATGCAAGTGAAGTCAAAGGAGGAGAATGCGGAAAGAAGCAAAGCGGAGGCAATAAGCTTTAAAAATCGACATGCTCGTTGGGAAGATGAATTAAATGCAAAGATCAAGCAATTCAGAGAGGAAAAGCGAGCTTGGACTAATGAAGTCCGTCAGCTGCAAATCATCAAGGAAGACTACGAGGATTTGATTGCTAAGTTGGAGCGGCAATTGCACGAGAACGGGACAGAAGTCTTCGAGCTGCGTGAACAATGTAAGCGTGATGCGAAAAAGATTGAGGCAATTCACCAGTACGAAGGCAAGATCCAAAAGTTGGAAGATTGTTTGCAAATGTGGGACGAAGACATGCGCAAATATGAAGCTCAGAATCGGCAGATGGATCACTTGATCAATCGACAAGAGGAGTCCACCCTGCTTCTCCAAGCGGGCGACCAAGACCGAGCTCGCATCGAGAAGGAAAAGACCCTGCTGCTGAATCGCAACGAGATGCTGGAACAAAGTCTAGAAAAAGCAAAGCAGACAATCGAACGATTGCAACATGCTAATCAAACGATGCTTACCCGCACTTCACATTCTTCTCTTCCTTCCGGTTCAGAGGACGAAAAGGAACGATTGCGCGCACGCGTAGACCAACTCGAATCGCAATTACTCGAGGTCAAAGCGCAACATGAAGAATGGCAAATACAAGCGCTCTATGATCGACTCCAAGCTGACCGCAGCACCCGATCAGACAGAGTACAAGATACAGACAAGGTACAAAACAAACTCGACGGTCGCGATTCTGATGTAGCCTCACTGCACCTTGAAGAAGGAAATGACGAAGCCAAAGTCGAAGGACATCATTGACATACTCACATGCATTTGTAATGAAGTAGCAACTCCCATTGCATCACAGGTACACCAATACATGTTTTCGCCTGTACATCTGTCTGTATGAAGAGATAAAGATAATTTTCGAGTGCGTATATTTTTCATGTTGATCGTACTCTGGCATTTCGCATTGAGTGTTCGTCGAAGAAAGCCATGACAATTTGACAACTACACGAATCGTCCGGATCTTTTCGAGATATCTTGTTTAGAATCACATGTAGATATAGTTATGTGGGTATGTAATCTACATTTCCTCATCGCTATCAATGATTTCTTCTGGAAAGTCGCCGACAGACACCTTGTCTGGTCGGACAAAACTGCCATACTTTGGTTTACACTGGAAGTACCTTTGCCCATTCACATTCCCATCGTTCTTGCCAACGGGCTCATCATACTCAATACCGACCCATGCCCCATCTGCAAATTCTGTCTGTCCAACGTATCTGACAGTACCTCTTCTTGATCCGTCGACTTGACATCGCGCTGACGGGCGAAGAGATGGATCGAGCGGAGCTGATGGTACATGACTTTCCGTCTTTTGCTCGCTGAAGCGACCAATCCCGTTTCTCTTCTTGTAGGCAAGCACAGAGTCTGTACTGGATCAATTTGTGCTCTCAAGTCTCAACAGACGTACTCACCACTTCTTTTTGCATACTCCTCATCCCCCATCTCGTACTTGCTAATTTTCTCCTCTTCCTCTTCACCGAATTGATCGCGAACCTGGCCGTCACGAGTATCTTCGACTTTTAGTCCCATACCGTCTTTCGCACCAAGCTGTGCAAGTGTATCAGCTCGGCTACTCTCAATTTGCAACAAAAGAGAGGCATGACTGTCTTGATCATCTGTACGAGCGCTCCACAAAGAAATCTTCTGAGATTCAGGCGGTATCCCACTAAGTAGTTCTAGGCGCTGTCGAATAGACAGAAGGGACGTATCGGATGGAAGTCTCCTTTCCGATACGATAGGAACCGTGGGGGCGTGGATAACAAGGAGTACTGAGGTATTCTCCGTCATTCTTGTTGACGATAGTGAGCTTAAAGCAAACCTTCTCGAACTCGCGCTGAAAATGCGTGCACGGACGCACATCGTGTTCAAAGTGCAGGAAGGGGTGACGAAGGATATTGATATAATGGACAAGGACATACTTGCAACTTGATGCTGTGGAGCCCAACGGCATCAGAGAATAAGGTGCAGAAGCTAGTATATTTTCTTTTTTTTTTCATGGACGTCTGATGAATTCCAAATTGTTAGGGTGAGTCAGATTTTGTGGATTATTAACAAATTAAAGGTCTGGAAACTATGGAGTATTTGGCCTTTTGGTCCCGACATACTTCTAAAGACGACATACCATACTTCAGAATTAGCCTGACACCTATGAGCAAATAGCAACAAAACACAGTAACAGTAAGCATTCGAACAGTAAGCATTCCAATAGTATCCAACTTAAAGATCATGTCAAAATAAAGTGAGGCTCTATTGTGCAAATCCGATGATGGGTTTGAAGTATGGCCAGCCGCATGGATCTCTATCGGACATATGGTATCATATTCATCAAATTTCATTCATTATCATTTAAGTCATTAAGTAGTGAACTTGCCCAGCAACTTGAGTAAAAGGCCCGGTTCTAAATTGCGATTTGGTCGCGGGCCAAGGTTAACAATAAAAGCAATGATCTTCACTGGCGCCCAACCAAGTGCTACCAGTGCATCCCACAAGGGCTTGGGAAAATTCGTAGGCCGTTCTGGAGGTAACTCTGTATCTGAACGGACGTCTGTATCTTGGAGCGCAGGTTCACTTTTAGATGTTGACCCTAGCCCTGCAATAGGCTGCTGACCACTCTGCTGAGGAATAGATGGTCTCAAATCTACTGTTTCATCCTCATGGCCTTCTTCACTACTCCACATGAGGAACTTCTCGCTTTTGGTCATACTGTCTTCATTCTCAGCAGCATCCCACATCTTTTGCAAAGCTTCTGGTTTTTCTTTTCGAAAGAAGTAAAATTGAGGCGACTCATCAAGATCGTAGCGTCCCCCTTTCCGAACACTATGATGCAATGATTCGTTTGTAATGCTCTCTTTCACAAGGGCCTGCGCATATTTAGTTAGTGACTCGACCCTGATATAACGTTTTCGTACCTTCCATATAGCCTTTTGAATTAAGTCTTGGGGCATGTTCCACCAGCCAACGTTCCGTGTACTTTGAAACTCCACACATAACCTCGACGGATGCTCACCCTGCTTTGCCCAGGCTCTTCTGCGGTCTTGCAGGCGTTGCACCATGCCAACATCAACATTTAGTAAAGGTATACCATCATGCATAGTGTCGACAAGTTGTGCAACCATCCATGCCAATGTAATGTCCTGCAATCAATAAATGTCAATGAATTAGTGTGAATTCCCTCTAACAGCTTACGCTTAACCCGTGCCAAGGATGACCACCTCCTACATCACTATGAGAACCCTGAAACCAGGTCTACAGGGACACTTAAGATACGGTTCGATGAGTCGTCATCTTCCTTACCTGCTTCAAGATTTGACCCTCTCGACGGAGTGCATCGCTTTCAATCTCAGTGCCTGGTGAAGGGAGATACCACATAGTCGGTAGAAAGTCCTTTCGGTCCTCATCGAGAGCCAGTGCATGGAAGGCAAAGCGCACATTAGGCGCAAGAACTACGAATTAAATAGCTTGTTAAACAGATCTCGTTTTTGCCCAATCTGGTGTCCTCACCTGGATCAAAGAAACTGAAATACCGACTCAAGTCAGGAGACAATATTCCAAATCCTGGGACTCCAAGCGCACCAACGGTGTCCCATACACCTACAACTTGGATTGTGGGTGGGTTTACACGGGGATATCGACCAGCCAAAGCAGCATGTGTGCTCTGCTTTGCTGCTTCAGCACCTTGACTGCTGGACGTTTTGATTGCATCATCAGGACCTAGTTCTTGACTGATTTGCTCTGAATTGCCTCTTGCTGTGCGCATCGCATTTCCACTGGGCCACCTTCCCAAGAACTTGAAAAACGTTTCCTCTGCTTTTTCCACGCTCTGTACGTCTGAGGGCTTGCGTTGCCGATAAGTATCCCAAATTGGCTTGAGACTTCTGCTGACCTCTGCCTTACTCAGTACTCCTGCGTAATTGATGAAAGCCGCAAGTGTACGAGCCGTATACTACACAAAGAAATAAGAGATTCTCACGGTCATTTCACAGAATTACGTACAGCACCACGGCTGAAACCAAACAGAAAAATCTCATCCCCTGGGAGATAGTTGTCCACAAGAAAAGAATATGCTACAGACAGTCAAACCTGGATGATCATCAAGCTACAAGTCATTGCTCACCCTCTCTGACTTTTAGCCCTAAAGTTAACCCTGTTGCCCCTTCAAAGAGCTTTGAAAGCAGGTTGGGGGAAGTGCCTATACCATCTTGGTAGAAGACAATCTGTGGCATTATCGGCAAGTCATCCCTTTTGCTTGTAGCACTAGAGCGCAAACACTGAGATAACAGAGCTACATTGGTAAACCAGTCATCACCACCGTCATTAGAAGTTGGAGTCCCATCCACAAGACTCTCCGTTACTGCTCGACGTTTCTTCCTAATATTTTGAATTATTGTCAGCGTCTTCTTTCTCTCAAGGTCGCTTTCCTACCATGTCCCGTCACTGCAAGCGTTATACTTAATTAGTGATTTCGATCTGCATTTCAGACATACCATAAAATCACAATTCGCTGTGGGCCACGATTTCTCTTCTCACCTCCAGAGTCTTTTGCCGACATTGATCGGTAATATTAGCTTCCGCAATGACCTGGTTGATTTGACTGAACGCGACGCGACGGTGGAGACCAACACTTTCCCCCGTGATTTGTCAGACACGCTAAACGCGGTGCGGTACTTCCCGTATATGTCGCTACTCTCTGTCGCAGTGGCCGACCGTGGGACAAACGCGCCTAAAGAATATAAGCAAGGAGGTTACTGCAATTCCGTCGCCCTTGCAGGGGTTCTCAGACTTGATGTGATCTTGCCAGAAGTATGCAAGGTTCATCTGCCCGATTCTAGACCCTCTCTCGTAGAAGCCGCTGTGGACTTCTCCTTGACGATTCCAATTACTTGATTTAAAAGCAAATACATATTAATCACCTCGCATCAGCGAGCGAATAGATGATAAATTTGTATTCTTAAAGGTAAAGCTTAAATTCAAAGGAGATCTCTATATTCACGTATTAGAAAACCATGCATCCGAGCAGCAAAACATCAATGCATTCCCAGCCCCTTGCTCGTGTTTTTTTTTGTTTTGGGTAACGCCAGTGCGTCACGCGTTCTCGCCGAACGTACCTCGATTCTGGAAGCACAAGTGCTAAATCTGTCTGTATTCGTGTTAAACACACCATTTCAGCAGCACTGAGTTATAATGGAAATCTGCACATTATCCCCCACTCATGCGCAGCGCTCCCGTCCTGTGTGCCATCGACACCATCGGGACCCTTGAAGAACTGGCTTGTCCTACATTCCTGCTTTAAGGGGTCTGTAATTCTCAAACCGTAGAGCTTACCTCTATCCTGTCAAAGCTTCGTCGCCTGCTTAGAGGTTAACAAGCATACTTGTCAATCTCAACGCCAACACTTACTCCTGACCACCACACTTCTACTTCGCTAGGCCTCGGCCATCATACAGCTTCACTTTCGTTGACATCTATCTTTTGTCTTTGTCGACAAACCCTTTCGTTGGCCACCATCATCTTCGTTGTAGCATATACCCGAGGTTCTCCTTTGTGTTCTTACGTAAAGAGTAGTTCCTTGGTGACATTCGTTTCTTATTGAGTCGATCACAGCATGGACGCTGGAGCAACCACAACTAACGCGGCGTCGTCGCCCCAAAACACCCACTACAGTCTGCTTCCCTCCCCAACTTATTCTGATTCGTCACAGTCATCTGCAAACACGCAGAGTCTCTGCACACCAGAAAACCCAAGCATTCATTTACAAGGGCGAGATATTCACCGTGACGCAAATCTAAAGGCAGCCAACGCTCGCTTTATGACCGCGACCAAAAGTAGCACAGGAGGCGATGATGCTCTCCGAAGTGTACACCATGACAATATAGAGAACGGTGGCTTAGCAGCTGCTCTCGATTTTAACCATAGCGAGCAAGCATCACACTCCCCAGTCTCTCAGAAAGCAGGACACAAACGTAACTTGTCTGCTGCACGCCGGCACAGTATTCAGACATTAATGCCTGCAAATGAGGGCACCGGCTCTCCCATGAGCGGAAATAAGCTTCACCAAGGTATCAATGGTCTTGATTCGCCAACGCTTCTGAGCAAAGATCTCAATGAGAGCGCCCTACAGCTTTGGGATACTGAATTGGATTTTGATGCGCTTGGAAGTGTTTCCATGTCTGATTTTCTCATGTCTCCCCCTCGACTCACTGTTAGCCTCTCTCAACAGAAGCAGCAACAGCAACAATCACCTGGTAATAGTTTCGATAACAATGATGACTTGAAGCGTCGCCGTACCACACTAGCTGTGACTGATACGCCTCAAAGGCCAATGTCCGCACAAACCGTCATGCAGTCAACACCCCCTAATTCGTGGACTCAAATGCAAGCTCGAGCCGCCAGCATTCAAAGCTCTGTCGCATCTAGTCATATTACGCAAACTCCATCTTCCCTTCCCACCTCTGTCACGAACTCATCAATTTTTAGCAGTGGTGGTAGTCCTCAAGTAAAAGACGAAGTTCGCGAAACCCGCCATCGCCGTCACTCATCTATATCTGGAGACTGCACAAGCGAGATAGCTACATTGACAGCGGGGCTTCCTGTTCCCTCTATCGTTGCACCGCATAGCCCTGACCAAGAAGAATCTTCCATTCAGCGTCAGTCCACCACTCCGCAGCCAATGGATTCGAGCAACTCCTCATTTGATTACTCTGAAAACAAGCTTGAGAAAAGCAACAAAGGCGCCGACGTATGGCCTGATGATGTGGAAGTTGCTTTTTGGGAGGCTCTTCGTTTGATCCCCAAACTAGGTCGACGTAAAGTTTTGGTTCACGGAAAGCCTTGTGGACGCAATGAACTCATTGCTGACTATATTGAGCGCAAGACCGGAAAGACACGGACGAGAAAGCAGGTTTCTAGTCATATTCAAGTTCTCAAGAACGTAAAAAAGGGAGACGCTGAGTTTCAGCAGCTTATAGCCGAGCCACAAACAGAGGAGGACTTCTATATCCCCGCCGGAGGGATGATGTACGCCCAGACTTTGGCCAGTTATGGCTACGGCGGCCTAGGAGGACCTATTTTTGCTCCGGATGGTAATGCCAACCTTTTTTCGCCCTATTCGAATACAATACAAAGCCCCTTAACACCAGCACATGATGGCTTGACTACACCGCTGACGGCTGGTATGACTTCAGCTTTTAACGGAATGCACATCCCTTCACCAAACAATCTTGCACCCCAAGATCCCAAGGCTGCTTCGTCTCAATCATGCCCAATTCTGCCAGCGAGTTTCAGCATGTGGGTACATTGCTCTAATAACGATAGCAGGCATATCTACACAGCACTCGACCGGAAGGATGTTGCACAAAACAACAACTCATTGCCAAAGCTTTCCATGGACTCTGTCAGGTTAAGCTCTTTCCGTTTTCCTCGATTGGCTGAGATGTACCACCATCTTCCGTGTCAGTTCTTGCACATCTATGTGCCCTTGGCAGTGCCAAGGGCTGATGTTGTTTTGCCGAGATTTGATCATTTCAGCACACAATTGTCATTGACTAGTCAACAAGGTACAAATCTCACCAGCGTTACCACTGTGTTCTCTCACGGAAAGAGAGTTCTCTCACTGGTCGAGCCTCTCGATACACCTCGTCGTATCTCTGGAAGATCAGGCACTTCATCAGGTACAGATGATGCAAACCCAAACCCTACATCTCCCCGTGGCGGTTCCACAGAGAACGCGGAAACAACCACCGGAAAACACCGTTTCTGGCATCAAGCACCATTTGCAACTGATTTCTGGGCCGATTTCTTAAGCCGTAACCATCCAGTCAGCGTATATAACACTGGCGAGTCAGCTCAGTCATTCGGCAAAGAACCCAGCGAGCGTGCGGCACTCGGTATGGCTGTTTCCGGCGTGACAATTGTTCAAGAATTCGTTGTTGCCAGTGAACAACAGGGCGTATCCCAACATTCTGCAGAAGCCCCTATGATGGGGAGTCACATTATGAATGAAAGCGGGAACCACGTCAGTCCGGGTAGCAAAATTGGAAATGTCGTTCTCGTCATTGCCTGGGACTTGGAATGCGTTGAGTCACTGGGTTCTGAAGCAGGCAAACCAACTGTGTCTATTTTGACGGCTGCGTCCCCGTCACCACGTCCAGCACTTCTGACACCCTCACCGTATAACGCACCCATTCCGTTGTCGCGATCACCATCAGCTTCATCTCACAATCTCTCCCAAAGCACACAAGCCTCTCCAATGATGCTACACCCTTCTTTGGCCTCTCCTTTCGGAAATGGGGCTCAGCATTCATCGATATCGCCACATTCTCAGCAAAGCCAAGCAGCATTCGGTCAGGTACAAGGAGGTAAAGATCCATCGCAAGTTCCCACTCTGCTGCGAAAACGCGGAATGGTCGAGAATAAGCCAAACTTGACTGTCTCCATTCCTCCTGCACCTCAACTTGGTGTCCATACCGGACTAGCCACAGCTGCAGCACAAGGACGTCCGACGCCTAGCCCAACTTCTGCTATGACTCACAATGCTGTTGCATGGGGACTGATGCAACAACGCACGATGCAATCTACTCCAGTGACACCGTTCCCGCAGATGGTCGGCACTCCTCAGGAACCCCCACCAATGGGTGGTGGTCAAGGCGACCACGCTTCTCGCGAGAACCGGGACCGTCTGGCCCGAGCTTGGGCGGCAGCTGCCTTGACTCATAACCAGCATCTCCAAGGTCAGAACTCTGCACTACATTCTCCTTTGGATATCATGTTCTCTCAGGGAAGTAAAGAACCAGGATTCAAGAGTCAGGCAATGCACGCTCAAAACTCTCAAACCGGCCGTCAATCATTAGCACCACCTTCGTTTGGACTGGAAGGAAACCAGAATGGTAACACGGCTACGTCATCTGCCCTAGGGATCACTGGGATTGGGCCAAGCGAATCCTTGCTTTCACCCGTCCATTTTGATGGCTCCAACAATTCTATTGGGTTGACGGACGCATCGCTTGAAAACCGAGAGGGAAATTCTACCTCGTCAGCCTTTGAAACTTCTTTGGACCCTCCTATGGATCACCTTTCCACGCAAGAATGGATGGATCAGTTATTACAGAGCGTGGGTGTCCTCACTTCTGAACCAAACAACTAAAATTACACATATACCCATTGTCGTAATGACATCCCGAACGCTGCCCACAGGCTAAACAAGCAGATTTGCATCTACTGTATCTTACCATCTTTCTACTCGTACTGACAACACTCCTCCCCACCATCTCCTTTGATACGACCAAGAACACGATCCAACTTTCGTCACTCATTGCTGTAGCGTTCTTGCCAATCGAAATATAAATGGATTTTTTTTCGCATAGCTCGAGTGACTGATACATAAAGGTAACGAGCATTACATACAATGTGCGAAACAGAGGGTACAATACACTTGTATATTGCTACAATTCCGGGGTTCTATCTATGAGAAGATATTTACAGTTCCGAACGCAACATTACTTTGTAGCAATGCTCATCGTAGGCAAGATTGTTGCGAACAAAGAAATTGTCATCATCAATTGGCTTTTTGCAAGACTCGCAGCAGAAACATCCAACATGCCACTTGGCTCGAAGAGCAGTCAAATAGTCTTCGTCCAAAATTGGCTGTCGACAGCCTTTGCATCTCGGCTTGTGAAGGGAGACATGGCACTTCTCGCAATAAGGATAACCACGGTGCACCACAAATTCACGGCCTCCAAAGCGGACTTTGCCATCTTCATCTTCAATTGTTTCCGCTAGAGGGTCATGTCCTGCCGCGTTGCTTGCGAGTTTTGGGTCCAAAAAGGGGTCACCGCAATTGGCACAGAAGAAGTGCATGTCGTGATAGCACCTCTCTTTAGCACCCTCCCCAACCAGTTCTGGTTCATTTATGGAAATGTATCGTTGGTCCACAATTGGAGTACGACAGTGGAAACAACGCTTGGAAAATAGCTCATGATAGTCGAAATGGCAGTACGCTCGACCTTCATGCTCGTAGAAAGCGACGTGCTCGAGGTTTTCTCCGCAGTGATAGCAGACGAAGCAATCAGGATGGAATGTCTGACCCATGGCATGAACAACGCGGCCGCCAATCCATTTGTTGCAGGTTGCACAAGATGCACCACTACCCACAGAGGATGCTGATGCTGGTGCCGATGCTCTAATCGGATCGCCTTTTGGTGCCGGTGGTTGTGTTGGAGGGTTCGAGCTTGTTGAGCGTTGTGCGATGCTGGTCGAGCTCACAGAGACACTGATGGATGACTGCATTCGAGGTGTGCTGGAACTGGCAGACAAGTGAGGCTGCTGTTCTGAAGGCCCGTTGTCCTCTTCATCTACTACACGAACACAAGGTATTTCTTGTTCTTGCTCGGGTAGGACGATGCTGGGGATACCGGGGCTTGTAGGCTGCGAATGTGTCTCATCCACACAAATTGCGGGAGCAGGAGGTTGCGTGTCTATAGCAATTACTGGCACAGCAGGTTTTGTGTCTGGAGGGGGGCTGCGAGGTGGAGCGTCGTATACTTGTGGTGCCTGCATCGTGCCCACATCCATAGACTTCCGCCTTTCTCGTTCATCCTTCGGCCCGCGCGATACGGGACGTGCAGGAAGCAATTCCTCCACAGGAGATGATATAGCAACGTGAGGCATGGGCGTCGGTGAGGCTCTAATGGGCCGAGGGGACGCCGCTCGAATGGGTCCTGCGACGGGAAGTTCGCAGTGGTGAGAATCGTCGGCAACGTGCTTCTGAGCATCTTGTAGCCTCATGCGACGCATTTCGTCTTCAAGACACGTACCTGACTCAGCACGGCCACGAACAGTTTGCTGATTCTTTGGAGTGAAAGAATGGGCGCGATGTGAGCTTTGACTGCCAGGCAGGACAACATTGTCATTGAGGCTTCCGTCGCTCCGCGAGGTGTTCGAATGCGTCGTGGAGCGTGTCGACCCGGACATAGCTTTGCGTCGAGGCGGACCACGAGACATGATTTCCTCGGCAGCCATGCGGACGCTTTCATGTCTTTTTAGCGTGGCAGGATCTACCGTAGAAACAGGATGGGCTCCTGGTTGCGGTCTATTCGTACGTACGGACACAGGTGACGATGGGGAGGACTGAGATGATCCTTTTGCGCCGGGCACACTCGGGAGGGCTCGTCGGATTGTGCCTGAAGCAGAACTTAAGGATGCCACACTGGCCCCTGTGCCCACTGAACTACTTTGGGAAGTAGACCGTGAAGGAGACGGTAACGGCACCCGTGCAGTTGCCGCAGCACTAACAGGGTTTTGATGGATCGGCACAGGGGGAGGTGGCATCGGATTGGTTGGAAAAGGAACGTTAGTGCCAGGATCCACATATTGAGGATAATGTTGTGGCCAAGGCGATTGATACGGCGGCACTTGCGTATTTGCGTATGCGTAAGGGACTGGGGAAGGCGAGGCATACGTTGTTGTAGGCAAAGGCTGTGCATGCTGCCATGGCCCTTGGTGAGGCGAGTAAGAGTGTGCATAAGCTTGTACGGGTGGAACAGAATATGGTTGTGGGGGTGATGTAATGGAGGCGGGCGTTGTCCAAGGTTGTGATGAAAACTGAGATGCAGGTCCGTAGAAAGGGTGGTTTGAAGCTGCATCGCCTGGTGAAATAGGCTCAGGCGATACACTTATTGCACTGGGAGGAGCGGGAGACTGAGGCATCCATGTGCCTACATTCGCCGGGCTTGAGTCATGTCGCAACCTCATGACGTCGTGCGCTGGGCTAACAGAAGCATTGTATTCAGCTTGACGCTCCTGTTCCTGGCGCTCATTTTGTTCATGCATTTGTTTTTGATTATACTCCAACATGGATCGAGTGTTTACACAGCTAGCATTGCTGTGCTTTGTCGACCTCTGTCTTTCACGTTCACGAGCTCTGGCCATTGCATTACGGCTCACGGGCCTCTCAGGTTCTGGAGCATGCGAGTCGCTTGGCAGATCATCCCCGAGAGACCCTTTGTCAAAGCTCATCGACTGCGAAGTGGCGCTATTCAACGTGCGTTGTGCCATTGCTGGGCGGAATTTGTTGACCGCCGCTGCAGCAAATTTTCCAAGTGATGAAGTGGAGTCTCGTCCGGCAGAACATGTTTGCGAAGGAGGCGGAGGTGGTGCAGCTGCATACCAAGCAGCAGTCAGATCGTCTTCCCTAACTGCTTGAGTATAGACCATGTTCGGTCGAGCGTTAAAGAGGAGCTTCTTTGCAGGAAGTAAATAAACTTATAGGGGGTACGATGATAGTACGCAGGAATACGCATTTCCTTTCCCCTTGGGAAAAAAGGGGTGTTGTGGAGGACGCGCGTAGAACAACACTCAACACTGGGTAGATAGATATTCGATTTATTCTGAATCGCCGCGCTAGGAGACAGGAGGTGACCGAGGATGGTTGCCGCTAACGAACTTGCTTCGGGCGCTGGTAGATAAAGGACCATAGCTTCCTAAATCCAGGCCTCCCATAGTTCCTAAGAAGCTTCCACGACCCAACCCAAGTGCCGGGCGTTCTCCTGCTTGACTGCTCTGATTCTCTTGATCTTGTGTCCGCTGTATAGCTTCCCACTCATCCCGAGTCATTGTATCGAGTGATTCCACTCGAAGTGATCCAAGGAGACTTGCACCAATCCAGCTAGAAAGATTCACCGGGAATGCAGGGGCACGACCTGACACGGGTTCTCCGGTGGAAGAAAGGCGCGGTGCGTGATCATTTATGACAGCAACGTGTGTGGCGAGCGAGGAGATAGAAGAAAATTTACTAGCTTGTCTCAGCGGTACTGAATTATCTTTCGTAGAAAGCCCTGCAGAAGCATTTTGATCCTGCGGAATAGTTTGATTGTGTATCTTGGCATTAGTCTCAGAGCTGTCAGCATTGATCGACGACTCCGTTGGCAAGGTGTTGCTCTCTTCATTCCCAGTCTTCCGTTGAGCTCTTTGCCGCGGAGCCAGGCCTACCTTTGGTAAAGTTAGAGCCAGATCATTCAACTGAAAGTGTCCAACATTCTCATTTGAAGGCTGCCTCCGTAGCCCGTTCAGAAGCTCCAAGCGCAAGCGATGGGCAAACCCTGGTAGCATCGCAGTACCTCCGACTGCGTACACATTCGATGCCATTGTCGTTCGAAGGTCAACCGGCAGCTAGCAGGCTATGTTAGTGACGATCAGCAAATTTCTGTCTAAGTACCTTCAGCAAGATATGCAGAATCATCTCTACGATGCTTTCTTCATCTTCGTCTCCTGGCTCGAAGAGTACCTCTGCAGCCCGTTCCCTCACCCAGCCGGGAATGAGTATTACTCCGCGACTTGTATTCTGAGTAGTGATACCACCGCCAAGAGTGGAAGGGGTTTCAGCAGGGCTTAGTGGTGGTGGAGGCGGTGGAGGAACATGGATAGTCATATCAAGAGCAGATGATGTGTCTTGATACTTTTCTTTGAGTGTCTCCATGAACGTCTCGTCATCCTCTTCCGACAAGTGTGAGAATGGTTGTGCATCCTTCCAATCAGTCTTTCCAGGCGACGTCCAGGACGTTTGTGTGATTCGAGATGGCGACACTAGAAGGGCCTTGGACACTATTTCATCCAAGAAGTCTTCCGTCAGAAGATCTTTGCTGACTTTTTCCCGGCGTTCATTAGCTGGCACAACGGCCGTGGTAGTGAAAGTGCTTGTAGGGGCGGGTATTTGTTGAGGTGTCACAAAAGTAGCGAAATGCAGCAATAAGCTTCTTAATCGTTGCGAAAGCCGTGCACCTGCTCTTGTAGATGTTCTGAGATACGTCGGAACAAGTGGTCTCCAGTAGTATATCGGAACAAGTATCGTTTGCTCGTATCCCAAGTCAACAACGATGGAGCAAGGTCGGCCGATGGCGACTGTACTCATTAATTGGCTCGGAACGAAAGACACTGACGCAACTTGGAGCGTTCCAAAGAGAACATCTTTGATCGCATCTTTGACAACATTGGGCATGAAATAGCTCTCCACAACTACAACTTTTCGCTGTTTTGGATCTACCGCAAGGATACTGAGATAGAGAATGAGTTGTGTCTCGGACAATCTTTAATACGCACTCATACATGATCCTCCGCAGAAGATAGGTAAGACGGCCCCGCAATTTATACATCACAAGCGTATACTGCGTTTCATCTGCACACCGTGCAATGTCGGTCGTCCACAAAAGACCGTGAGTATCATGATCCATTCGACTAGTGGCAGGTGTCGCCGTTCGTAAGGAGGGTAGAATCGCTCGAGCTCGTGGCTCGCCGCTGTATCCTACCTTGCTAATGCGAGCACCAATATCTAGAACGATTCTGTCATCTGTTGTAAAGAAAGTATGAGTGCGTCTACTGGATAATACGGAGGAACTCGTGGTAGCGGTCTCTCTTCGGGAGGAAGAAGAGCTTGCAGATCCTGGTGCCACATCCCCGGGCCTAGATCTCGTTAGCCCAGAAAGAAACGTTTTTCTATGCCTCCCTTGGGCTTTCTCCGGCGATTGTGAGGCGAAGGACCGCTTTGGCGAATGCGAAGGAGAAGATGACATACTTTGTGAATGTCTTTTGTCATAACGACCGAAACTACGCTAGGTCTTTTGGTGTGTATATGTATACGCCTTCTGCAGAGTGGCCCATGCAGTACAGGTCTTCGCAGAAGAAAAGTGCCCCTTCGAACGTATCCGCTCTTGAAAGTGGGTGGTAATATGGACGCTGAGAAGCCCCTTCCCTCGCCTCCTGAAGAGGTCTGGCACCTACTTACAGATGTTAGTACAGTTTACGGAAGAGGTGAAAAAGATGGCTCTGACTGACGTGATATTCTCATTAGGGTATGTACATTCAAATGTATACACACCCTTGTGTACTCATCCGTCTCCAGCACATTGTCATCCGACAGATGATCCAAGGCCGTGGAAGGATATCAAAACGCTAAGTGATAAACTGTCCGAGGCTAAAGTTGGCCATGTGTGTGCTATGTCGACCTCAATCAAAGACCAGGAATATGTGGCCCACCTAGCCGACTTGTTGCCTGAGATCGTGGTGCCTGCCTTTGGTTATCATCCGTGGTTCTCACACACAATAGCGGTCGATAGATCTCACAAGGATGCTGAACACTATATGGAACTATTTCGTAATACATCACAACAAGATGAGCTGCAGGTTTTGGCGGCTGAGCTTCCCCCACCAAGTGCATTATCTGACTTACTCGATACATTGCGGCACAACTTGCAAAAATATCCCAAGGCCATTCTGGGTGAGGTGGGAATAGATAAAGTATTTCGTATTCCTCAAGATCCAAAAGGGTTCTCTCGTGAACCTCACAACCATTCTTTAGGTCGAAGAGACAGGCCATTGACTAATTTTACAACCCCCCTTGAACACCAGCTCCACATTGCAAAAGCACAAATCAGTGTTGCTATTGAGCTCAGAAGGAGCGTGAGCTTCCACAGTGTCCGCGCTGGAGGTGCCACGCTTCAGATTTTGGATGAATTGCAAAAGGAATTCCCCAGGAACCATATAAAACTCAGCCGAAAGAAACAAAAGCAGGCAATGAAGGAAGCGAGTCACCTTGGGATGCCGCAAGAAGTAGAGACCAACAGCCAGGACAGCAGACAGGCGTGCTTTGAAGATATAAGTGAGACGAGCTTTGGCATGCGAATTCATGGCTTTACTAATTGTGTTCAGACTTAGATCTTCATAGCTGTACACTAAGCCCACAAATGATTGAGCAGATTCAGGTGAGTAGTTATACCATGGTCTCGGAACTGCTGACTCTTATCTAGAGAAAACATACAAATGTGTACGTCTCTTTTTCAGTGTGAGCAGAACGAAGAAGCGTTTGCAGAGTGTTCTGATTGTACCCAATAGAGCGATAAATTCTCGTCAAAAAGATCTCCGGCAGCAAATCCAGGCTTGTGACCCTCAACGGCTCCTTATAGAGTCAGATTGGCATTCTGCTGAGGGCCTTGGGGCGCGATGCTGGGAAATTTTGGGCATCATCGTTGAAACACTAGGCAGCAAGCTCGTTCCAGAAGAAATTGACTCAAGCGATCAATGCAGATACGCTGCAAAGTGTTTCCATGACAACTGGCTTCGTTTCACAGGAGAGCTATAATTCTTACATTTCCACGAGGCAAGATCGAAATAAATAAAAGGACTATTTAAGAAAGGAAAGGAATCCAACGAATCAAGAAGATGATGTCGAATTGGACGAATCATCGCTTTGGTCTGGATCCCAGTAGAAGGTCGTGAGCTCGGCCGATGCATAGGTCGTATTGATGCCCACAACTGTAGTTGCAATCACACCATACGCAATGTCAGTGGAGTTGATATAAGAAGTTACCATATTTGCTGTGGATCCCATCGAGTTGGCATATGGGTAAATTCCGTCGTCAGCATTCTTTGTTGCATTTGCCCAGTCAATCACATTGTGAGTGTACGGGGAAACTTCGGCAACTGTATTCATGATGTCATCATCAAAGAACCATTGACCGGTATGGTGAGCATTGCCGCTAGCAATGAATGAACCGTTATCGGCACGATAACCACTGTCTTCATCGTAAACTTTGAGGTGGATGTGAGGAGCACGTCCATCGTACCAGCCTGTCATACTTGCGTGAGCATCTAAGGAATCGAGTGACACTTTACTTACCTGGAACAATAGTGTACATGGTCAAGACGCCATCGTCATCTGTTTGCCAAACACCGCGGAGGAAATGATCGCCGTTTTGTGGCTCATTAGCACCACCTCCCATATTGGAGCTACTGGAGGAGTCAGCTCCTGCTGTGTAGCTGTCAATTGTTGCAGAATTAACAGAAGCCATTCCACCACCTTGTGAGGAGGCATCTGCAGCAGGTGTTGCGGAGGAGCTTGCTGAGCTTGCGGAGGAGCTTGCAGAGCCAGAAGCCGAAGTGGAGTTGTCACTACTGCTCGGAGGGCTTCCCCCCGATTGACCGTTAGAGTTGGCTTCAAAACCGGAATAATGACCAGTAGCATTGGCACTCCACACATCAACCCAAGCTTTGGAAAGAGGTTGACAAGTATCGACGTCAACAAAGTCGACCACGACGTGCATAGGAATCCCTGCTTCACCTCCACGAATATCTTGCTGAACAAGTTCTCCCAACACATGATACGGCCCTATAATTTTTGATGTAAGGTCATGGCGCTACAAAGTGGACTTTAGCTTACCTTGTGTCACTTCTGGGGTCAAGAGACAAGCGCTGGAATTATCCGAAGACGTTGTGTCATTACTGTCAGCTCGCTTGTAATAATGATTGTAAAGCATATTGCTAGGAAGCCCAAAATTGTCACGTTTGCCGATTCGAGCCATGTTGAGTGCCCTACGCAGGCGTCGCCGCTCCAAACTAGCCCCACAACGGGACATCAAATCTTGATGTCTACGTGCATAGCTGCGACGGTACTGAACAAGTTCATGCCCCTTATAGTCATGACTGTGCGCCGTGACAATAGCAGACACGGACAAAATTGTGCAAAGAAGAAGTTTGAACGACACCATACTAGAGGAATGTAGGCCTATTGAGTCTCTTACAAGGGCACCAATTTTCACCCCCTTTTATAATTTACATGCTCTTCTTGAACGACAAAGGTGTGACGACGGCACGGCTTCTACACTGCATGAAGTATGTTGCCGCCTTGAAACGTACATGATACGGCAATTGGGCACTACGCATCCTCAGGTGTCTACATCTAAAAAAAGATCGATCCTATCAGGATCCCTCGATTTACAATCCTCTCATCAAAGAGCACTGATCATGAGCACATTGTTATACCTTCGGTTGTGGTTTCCGTCAATACCACCTAAAATAGCCTCTTCCATGTCAGGCTTAGCGCGTCCACAAAAGCCTCCGCGGTCTTGGCATTTTCTGTTCGGCAAATTGTGCCAATCACACTCGCTTTCTAAGGAACACTTTGATTTGTGGAACATTTTCCGGCACAGGCTGTGTAGGGAGCACGGCGCGTACCACTCGCAATTTCTATTGGAAGAGAGGCAAGGCAGTGATGCCAGATGCACAGGAAATGACTCTATGGTATATGTGTGGCTGACTTTAGAAGTTCAGTTCACAGTATGGTTTGCATATGATCTCATGATTTGGATTCATCACTATTCTTCTGGTGTTTTTTATCATGACGCTCTTCTTCTGATGCATCTGTTTCCTCTTCTTGGTTACTCTTTACGACAACTGGTTGCTTCTCCTGTGCTTCTCGCTTTTGAATGATGTCAAGAGCGCGCTTCTGATGGCCACTAGAGCTCTTGGTCTGATCCCACTCTAAATCGTACTGAGTAATAATGAGTGAACAATAAAGAAGAGCATCGGCAAGAGAAAACTTACATCTTCAGCGACCTTTCTAACTTGTTTTCGCAAATCTTTCACTTCTTCAATGAGCTCCTCGTATCTGTAACAGACATGGAAATTAAGGGATGTTGTAGAACAGTGAACAGTGAACATACCTTTCAATATTGAAGCCTTTTTCGAAGTAGAGTCGCTGTTGACGCCGCGTGGTGGTCTCGGTGAGAACAGCACGGTAAGACACTTCACGATTATGGATTAGAAACCAAGTATAACCAGCCATTAAGGTGCCCAGTCCACACAGATACGTTAAGGGTTCTGCAAGGTCCCATCCATACTTGCTAAGAAAGGTGATGGAAAAAATCACTGCCCACCAGACACCAAGAACAACTCCTCCAGCGATAGCAAACCGCTTTGTCGTCAGCCTAGCTAAACCGTCACAGTCCGCTTTGAGCTTTGCCATGTGTTCGATCTGTGCTGTTTTGGAGTATAGCTTGGCTCGCAGAAATCGAGTGCGATCCTCGAATGATGGCACAGCCACGATAATGTTTCTTGGTTGTACCTTCTCACCAGCCGATGCAGAGGGCCAGAGTCGGATGGCAAATGAACCAATGCGCGCAGCATCACGGAGAAAGTCTCCTATTGATGTAGAGGGACTCCATTTTTTTACGTCACGAGCTCTGGAATGAAAAGTAACTGCCTCAGGCTTCGCCTCGACTTTGGGACCAAATCCTGGGCCTTCCGCTTCGATGAGACTTGTTATATACGAGAGTGGTTGGCCGCTATGTAACAGAAACACAACGGAGTGGGCTGGAGACTTCGCATCGAACTCCTCTGCCGGATCGTCAGCAGGCTCCCCCATTTCCGGTTCATGGAGCTGAACGCGGGTAGATCTTTTCCTCGGACTATCCGACGAGAGCGCCTCTTGTTTGTGTTTGACGTGGGGCCCATTCACGGGCTCGATCTGAGAAACACGCTCGCCCTTGTCCGCCAACTCTTCCCAATGAATGTCTTTCTCTACAGCACTGGATTCGGCCTCTGCCTTGGTTTCCTCCTGTTCCTGCTTGAGTTTCTCTTCGTTGGCACGAGCTTGGGAGAATGCTGAGGATGCTTTTGAGTGAATGGAGTCGGGTTCGTCCTCGGGAGGTTGCATCGGCAACGTCAGTCTTAAAGAAAGTTATGCGTGAGCGGCGACATTTTCATGGCAACGCACTACTTACTTGAACAATGAAGCTTTCGTGAACGCAAGGTATCCTCGATCGCCATCATCGTAGCCCTTTGGAAGGTGATTACGTGGCGGAGCCGCAGAACTTGGCAGGGTAGACTTCAGACCACCCGCGCTTGTAGGGGTCTTTGACGTTGAGTAGGCACGGCAGAAGTGCAGAAATGCAGCACACTGGTGCCCTCGAGGGTTCAGCACACTTTCCAAAAGCCGATTTGCCCCAATGAGGGCATACCCGGAAGTGTACATCAAGTAAAGGGCACGGCTATTTTTTCAGGCAAGATGACCTTCCACTGGTTTGCGCTTTCTTGGGACAGTCTGGCAAGATGCACAGTGTAGGTACTTCGCACAGCTTCTGCAACAAGTCTGACAGCAAATGTATCTGCCGCTGTGGTGGCAAAGCAGTCGTTTTGGAGTGGCAGTGTACACCTCCCTGTAGGAGAAGAAGAGTCGAGGGAGAAGTCGAGGAAGGTCTCTCGTCGTCGTGTGTTGTGTAACTTTCACTATGTGGAGTGGAGAGCGGGAACAGGAACACGCACCCTTCTGGCTTGTGCACTTGAGAACGCGCGGCACCGCTTCATACTACTACTACTAGTCCACCGTCATCTAGAGTAGGAATCATGGATATGGTACGAGCACAGCATGCTGCGATTCGATAATGTGGTGCTCAACTCTTCTCTTTACAGTTTGGAGGAAGGTTCGGCGGCGCTTTCGGGGGTTTTGGCGGTTTCATCGGGGACCCTGGTATGATGGGCGACGGTCGATTCGCCGCTCGTCCAGAGCACTACGATGAACTCTACAAGGCATACAGCATGGCTATGTTACCAGGCAAGGAAAGACCAAACGTCAGCTATGGAGGAAACAGTAAGTACAAAGCGTCACTTGTGCCGCATTCTCACGCGGCCATGTAGTCATAATGCCACAATCCGCACTGGAAAGACTGAGTAAGTAGATGAGAGTCGCCACCGTGATGGATTTCATTCATTTTGTCCTGATTCTAGCACAAATGGATATCGAGTCGCCTTATTTGTTTGAAGTATCCAACACTGGAGTGAATTTGGCAGACATGAGAACATCTCATGCCGGTGTTCTCGAGTTCATCGCCGAGGAGGGGCACGTACATCTTCCTGCATGGGTACGTCAATGTGTCCTAAATTCGCTCAATCTCATATCTGCTTAGATGATGCGACAGCTTCAGCTGAGTGAAGGGGATCCTATCCGACTTCGTGGCAAGGTACTACCCAAGGGGAAATTTGTCAAGATCGAGCCCCAGACGGTCGACTTTCTGGAGATCGCTGATCCGAAAGCCGTGTAAGTAAGAAAATATACGCATCTACCCATGCTGAACATTTATGCGTAGCCTTGAGGCAGCCATGCGGAATTTCCCCACCCTCACAAAAGGGGATATTATCGAGTTCAGTTACAACTTTCTCACATTCGAGATCAAAATCTTGGAGACACAGCCAGATGCAGAAGGCATCTCCATCCTCAATACAGACCTCGAGGTCGACTTTGCTCCGCCAAAAGGATACGTGGAGCCCAAACCGCAGCCTCGAGCGTTGCCTCCTACCATGGCTTCTAAGCTCAACATCGACACAGGAGGGTATGACTCCATCACGCCAAGTGGCACATCCACGCCTCGATCTCACGATGGCACGCCTCTTAGGACGGCGCCTCATTCCATTGGAGGTGCCGATGAGTCTACAGGTGGGACATCTGCAGGATCCAGCACGGCACGGTTATCCTCCTTCCAAGGACAAGGACACAGCCTCAGTGGGAAAAAACAAAAGGCACGCACAAAGGATCGGCCAATCGAGGCAGTTGATAAGGACAGCCTGATTCGCCGCACAGATCAACCGCGCATCGTTACGAATGATACACAGCTTGGGGAGAAGAAGGTGCCAGCCGCTCTCAATCTACCGTTTGGAAAGCTGTTCTTCGGTTACGAAGTGGTTCCCTTGGGTGGAAAGGAGCAGAATTCTTCAGATACCGCAACAACATCCGTGAGTAGCTACTTCCAGTTCCTCAAAGGTAAGTAGGTATTAATGCTTTCACAGGTATCTTTCTCTGGGTCGGGCCAGACACTTTCTGGACGTACGCCAAAACCACCGGCGAATGCACCAGAACCGAGCCAGGCGAAAGAGGAAGGCCAACGGTTGGGTGGCGGTGGTCGAACACTCGGGAAGAGCAGCAATTCTCGTCGAGACGCTATTGAGATCGACGATGATGAGTAGATCACACTTGTATTTTCCAATCAATCTATGTAGTAAAGCATCCACTTCAAAGCAACGTCCCCGCTAGTGTGTCTGCGTCCATGTAGTAGATAACTCATACATTCCTACGTGTGTGTTAAGGCATACATGAAATTGATGGATCCACTGCTTTGCTGCTATCGGATACATGTTTATGCTGCTTTCTCCAAATCTCTTTGTCGCTGTGCGTAGTATGGAGGCAGAAGATCAGGAGCCTCGACCTGGCCCCTTTCCACACTGTCAAGGTGTTTAATCAAGTCGTAATTGACTCGTGGACTGACAACAGAGTCGAACTTATACTCTGGATGACTGCGAATGTATTCACGGATCCAAGTGGCCGTCGTCTTGAGTGTGCCTAGATAGTGGGTGAGCCATATGTGCAAGACTTTGCTACCAAACACTTACCACGGGCTCGAGCAGCCACGAGATCCAAATACAATCCAAGTTCATATCTTGTCTCGACGTCCACATTGAGAGAGTCCAGATAGGTGTAGACCAGGTTGACTAGGCCCGGAAATGGTTCACCGTCCTCCTTATCTTGGGATCCGTTGATGATCTCGTCCAGGGTAAATTCATCATACTCTTCTTCCACGGGACCCAGCTCGGGGCTTCCAGCGCGAGAAGAACGGATGGAGCCATTGACCTCATTTGGCACAGACGGACTAGGAGACCCTCGGCGACTGTTCGTAGTGGATCGGCCCCTGGACTCATGGCGAGCCCTCGCTTGATAGACGTGTTTGCGGAAAAACCACTTTTGCGTCTTCACAGCGTCTCGAAAATGGGCCCTTTTCATGTTCTCATCCACCTTAGAGATGGGGATATAGAAGTTGAGGTTGAAACTGAGGATGGCGCGCGTCAGAAGCACAATAAACACACTGAACGCTGCATTCTCAAAGTCTGTCACTTGTACTTCCATACTGCGGAACTCTACACGCCATCCAATTTGACCACCAGGAGGGGGTGGCTTGAAGCGCATTGTTTGCCAATTGGTCGACTGGATATTCTCAAAATGGTCCATGCTCTCCCTGTCATCTTGGTCTACCATCTCGCTGAAGATCACGAGAGGGTCGCGGATGAATAGATGGGCGAGGTGCTTTGAAAGTAGCGTATCGATGCCTGCTTCTTCTAGACGCTTCTGTATGCCCTCGTCGACAGGAAGTGGGTTGTCATTGTACTCTGGACGGTTGAGGCGATCTGTTGAAATATAGCTGTCTACCGAATCGTATCGACTTTTCGGCATCACCATGCGACTCTCCTTCAGAGGCTCAAGGCCACGCTCCTCGCGCGTTCGGTCATCGACGGCAGCCGAAATGACGTTCCAGCGACAATCAACATCCGACAAGTACCCTCGGTAGGCCGGTGAGGCAGCTGTCAGCGCAAGCATGAGTGGCCCTAAAGGAACAAGTTGATCGTATACTGTACGAGCCTCTGTCACACTGCACGCTTGGAATGTCACTTGAAGGCAACAGCATCCCATTCCGAATCCCATCGCGTCCATGTAAATGTGATCTGGAAGCGCAGCACCCTCAGCAGCCTCCTTGTCCTCAGGAAATAAAGATCGTTGGCGTGGAATATGGGGGTCGAGGAACGGCCTGGGTGTGTTTGTGTCGTGATAGACAGGCATGTTGATTGCCACTTTTGCACCTCGCCTTCGTCGTATATTTGCTGTCAAAGTGGGGAAGCGAGCATGTGGGTTGATAATCTCATCAGGGAGAAACATGCTGCGGCTTGCGTCGCCGTTAGCCTCGTGTGGTGGGTCGGTGAAGGGTACGTCGGTACATCCCAGGCGGGGAAACGAAGTCAGTGTGATAGGCACTTCGTTCGGCTTCAAGTGGCCTCGCGCAATTCTTCGCCGTCGTCTCATGTTGGGCTCTACCTGTCGCAGCTCAGACGCAGTACATCCATATGGCTTGCCTGGCGTGCTTTCCAGCATGAATCGACCGTATTCTGGATGGAAGGTGGGCACCTCGTCGATTGTCTCCGGAGCTAGGCTCATGGCTTGCTCGTGGGACTTGGCCAGCACCTGTAAGATCTCTGCCTGTCTTAATGACAGCCTGGCATTGTGATTGTCGTCATCGAATGACACCACCATGTATTCCACTTCATCGCCCCAAAGCAACTTGTCACCTCTGCGATCCTTGATCTGTTCCCAAAGATAGAGAAACTGCTCGATGCCGTGTTTGCGCACATGTTCGGCAAGAGGTTTTGCATCCTTCCAGGCGAGAGGCGTTCCCAGAGACAGGAGGCCCATACTTCGCGCACGGAATGCCCTTCTCTCTGAACGTAGTCACAAGTGTGCCTTACTCTTTTTACCAGATTCCGATCTTGTGACGTTGGCGTGATTGGAGAATTTCCTGCCACCGGTAATTGGGCTTACGCGCTAAGGCCGAGACTACATCCGTTCACGGAACGGAAGATTCAAAATTGCATTAGTAAAAGTACATTTGATGTGGATGTCAATAGTATATGATAATACGTGCTATGTAGGGTATCGAGGCTTCCTTGAGGAGAGCCTTGAGGCGCGGCTCCTGGCAATGTCTCCACGGCGCCTAGCAAACGGATCGTCATCGAGCGAGCCAGAGTCCATCGTTACTACGCGAGGAGACGGGATACCTTTGCCATTCTTGAGCACGTCGCGTATCTCTCCGAGAATCGCGCAAACTCCGCGCTCGGCCCAATTCCAGTCAAGATGATGAGCAATATAGTTCAACGCTTGTGACGAAACAGCACTCCGCCGGCATCTTGACAGCGCCGCCACGAGTACGACACTGGTGACCCCGTCTGGAAGTATGTGCTTTTCTGTCGCGAACCGTTCAAGGAAAGTCATGTTGCGATGCAGCTGTGCCCGTCGATTCACTCCACACACCTGCTCCCGTCGTGAAAGGGAGGAAATCCGTTGCGCTCGTCGGAACACGGAGGCACGCACCCATTTCTTTTGCAAGGATGCCGAAAGAAGCGTATTGAGAAGACGAACAGCGAACGCGTTGGTTGATCCGCTGCAAGACATTGACGTGCTGTGTGGACCTGGCGGACTGGGACTTTTTGCATCTGCATCGACACAAAAAGGTTCCGCGTCGTCGCCTGTGTTTGCCAACTTATTGTGTGATCGACGTAAGTCCAGAAGCTTGCTTGTAAGGCGGAGTGCTTCTTCCCATCGACCGCATGTAACCAATTGCCTGACAAAGTTGAGCTGGGCACCATCTCCCAGATCCAACAAGACGTCTGAACTTGGGCCTTGGTACACGCGGTAATGCTTCATCACCTCATTGTACACAATCATGTCTTGCCTGCCTAGGTCGAGTCTCTTGCAAAGGACGTGTCCAGAAGATCTAGCAATAATAGCCTCTTTGAAAATGCGTTGGCCTAAGGCTGAGCTCAAGTCTAGAGACGAAAGCAGATCGTCGAGCAATCTTCGACTTCGTGCATCGCCCTCCATGCAGCTCACTACCTTGCCATCATGGAATTGAAGCTTGACACTGCTGTGTGCCGTCATCAAAGCGACGCTAGTCTTATGCGACCTTTGCCACGGAGGAGCCATAAAGTACAGCTTGAGTGCCGCATCCGACTTTCCCGCGGCAAGCAAATTCCCAACGATTTTGCTCAGACTCTTTGTGCTGACAATCGCACGACTCTCCTTCTCACTCAGCGTCCCAGCACCGGTGTATTTTGCACACCGGGATATGGACAGAAGCGCAGCTGTTGCTTCTTTCACAGGAGCAGTCCTCTGGCGTACGGCACTACTCCAGAGAAGCAACGTGGATTCCATGTCATTCGTAGATGCTCCAGGCAGGAACACGCCATTCTTGAAGAGTTTCATTGCACAGTGCGGCACTTGCTGCCAAACTGGCGATCGAATGTGTTTGTCTTTTGTCTGAGCGAGAACTTTGTGAAGGCGAGCGACCATTTTCCGATACAGATACCGCGCCTGCGAAGGCTTCAGTCTTGTATCACGAACAACGACGGAGCAATTTGCTAAACACATGAGTGTCACATCGAGCGCCAGTCCCATGCTCAGAGCGGCAGACTCGTAGAAAAACGTGTAAAGGCGATGGAGTACAGCCCTCTGTATGGCAAGAGTTGCTGTCCATGGAACGGCAGAGTTGTCTTTGGTCTCCAGCGAAGAACTGTATAGATGGTCAGAGTGTGTAGTCTCACTCATCTCCTGGGCTTGTTGAATATTTTCGTCTGCGAGATTCGCGTTGGAAATCTGAAGAGACTCGTACAGGTCTTTGGTCATATCGACTAGGAGACGCACATGTCGAACGTTTCGTTTCAGATGTACAAGCGCCTCCCTCGAGGTCTGAACCCAGTGCCCCAGTATGGAAAATCGGACTTGGTTGAGTCTGGATCGGTATTCGCGCTCGGAAATCGGCTCGCCATCGTCAAGAGCACCCATGACTGTCTCTGCAAGGCTCGTTATGTTCCGCTTACCCGATAAGATGGCAAATGTTGTTTGACGTAGTTCGAGGTCCAACACTTGCTCGTCTAAGCTCGCAATCCAAAGAGAAGCTTTGTATGTGTCCATGTCCTTCGAAGAGCCCTCTGTGTGCATCGAAGTCGGCGATGTCCCTACCCTGTTTGACGAGAAGAACTCGCTGCTCATGGTATCTTTCCCAGGGTGTGCTGTCTCCACTTCGGCTGTGTGCAGCTCCTTTGATGGGTTTTGTGTATTATGGAAGATACTCTGCATTCTCTCCTCCAATAGTCTCCACTCCACCAGAACATGTGCTGGATCCATATCGGGTGGTACCGTGGCTTCATTCTCCTCCGGAAGAGCCACTTGGACGGAGTGCACTTGATGATCAGAGGACCCCCTTCTGTGTATCCCTCGTTTGTGAACATTGCTAGTCTCTCGCTGCTGAATACTCCTATATGATATAAGCAGTCTCTGGCATCCGGGCGGATCAGCGGCCTGGGCTAGTGTCTGCCTGGCACGCCCAGCGAGCACGGTCGTCGGCCTGATCATGGCACGAAAAGCTTGTGGACGACCTGGTATCAAATCAGGGAGACTGTGCCGATACGAACATTTGAGGGAATTTTTCTTGGTACATGGAGAAAATCTTTGTGTGTCTGTTTCTGTGTTTCTACCTTGTCTCTGTGTCTGCGTCTTGTATGTGCGTTTGTGTCTGTGTATGTATGTGTCTGCCTTCAGAAGAATGGTCCACTAACTACCCTGATCGACGAGACGCGACTGGATTGAGCAAAAGAAAGTTGTCCTCACACGTGCCAAGAAGAAGTGCCTTCTCACCATCATGCTGGTCTTTCCTGGAGACGAAGTCCCGCAAGAGCTGTCGCCGTCTATCAAGCTAGGGCCTGGATTGGGCACCGAAACATTACAAGACGGTCAAGTTCGTTTATCAGCTACAGCTCCCGGCATCCTAGGCCAGGTTTCCACAACCCACACCCACGGCAGAGGCACGCACGGCGACGACAAACAGCCGCTGGCCTTTTGGGTGGAGAGCAACAATCAGCGTGTGAGTAGGAGCACGCCGGCCACGAGAAGTGCTTGCTTATATGATGATTTCGTAGTATGTGCCTTCCATGCATGACCATGTCCTGTGTCAAATCACGAACCGCGGCGCGGAATCGTATCAGGTGCTCATACTCAACTCCTATACGACAGCTTCGCTTGCCGCTCTTTCCTTCGAGGGGGCTACAAAGAGAAACAAGCCCAACTTAAAAGTGGGGACATTACTGTATGCTCAAGTGATATCTGCGAGCAGACACTTTGAAGTAGAAGTCTCGTGCGTGGACTTGGCAACGGGAAAGAGCAATGGATTCGGTGAGCTTAAAGCAGAGCGTCCTGACGCTGGCAAGAGCTCTTCGGATATGACAGCCATGATCTGGAGTGTATCGTGCGGACTAGCAAGAAGGTATGTGTTTTATGTCGTGCAGTGTCGATCCTGACCAATTCCTCCATCCAGTCTGCTGCAATCCTCTCACCCGCTATTGAACAGAGTAGCAGCCCACTTTCCGTTCGAGGTCGCCATAGGCGTGAACGGGTATGTGTGGGTGCGTGCACAATCGCCTCGGCATGTCATTGCAGTGGGCAAGGTACTGGAGCAAGCCGACAATAACCCACCTCAACCAGGTGTACTTCCGGACGCACTCACATTCACAAAGCAACGAGGTGTTCTGAGCACAAGCACGATTGCCAAAATCGTGGAGCCTTTCAAGTAGATACTACGAGCACGCAACCTTCCACATGTATGTACTTATAATGCAAATGTACTCTGTACTGTAATGAGAGTGTGTACTGTACAATACCGCAAGTGTACACTGTACTATCGGGCAAAGGTGCATCACAACGAAAACGTGCACCGAGAAAGGAGTTATCCACCGGAAAAGAAGTGTGCTTTGTAGAGAGTAGAAAAAACCGGTATTTTGTGAAAGTAAAGCTATCCTTTGTATGGAGAAAAGCTGTATTTGTATGGAGAAAAGATGTCCTTGTGAAGGTAAACAGGCATTGTCAAGCATGCACTTTGTATAGAAATAGGCATTGACAAGCAAATGTGCATTGTACTATCGAGTGATGATAGAGAGACGACCTGCAAAGACGCACAGTAGTGCTGGTGATCCCACAAAGTGACAGACCATCTGAACCCATGACACTCATATACTCTGGTCCATCGCCAAGCTGGGGCTTCCACTGGCCAGAGAAAGATCTCCACCGTTCTCTATGGACGTGCCAGACAGTGAGCGATCGGGTTGCTCATGGAGCATCTCTGCGGCTTGCAGCGAGTCCGAAAAGGCAAAGTTGTTTGCCGAGGTCCATGGCTCTTTTGTGCCCAGCAAGGGTTGGCGCTGTGCACTTTCTTGTAGAGCAAGATTGACGAGATCATTGGCGTGCTTGTCATTGGGCTCTAAGGCCAAAGCACGAAGGTACCAGCTGATTGCCTCGTCTGTTTGCCCCATTCCATGGAGACACAGCCCTGCACCCGTAAAGGCAGCCGTACAATCTGGGTCCAACTCGACGACGCGCTGAAAGGACTGCTGTGCTCGCTGAAGCTGGCCCGTACGACGGTACGCATGGCCCAGGTTGACATATGTGGCCGCCCAAGCCTTGGCAGGCTGCTGCACGTCCTCAGCCGCCTGCAGAGCCGAGAGGAACAGCGCAATGGCATCGTCGTACTGCTTGTTGTAGTAGGCCACGACACCACGTTCATTTCTGCTCAGTGCATCCTCCTCCCATACGTCTGCACTGCCGCGCAGGTACAATTGAGCAAGTGTGAGGTTCCCCTGCGTGAGATGCTCCATGCCTAGGAACAGCTTGATGAGATAGTGCGCACTGAAGTTGCGCTCAGCGGTGCTGTAGGAGACGATGGCTTGGTCGGACTCGCCTTCGTGTGCAAACGTGTGTGCAAACGCAACCCAGCCCGGTGCGAACCGAGGATCGATTTGCACACACTTGCTGAAATGCTTGCGAGCTTCCAGCCAGCGCTTTGTGCCAAAGTACCAGCACCCTACCGCGTACCATGCCGCTGGTAGATCTGGGTCGACCTCGGTGAGGTGATGTGCAAGAAGATACAGTGACGGGCGCAGTCGCTCGATCATGAACATACTTGCTATGTGGATAGGCAGCGATGCCTCGTGGTCTTTGGACAGCTCCATGATTCGACTGGTTACCGCATATGCATCTTCGTACCGCATTCGAGCGTACATTTCCTCCGCCAGTCCAAGTAGCACGTCTGCGTTTTGATCCAAGCCGTACTCACTCATCAGCTGTCGCCGTGCAGCAGCCGTCTGTTGAGCATGCAGCTTGCCAGTCTTGTCGAGTAACGCAGTGTACATGAGCCGGACCATGGTCAGAGCTTCGCGTTGTGCGGGATCGTCCCCCGCTTGGGCGACGTATTCGAGATGATTGACAAAGTCCCATTGCTCGGCTGCGGTAAGCAGGTGGCCACGAACTAGTTGGTCGAAACTCTCGAAGTTCTTCACATCCAGACTGAGACTTCGCATGAAGCTTTCGCGTGCCGCATCGACGTGTCGGAGATGCAACTGAATTAAGCCTTTGAGGTGCCAGATCGAGCTGGATAGCTTAATCAAACCATCCTTGGACGGTCGTTTGAACGCTTTCGCGGTCTCTTCCACATTTTCTCCATGCCAACCCTTCAACTCCTCGAGCGCTTCTTGATACTTGCCCTGACGCACCATACACTGTGCGGCCAGATACTTGCACGGGATGCTCACTTTTGCCAGACTGATGCTGTCTGGAGGCGGCCGAATAGCCCGTCGTACTTCGCTCATAGCTAAACGCTGCTCCTGCCGCCAAGCGCTGGCAAGCTTGGTGTGGATATCTTCTTCATTGATTCCGTCAGGTGCGTCTTTGCCTTGAACTCCTTCGTGTCCGCACACCACCTCTTCCACCTCGTCTACACTGCCTCCATCTCTGTCCATCTTTTCACTGTCCGCTTCGCTGCCAGTGCCTGCTTCTGACAGACTGAATCCCTGCCGCTTGCGCTTCCTATCTGCCCCAGATAGCATACTTGCCTGTTCCGAGCCATGAGCGTCGTCCATACTCTGTGCCTTGTTCAGCATCGAAGGCGGCAGTCGACTGGACCTGCGTGTGGCTGCCACGGCAGCACCCACCTCGTCATACAGATTTTCATCGCTGTTCTCTTCCTCCCAGCCATCCTCGACGTCTTGAAGGTGGGTTTGTTGTAGGACGAGAGGCGAGCAAAGAAGGTGCTCGGCTTGTGCGTACCGATGTGTCAAAAAGTACGCTGTCGCTAGATTGTAAGCATCGTTCCAGGCCACTTGTTCCGTCTCGAGACTGAGGATCTTGTTTCCCCAAAAGATAGCCGTGTCGTAGAGATGATGCTTCATCGCATCCTCGCGCCAGTTCCTCATCACTTCCACCAGCTCACTCTGCTCCTCGTGTGAATGTGTTCCTGACTGCAATAGCTGTGCCCGTCGTGCCTCCAATTCCTCCGACGAAGCCACTTCGGCGCCATCAAGATCGTATTCGATGATCGACTGGTTTGTGCTGTTCCGCTCGCTGGGCTCCGTGGACACCTTGCTTCCATTGATCTGTACAGAAGAGGCCTCCGAAGAGGTCTTGCTCACTCTGGGGTGCATCGACGTCAGTCCTAGCCCGTGCACTCGTCGCATCGCTGGAGTCAGTGCCAGCAGACCCGAGTTGTTTGCCTCCTCCTCGCTTCTCATCACACTGTAGCTCCCATCCTGATTGATTGCAGAGGCGCCCGATTGTCCAATCGAGATGCGTGGAACGCCCGCATGCTCTGCTGATGGTGTCCGCGGCAGCATCTGCGCATCAATACGGGAAGGAAGCCTTGAGGGGCCTGCAATCGCGTCCTGGTCCCTTGCACTGTTAGCAAGTAGTGGTCGAGGCGATCCCCAGCCACTGGACGAGGCAAGCGACACGCGGGACGAGGCGTTTGGCTGGTGATTCTGTCGCTGTAGTTGCCGCCTGGACGCCGCCATGCCTCTTGTGATCTGCGAAAATAGTGCAGACGTACTGGAAGGGTCCTGAGAGGGAGTCTGGTACTGCACCAACCCGCGGGGGGCGCCCATCGAAGTGTGTCGAGCGGTAGGTGTGTCAATGAACGCAGACGAGCTGGCCTCGTGTTCGTTGTGCTCCACAAGTTGGCGTCCTGAAAGCCAATTCGAGGGACGCGAGGGCGCAGAGTTCCCGTTAGGTGCCTCATTCGGCGCAGCAGCCTCTCCTGAAGTTTCTACGACGTCGAAGAGCGCATGGCTTGCGTCGGAGACTGAGCGACTAGGTCCGGATCGGTACGACGGCACAGGCGTGTATCTGGCATCCCTGGCAGTCGTGAGTCCTGAGTACTTTCGAGGAGCCCCAGGAGGCTGGGTGGCTCCCGGTGGACGAGGCGCTGACCCAGACATGCTGTTGGCTGAATGCAAGACGGGTTGCCTGTGCTCCCGACAGCTATCTCGCTCTTCTTGTTTGTATGGCTTAGTCTGTTGCACGCGTTGTTCAACACGCGCCATCTGCTTCTTTCCCGCACTGGGCACATCTGGACATTCGAGCAAAGACAAATTTGTGTGGACCAAAAAAAAATTCCGCTCGTACGTGTGTGTCTGTGTGTGTTCCCTCTCTCTGTGCTTCTTCATTCCGTGTATCTCTGTGCTTCAGTACTTTTATTCCAGCGTACCCTTCAAATCACGTACGCCCAAGTATGCCCACGTCGGTGCACTCTTCGTCATCGCAATCGGGAAGCAGCAGTCCCCGATCGCAAAGTCCAGAGGATAATATTGCGTCGAGCTCTTCGGCCACTTCGAAGTCAAAACCTGCCCATGCGGAGGACAAACATCCAAGCTCTGTGGCTGCGGACCAGGAGGAAGATGACATCCCGGCGACTTTCGCCTCGCTAGGTGTCCACTCGCAGATCTGTGAAGCATGTGAGTCGATGGGATTCAAGTCATCTACTCCTATCCAGAAAAAAGCGATACCAGCTGCTTTGGAAGGCAGAGACATCATCGGCCTGGCACAGACGGGAAGCGGGAAGACGGCAGCATTTGGTATTCCAATTCTCCAGGCGCTTTGGGATGACCCCAAGCCCTTCTTTGCGTGCATCTTGGCACCTACAAGAGAACTTGCCTACCAAATCACACAGCAAATCGAGTCGCTCGGGTCCACGATCGGCGTGCGGTGTGCCACAATCGTAGGAGGTATGGATATGATGTCGCAGTCAATCGCACTGGGCAAACGGCCCCATGTCATTGTTGCTACACCCGGACGGCTGCAAGATCATCTGGAGAATACCAAGGGGTTCAGTCTTCGTGGACTCAAGTATCTAGTCATGGACGAAGCCGATCGTCTGTTGGACATGGACTTCGGTCCAATCATCGACAAACTGCTCCAGTCGATTCCCCGCGACAGACGCACGATGTTGTTCAGCGCGACAATGACGACAAAAGTGGCGAAACTTCAACGCGCCAGTTTGAAGAATCCGATCAGAATCGAGGTGGGGACCAAGTATGCAACCGTCTCCACACTGTCCCAGCACTACGTTTTCTGTCCCTTCTCCCACAAAGACGCAAATTTAGTCTCATTAGTCAATGACCAGACAGGTTCATCGATGCTGATCTTTACACGGACAGTCCACGACGCTTCACGCCTTTCCATCTTGCTACGCATGTTGGGATTCTCTGCCATTCCGCTGCACGGGAAATTGTCACAGAGCGCTCGTCTGGGCGCTCTGAACAAGTTCAAAGCCGGCGGAAGAAATATTCTGATCGCGACCGATGTTGCTTCACGTGGGCTTGATATCCCTGCAGTAGATCTGGTCATCAACTACGACATTCCTACACACAGCAAAGATTATATCCACCGAGTCGGTCGAACTGCGCGTGCCGGACGCAGCGGTAGGAGTGTGACGCTTGTGACTCAATATGATGTTGAGCTGCTGCAGAGGATTGAGTTTGTCATAGGCAAGAAACTCACCGAGTTTCCTGGTTACGACCGCGACTCTGTACGACTCTTAGAGGAACGTGTGGGGGAAGCATCTCGCGAGGCGATGCGTGAGATGCGCGAGACTGCCGGCATGGGACGAGGCAATAGTACGAAGCGTCGCGATGATGACATGGACCGTGATGACGATGAGGTCCAAGCAGGTGTTCCGAAATTCAAAGGGCATCACCACCGTAACAAGAAGTCTCGTCGCTAGTCCTGCGGCGAATTTTTTCACCGTCATGATGGTCTTTTTCGTTTGTCATGTAGAAAAATGTAAAGTACTTGTCCTAGTAAGCTCTGTGTGTGTGTGTGTAACGCTTCCTGACCTGCTTTCAGTCCTGGTGAGTCCAATGTGTGACGCTTTCTCTCCCAAATTACACAGCAACATTCTATATAGCAAAACCATGCGTACCATGACCCGCTCACTTCTCGCCACAAGAGCAGACGCAGCACTCGTCATGATAGTAAAAGCGGCCATCAATCGTGATCCGCATGCTAGTCTCCACAGGACTTGACCATGCCCGTCATGCATGTCTCAAAATTTGCATACGTATCACAGTTCACAGCACTAATTTTAATCTCAAGTACATAGTGTAAAAACGAAGAATTGATCCGTGTTACTCATCGTCCTCCTCATCAGACTGTTCTTCGAGGAACTAAAAAGAAAGGTGAGCATGAGCACTGGTCGTCTCGATTCTACATACCTTGACGAGCGGCTCCGTGACTTTGAGAAAGTGAGCTTTGCCCTGCGGCTTAGCGCCCTTTTGCGCCCAGTAAAGGATGGCCTGATCGGAAATCACGTCGTCATTGTACAGCACTTTGAGGATGTTGGGGAATGCTTTTGTGAAGCGCGTGTCCTCGTGGCAGTTGACTTGGATCGTATTGATCAGCACAAGCTCACACTTGGGATTCGGGCAGAATGCTTCCAAGATGGGTGCAATACTCTAACGACGAATGTCAGTTATAGGCGCTCGGTATCTTTGCATGTATGACGTACCTTGACTTCCTTGAGTGCTTGAGCGTCGGTGTTACTTTCGCCCCATGGAATGACAGCAATCAACGAGTCCCACACGAGAGGAACCATGTCCTCGATGGCAAGGCCTCTCCGTTCTCGTTGCTCCTTCAGGTAATCCAAAACATCCTGGTCAGACGCTTTCTCGCTTTCGTCCAAATCAGCGCCTCGCATCTCGCGGACGCGGTTCAGCACCGCGTCACGGGCTTCCTTGAGAGCACGTCGCTGGAAATAATCCGCGACTTGCGTCAAGCCGACGCTTCGGAAATGGTTGCTCACCAGGCCGGGCTGCGATCGACGCGTCTGAGGGAAGAACATGAGCGGCTCCTTGATGCCACCCTTGCGAAGAGTAGATCCGAGTTGATCCACGCTCTGTTCTGTCAGATACGTACGAAAGACTGCTTCGATAAAGTGCAGTGCCACATCGTTCTTCACCAGATGCTCCTTCTGCAGCGTCGACAGCACACTGGACGATACCAAACCCATGCTGATGAGAATCGAGGTGGCCACCGCCAGTTTCCTCTGGTTCTCTTCCGGATACCTCGGTGTGTACTGTATCAAGCCACTGAGATTCGTCTCTTCCAGAGGCTTCTGTAAGAATTTGAAGCCTGGCGCAAAGATGTCGTCAGACTCATCCGCAAGCACTATCCCAAAACTCACGTCGGATGACTTTCTCCAGCGCCACGACGTAAGGCCTTACATCTTGGGGCTGCGTACTCTTCGCCGCAAACACCGAATGATTCGATAGAGGTGTTTCGTCGAGGTACGAGCCTCCCGGTGCAAGAAGACCGCCAGTGAAGTAGATCTCAAACAGCTGGTCGCTGTATCTGCGGTAGTCGAGAGTGTTGCCTGCCGTGTCTAGGGCATTGATGAGCGCATCGAAGTCTCCTTCTGGGACCGGCTCCAGAAACTTGAAGAGCTGGTCACGGAAAGCTAAGGGGAAGGTGAGAAGAAGATCCAATTTTTTGCGGACAACAAACCTTCGGGTTCGAATTTTGCCTGTGATTTGGCAACACCCTAGAGGACGATCAGTACACGCCACAGGATCGCAGTCGTGTGCTCACTTTGCGTTGTTTGATGCGAGAGCCTGCTAAGGTTGGTTTTTCCGTCTTGGAAGGCGCATTGGCCGGAGGCGTTGATGTCATGAAACAGGGAACGAGACAGAAGCTGGCACCTGGAAGGCAATAAGTACGCAGCCGGGACAAGTGTTTCCAAACGTCTGAGGCCGACGATATAAATCAGAGCCAAGTCTGCGAAAGAGCAAGGAATTTGCGTCGTGTGCGACGCTAGCGTTGCATGATCCTTCGCGTGGTGATGTTTGTATTGTCGACGCGCATCAATCTTCTTATTGTTGCTTGCCTTGTGCTCCTCGTGCAGCAAGCAGCATGTCCTCCTATCGACAGACCCAGCCAAAGGCACAGACCGAAGCAAACGCCAAGACTCTCAGGGCTTTGGTCAAGGTGAGACGAACATGGCTTCCTTCTGGCACCGCTCACTCTTCCCCAGCAACCCGACAACAAAGTGTGTGCGGACTGTGTGAGTACAGTGGTGTCTTGTGCAGCATAAATTGTTCTGACATGACTTCTTCCCTTTAGAAACGCAATGGTACGCTTTTCATCGCTCCAACCACATCTACTGACCTCCTTGCTTTCTAATCCAGATCCTCGATGGGCATCGTGGAATATGTGAGTCCAATGTCCCTGCTTGGAATGCCGCTGACGAGCGCATCAGAGGCTGCTTTTTGTGTATTCGGTGCTCGGGAATTCATCGAAGTATGGGCACACATATCAGCAAAGGTTCGTTTCATGCAATCTCATGTGTCTCATTCTCATCATCTACCAGTCAAATCGATCGATCTCGACATATGGACTGCGGAACAGATGGACTCCATCCAAAAATGGGGAAACAAGCGGTGCAACTTGTATTGGGAAGCCCATCTGAAAGCCGGCCATGTGCCTCCCGATCACAAGATCGAGAGTTTCATCCGAAGCAAGGTGTGTCGCGCGACTGTCTGTCTCGTCTGTCCTCACCTTTCCTTTAGTACGAGACACGGAGATGGGCCAAGGATGGTCCACCGCCTTCTGATCCAGCCGTTCTGGAAGGCAATGCCCCATCTGCATCTGCCAATCCAGCCTCGGCCACAAACTCTAGCGCATCAACCTCTCGTCCAGCCAAGCAGGCGCCTTCCGCAATCGATCTCCTTGGCGGGGAGGCTCCAGTAGGCCCGCCTACAACAGGCGTCTCGGGAGGCGCCTCATTGCTCGATGACTTCTCTGCGCCACCCTCCAAAGGTACAGCTACAGCTACAGTCACTGCACCTCCTTCTGCTGCGGCTTCCACTCCTGCAGCTGCAGCCGCCCCTTCGGCGCCAACTCAGACATCGTCCGGCGGCGGGCTGTTCGACCTCGATTGGAAAGAAGGACCCGCAAGTCCAGCTGTCACTTCGCCTTCGTCCAATCGCGCAAGCAAAGGAAGCAAAAATGATATATTGTCGCTGTACGCAACCTCCGCAAAACCTACGCCAGCCACGTCGGCATTCTCCTCACCATCTGCCGGCGGCTTGGATGCGTTCAGCAGCCTGAGCCTGAGCAACACCTCAGCGCAGCCCTCTGGCAGCATCCACTCACCACCGTCTTCGGGTACTGCCAAACCATGGTCGGCAGGAGTGGCTGCAAGCACTTCCCCTCGGAAGTCGAGCAATCCATGGAGCTCCCAGGACGCCTGGGCAAGTTCCACAACAGACAATGATGTCTGGGGAAACATGACCAGCGCCAATGCATCGACGAATCCCACATCTGCCAAGAACGATGCCTTTGCTGACATTTGGAGTGATTTCAAATAATTCTATCTAGACAGATCGTACAGTACAGTGACAAGTTGACTGGCGGCTGTAGTGTAGTATGTAACACCATTGCAATGGAAGTGGTCTACACATCCCATAGATGCGTATCGTGTGTCTGAGTGATGCAAGGATGAAAAGTGACAAGGGGTATGTATGCCAAACATGTATCAAGGGATATCCGGGAATAATTTGCAGCGAAAGGTCGGTGTGCCCTCCTCGTACACTTATGGGGGCTTTGGGTAAGATTTTTTTGCTCCGCGTCCGTTGTGCTGCTTGGTTTCTGTACTATATGTAGAGGGCAGAAGGTACAAAAATTTTCGCTCCGAAGCCTTTGGCGTATGCGATGTAGCTTGCTGAGCAGAGGAAGACTCGGATGCCAGTGTTGGCAAACTAATCTGGTGAATGTTGACGTCTCTTTTATGATGCATGTCAAGCTCTTTCTGTAAGGAAGGTTCCGAGCGGCTTTGTGCGACAGCAACGGGTGACGATGCACTTGGCACAACAGGGCTTGAGCTACTAGTTGATGAGACGGGCAGAGAGATGGAATGCGTTGAAGGTAGTAGCCCATGTGGTCCAGTGGATGTACCATGGCGAGACTGAAACTTTGCCTTAGCCCTGCGATTCTGGAACCAGACTTGCACAGCTCTCACAGACATGTCGAGTTCCTCACCAAGCTTCCGTCGCAGATGCGTCGGAGGCTTGGGCATCTCCGAGAAAGTTTCCTCGAGTTTCTTTAACTGTGCAGCTGTGGTTCGTCTTCGAAGGCGCGTTCCCGCTTGGGTCTCTGGTAAGGATGTAGACACATCATCGTGTGTCTTCCAAACTTGCGCAGAAGGAACGACATTTGATTGAGGCAAAGACGAATGAGCTGTCACCGGCAGGTGTTGAACTCGTTCGTATGGGTGGCTTCGCGGGTATACCTGAGCGGAATGCAGAGCATGAACCCCTCCTCCTTGTGGAGTGTGTGGCGGCGGAAGTGAAGCGAGAGTCTGTGAATATGTTGGATGACCAGGTGGTGCTTGGAAATAGGCATTTGATGTTCCGATCAATGGGACTTGGTATGGGAGGCCTATGGGAGGAAATGGCTCTTGTAAGGAGGATTGATTCTGA
Source organism: Meruliopsis variegata (assembly GCA_037044235.1). NCBI lineage: Eukaryota > Fungi > Basidiomycota > Agaricomycetes > Polyporales > Irpicaceae > Meruliopsis > Meruliopsis variegata. The sequence goes on from JAWLTJ010000015.1 coordinate 84,078, forward strand.
ACGGGAGGAAAAAATTCTTGCGCTGGGGATTGATTTTGTGTATTGGGGAAGCCAGATTGTATGGATGAAGATGGCATCTGGGTGCTATCTTCGGCATCTGCCTCGTGCGGCACGATCATATCATTCTTACCTTGCAGAGACACGGCGCCATCTTTGAGCGGGAGTGAAAAAGTCTTCATGGTCTCCATGTACATCTTTTCTGTGTCCTCTTTTACTCCATCCGAGTGCAAGAATTCGTTGGGCAGCGCGGGCAACCCGCCTTGCTGTACTTCATCAAGTGGTAAGCCTGGGGCATAAATATGCTGTTCGACAGAGCGCGGTATTTGGTACGCCGAAGAACCCGGCCATTCTGATCCTCCTTGAGACAGAAAAGAATTGGATGCTCGCGCGGCACCAAACCTCGGGTCATAAGAATTGGCACTCATAGAGCAAGCGTCCGAGACTCTCGGGCATCGAATCATTTTGCTCAGAACATGAGGACAAGAGGGAGGCTAGTATGCCATGAAACGGGGAGAGGTGGTAGACTTCTTGTTTTGAGGAGTTCCAAGAAGGGATGGAGTCAGTGCAATGCAGCAATCCTCGAGTGGAGATATAGTATTCGGAGGCGAATTCGCCGTGACAGTTCTATCATCCTGCTCGGCTGATACTTGGCACGGAGCGAATGCACGTACCTTATTTAGTGCGAGGCAGCAGGAAGAAAGGGTGCGTGTCAAATGCGTGTCAATTGCTGCACGTTCGTGGTGCCGTGCCCCGCGTCTAAACAGCGCTAATGTTGGCCTTGCCTACGTATCCGACGTTGAACTTACTATTCACGGCGGGAGCATAAGCACTAGAGCGGGCATGACAGATGGTGGATGTTGATAAAATTGAACACGGAAATTTCGCTGAAGACGAACCTCCGAGAACGGGATTTGGCAAAATGCCCGATGCTTGTCAAGAAGATCGTCCCGATACCAGCGTGTCGTGCTCGGCAGTGCATTGCTTATTATTGGCCAGCGATATTTTTGTGAGTTTGATGTCAGCACTGCAGCCCTTTGCGACGGGGAAAAGGCCTACTTGCCCAGCATCGGCCAACTTCAGATCTTGCAGAGAAATATAGGCATTAGAAAGTTCCTCGTCGCTTCTTTGTAAGTCGTTGGAGTCTGCAAGGAGTACAACAGGTGTCAATCGTCCCTGCTTTCTGCATGATGCACACACACCTAGTGCCTTCAAGAACTGTCGGAATGTCTCTTGATTGCGTACCGTCGTGGTTATCAGGGCATACGGCATCTTCCCGTTCGAATGTGGCTGCAGAAGACGCTTGAGCACCGAGCATAAAGCCGGAAAGAGACTCGGGTCAAATACGACGTCGGCTGCTAAGACGACTTCGGGACGTAGTTTCTCTATTTTTGGACAGACAGAAGGCTCGGTGTTTTGAACGTCAATCCAGTCTAATTCCATCACGCCTGCTTCTTCTTCCGCAACCCCGTCTAGCCACGCTAATGTGAGCTTTCTCATCATGGTCCAAGTGACAACCTACTGAGATCGAAAGTATCCTTTGTTCGCCCCAGAACTTTGTCCCCTACATCTGTGACTGTCAATTTTGTGTTCTTTCCCCGGCAAAGCTTGGCAACAAGTGCGCCCAGGAATCCCGTCCCACATCCCAGTTCGACAACTTCCTTGCCGTACAAGTCGTCTGCATGAAGAAGAAGATGCGCTCCCAAGCGAAAACTGCTCTACTGTTATTTTCGACAGAGCACATATCCATTGCATACACACCTTGCCTCCCTGCGTAGCACATTGATTAGTAAAACTCTATCGTGCCTCTACAGTACGCACCATGTCTTCAGGCCGGTAGTTCCATGTGATATGGTTGTTGTCTGTTCGAACAAGTGTATAGAGTCCCAGCGTGGAAAGAGCGGGTCCGCTGTGTGTAAATGTGGACGACTGCCGAGTGGAAAGAAATGCGTGATGTGACGCATCGGAGGTAGGCTTTCCAAATTTGTATCCTCTTCGGCCACAAGATGGGCAGCGATTTCGACAAGTGTATCATCAAAAGCCTGGCAGTCACTCGTCAGAGATTCGTCCTTGTCGCCAGTCTGTCGTACACACCAAATCCTCGTCGCTGCTTACATCCGCTGCGAGCTCCATTCTGTGCAAGAGCTCCTTGACAAACGGCTTCTTGTATGTTTCGTCGCCCGCCGCTTCCAGGTCTAGCGCCTGAACAAGGACACCATTTTTTTGGACCTCTAAGAGATCTTCCCCGTTTGGCCACACAAAGTCTTTCATTCGTGGGGGGATGCGAGCATAGTACTGCAGTGCCACCAGCCGTAAGACTGCAATTTTCTCCGGTGACAACTCCTCCATTTCACGTTGGACACTGGAGACAACGAATCTTGGATGGTTTGTTTTCCATGCAGGCACTGACTGACTGACTGCATTTGGGTCGCGCGCGTTTCCCGAAAGCGTCTTGAAATTCTACTACAGTTTACTCGGCAGATCTTCCTCCACTCGACTCCACCGTCTTGAAATGTACCAGGGAGTCTCTCCATAGTAAGCCTTTAAGAATGGTGAGTCGTTGTATATATTTGCACAAAACACTCCTAACAACATCGCGAAGGGTTTATCACCGCTTGTTATGAAGCGCTTGACTCGCGAGCTCGCCAAACTGCAACGGTCTCCACCGGATGGAATTGCTATAGAAGTGGGTGAACACGATATACTCGACATCAATGGATGGATACAGGGTCCAAGTAAGTTGCAGAACCCGTTCAGAGCCCTCCACTGATTCCTCCTAGTCGGTACACCGTATGCTGGAGGGTACTTTAAAGTTCATTTGAGCTTTGTCGGAACTGACTTTCCCGCCGGCCCTCCGAAGTGCGCCATGAAAACCAAAAGTACGTACACACTATGCCATTTTGTTCCGTTTCTGTCCCTCTGACACTTATTCTAGTCTTTCATCCCAACATCCACTCCAGTGGTGAAATATGTGTGTCGACGCTGAAGAAAGACTGGTCGTCGTCGTTTGGGATCGAACATATTCTCCTCGTGATCAAGTGTCTCCTCATCACACCCAATCCGGACAGCGCACTGGATCCCGAAGCAGGAAGATTGCTTCAAGAGGTGAGGAGAGACACGCTTCTCATATACACGCCGGACTGACTGTATTGCAGGCGTATTCTCAGTACGCATCCACTGCGCGGATATGGACGCGAGTCCATGCTTCCGAGTGTCCTGAGTGTATGAAGGAGGACAGCGAAGCATCGGATGTACCCACATCGTCGTTCCAAGCCATGGCGCTCGCGTCGGCGAAGCGTAGAGAAAGTGTTGCCAAGATCGACGACATTTCCACGATCAGGAGTCTCTGCCACACTCAGATCGGATCAGGTTACAGTAGTGCGGCGGCCGCGCAGCCCTTGGCCAGATCCGGGTCCACGAATGCCGACTTAAGACACAAGCCTTCGTTTGACATGGACGCCAGAGGAAAGGCTCTCACTAGCCTTGGTTCAAACACCCCGTCCGCACACTCCATCTTTGCACCCACCGACTCCGTCGCTATGTCGACGGCAACGGTGACACGAGAAATGAATAAGGTGTCGCTCAACGCAAAGACGATGCCGAGCGTCAAGCGTCGGACACATGCTGTTGTGCGAAGGGGCATCAAACGGCTGTAGAGGGAGGGTGGAGGAGCGTGTATTTGTAGTGATGGCATACCCAGAAGATTATGCAATGTATTCATGTATCATGAAGTGCGTCTAAAGTGCAATCAATGTACAAAAGCGGTCGCTATGGAATCATTTGCGAGGCGCCCTGAAAAGGACAAGTAGATGGCAATGTGTCGTTTAATTTCAGATAGACTGGCAGTCGAATGCGATGCCCGAGTGTGATTTTGTGTCGTTTCATCTCTAGGCAGGTAGATAGATTAGGTCATTCATCTTCAGACAGGCAGTCGAATGTGCTCCTTATGTCGTTTCGTCACCATACAGGCAGCCGAATGTGATGCCGAAGTTGTTTCATACCCTTTACACACACATCATCAGATGCCCATGTGTCGTTTCATCCCCATCCACACAGCAAAACTACAGAATAAGGTGAGTGATGCCAACAACTCCACGCACTCTACACACCTGATGCTTGTCATTGGGACCACCTTCAGGAACCCAATCGAGAGACCGACGTAGAACCCACGCCAGCCACTGGTTCGCCAGATCCAAAGCGCCGTCTCGTTGACACCCAGGATGTTGCCCGGGCGGATGATACCGCCGATTTGTTGTCGGCGACGCACCACTTCAAACGGATACGCAGCTGTTTGACTTATGGCACCCGCCAACGCGCCCGCACTCAGATCTACCGCGGCTTTGGACGGATGTAGGCCCAGGATCGTTTGTCCCTTTTCTTTGTTGTTATTTCCGAACATATTCTGGAGGAGCGTTTTGCATTGTCCAAACACTAGGAACGACGTCCCTGCATACGGTATCATTCCCATCACAGTGACTGTGAATCCGCGGTAGAACTTGAGAATGGGGTACCGACTGAGTGCCTTGTGTGTTGCGATTGCTGTGGCCGATGGAACAGGCGATGTAGGGATCGGACTCGATGCGGTTGCTCCATTGGCAATCGCAGCATTCTGGATCGCTGATGTGGACAAGCTGGCCGTCGACACAGCGGATTGTGCTTGACCTGATGCATTGTTGAGACGGCCACCCGCTCGCTTGCGTGCATCGCCGCTAAAAGGCGCCTCCGTAGACCCCTCCGAATAGATGATGCGAATAATCCGCATCAGACTCCCCTTTTGCCGTTTGCGCTTCGTCTCGAATGCCAAACGTACTCGAATGAGTTCCAGAGGGTATGTGATAAACACAGACGAGACTCCTGATGCGGCTCCAGCAATAAAGAGACGAGAAGAGGTCTCGAATTCTTTTGTCGGCATCATCAGAAAATGCAGCGTATCGTAGGCCATGTATTTGATCGCAGCATAAGGGTATATTCGGAGCAGCGTCGCACTGTGTCCCTGAAACAGTGCCATGATGCCGTCGTTGCGCACGATCTCCCTGCCTGCTTTGAACACTCCTGTCCATGTACCGCTGTACTTTCGATATTCAGGATTCTGTGCTTGAAATAGGATCTTGACTCGATCCAGGGGTGCGATGGCCGTCTTTGCCACACAACCAGCTACACCGCCCGCCATACCACTCCGCGAGACATATGCCCAGCTCTGTTTGTCAAGCTTTTTCTTTGTCTCACCTTCCCCATCGTTCAAGGTAGGGAGTGGCGTTCTCTTGGACATGGATATCTCATCGGTTTCGCAGATCGCCGGATGGCCACTCGTCGAAGAAGGAGATCGCGATAAGGCGGAAAGAGAGCTTCCGACCCATTTTTTTTCTGAGTATGTTGTGGAAGCAGTACTGACCCAGTCGAACTCCGGTGACAGCTTTCTCTTCTGCCACTGTTTCCAGCTTTGCTTCCTCTCTCCAATCTGGCTCACAAAGCGAGCAGCTGCGCTGTCACTGGACAATGACATGTCTGTATTCAGTGTAAAGCATGATGTTGTTGCTATGGGCCCTGGGTCCACGGCGATCGCCATCAATACACGCTGTTCCTGGACGTCTTGAGGTATGGGAGGAAAGCTATTTATTTATTCACCCGCATTCTCTCACGCGCTGAAATCGCGATCCGGTTATTGGTTCTCGGGCTCGGACTCCGCGTTTTTTCTGAACCGAGATCAACAAGCGTGGATCTAAGGAAGACTGTACTCGGAGAAGGATATTTGTCTCAGTGGGCAATATAGATTGCTTGGCATGATACGATACCAGCAGGACTTGTAGCAGGTCTTTCGTGGATATTGTACATTTCAGCAGGGTCTTTACATAAGCAACATACCTTCTCTTTACTCGAATGTTTTTGTCCGGGGGCAACGCGGAATGGTATCGTGAATGGTTATGTGAATTCTGAGATGCCTACTTCATGTACAGAGGAAGTTGAATGGGCAATCGTGTTCATCTATACTTATGATGCACAGTGGCCAAACAATTGAGACAACTTCGTCACGGAGGTGCTGCATGGGTACTGCGGAGGACCAGGCAACATATCAACGCAGAGACAATGCATTAATGGGCTTTGCATCGTGTGGACAACACTTTGTATGTAGCTTTTTAGAAAAAGAAAGGCTGGCTCCAACCCATCCACTTCACTTTGGAGACAGATGATGCTGGTTCAAATTACTTGCGATCTATTGTATTTGAGATACACAGACCATGCGCTGCTGCTGCAGGGAACCCTTTTCATGACGCGCAAACGAGCACTATAACAGGAGAGTGTACAAAAGCTGTCTGCACTTATAGACGACATAATCTCACCCTAAAATTTGAAGTATGCAGCTTTAGCTCAGAGGTTAGAGTACTCGTTTCCGATTCAATCGACCGAGAAGTAATCGCTTATTGCGAGTGGTCGTGGGTTCGAACCCCACAAGCTGCTTTTTGGCGAGGAGATAAATAAGTACACTTGGTGCAAAGTGTTGATTGAGGAAAAGTTGAAAATGTGAAGGGTAACCGGAAAAGGTTTGTTCTTTTTGAGTCGGTAAAGCAGTAAAAATGTGGATACATTGCACAGTTTTTCTGCCAAAATTCTGAGCGGCAAACAATTGGCACAACGAAGAAATAACCAAGATACAAGATAAATAAGAAGCAAGTCATTATATACATTGTGTACGAGATGATCAAAAGAAGGGCATACTCGACCCTACTTGACCAACGTCCAGCCAGCATAACCGTTGTTCGAACTTTCTTCCAAATCTTTGATATAGGCCGGAATACCGCCCGTGTAATTCAATGGCTGCGCCACTTTCCCTTTGACGTTCCTGCCCATGTACCAACCATGCGAACTGTGGAAGAGGGTGGCGGCTGACAGATCCCAGATACGCTGGCAATATTTACTCTCCGCATCGGGCAAGGCAACAGCAGATTTCACTTGAGACTTCTCATTGTCTTCGATGAATTTGAGGATCCATTCACACTGACAATCCGTCGTAGAAGGACCATTACTATACGCTGTGGGGGCATGAGGTCCGTACATGAAGTACATATTGGGGAAACCAGACGTCGCCACACCTAGATAGCTCTTGCAACCTTCTTTCCAGTGCTCGCCAAGAGGTTTGCCACCACTACCGCGGATATCAATCTGGGCAAATCCGCCTGTGTGAGTATCGTAACCTGTTGCAAGACAGATCACATCGAACTCTTTCTCTGTGCCATCTGCCAATTTGACGCCTTTCTCGGTGAAAGAGACAATGGGGTTGTCTTTGACAGAGACAACATCTACATTGGGCTGATTCAAGATGTCGTAATAATTCCGCTGCAGCGAAGGCCGCACCGTACCAAATGTGTGAGGGGCTTTCTCCGGTGGTGGTGCAAGGATTGCACGCTTTTTCGGATCTTTTATGAGCGGAGAGACTTTCTTGTGCCAAAATTTGTACATTTCATCATTGCATTCCTTTTTGAAATAGGCGTCGACATACGTTTCGAGCCAGAAATGGAACCCACCGCGCGCCCAAATCTCTTCGAAGAAGCGTTCACGTTCCTCAGGTGTGTGTCGCTTCCAATCTAGAGGAAGCCGTCAGTCCAGGGTCGCAAGTGCAGAAGCGATCGTACTCACCATCGTAGTCAAAATCGTAGTGGAAACCAGCAAAAGTCTTGTTTCGCTTTTCAAAAATGGCATCATATCCATCACGATATAATTCCTGCGTGGAGCTGTCCACCTTGGGGTTGTCCATAGGCAACGTCAAATTCGGCGTCCGCACAAATACTGTCAGATCCTTGGCGACTCTTCCAAGCTCCTGCGTGCACTGTACACCCGATGCGCCCGAGCCTACAACGCCAATGTTCTTGCCGGCAAGATCCTCGGGTTCGAGTCCTTCTGGCCATGTACCACTGTGATAGAGTCGGCCCTTGTAGGCTTCACGGTTGGGAATGTCTGGCCAATTGATCTTGCTTGCGAACCCGATACATAAGAAGACGTACTTGGGGGAAATCTTGACCGGGTCCTCTTCCTTTCCGGCAGTGACATCCCACCTATTTGTTTGTTCATTCCATGTCATAGTACGAACGGGAGTGTTGAAACGACAGTCACGGCTCAGGCTCAATACCTTGTCGACATGATCAAAGTACTTGCGAATTTCTTTGTAGTCGGGATAGCGTTGAGACCAATTCCAGCTACGATACACCTCGGGGAACTTCAATCCGTAAATGGGTAGCTCGGAGTCGACACGAGCACCAGGATAGCAAGCATTGCGCCATATACCACCAAAGCCCGCGGCGGCTTCGAAAAGCTTGGTTTTGTGTCCAGCCTGACGCAAACGATGGAGACAATGCACACCGGCAAAGCCGCCGCCAATGACGAGACAATCGATCTGTTCTTCTGTCGAGGAAATTCCTCCGGTCGCTGTAGGGGTCATTTTTCAATCGCTGGAGAAGGCAGGTAGAACTTTATCTTATATATATAGTCAAGGGAATGGGACAAAGACGCTCCCTTCATTGTATGGTACTTTCGCACTGCCCCACTATCCTAAGGAGAAGATGGTCACAAGGCTATATTTTTCAGTTGCCGAACCTTCTCCACAGCCAATTTCCGCCACTGCCCAATTGTTCACGCACGTCGCGCCTACGAAAAATGCGGGGTAGCGTGAACCGGGGATACTGGAAGGGTGGAACCTCCCGCAAATATTCAAGTCAGGGTGTGGTAGTGCGGACTTAGTGGCCCAGTCGCATCGCATAAACCCAATAGCCGATGTCAAGAGAGGGATAAACTCATTGTGGATCGGAAGAGGTTCAAACGTATTTCATGCAATTTTCCGACTTACGAGACCGACCGAAAATGCACCGCCTTACGTGAAAGATGTACTTAGTTTACCCTTAGTAGTATAGGATGCCGTTGATATAGCATTGGAATGTGCGATTCAGTGTGACTTTTGATAGACGGTCGTGGGCATTCTGACTGACACATCGCCATAGAGAATACTCGCTCGTTACCAACACGATTACGCAAAGATGGGCACGTGTGAAATGACGCGAGGTGTAACTATCTCCGCCAGTGTTGGACAGGATGTGTTCCTGGGCGTGACCAAGAGACAAAAAGCGAATGCCTCGCAGGGTGCCAAAGTTTGGCGCTTCACTGGATCCTGCCCTTTTTTCCGCTTCTGCTCGTAGTCATGGCGATACGGGAAAGTGTCTAAGAAGGAAGAAAAGACGTCGTAGACATGAGCACGATCATCAAGCGCCTGGTCAGGAGAAGGCCCACACACGTGTTCCTGCCATCCTCGACATGACAATCACCTCACCCCTCGAAAGATATGATCAAGAGATTTCCAGTATTCTCTCCGATTCATCGAGCGGCACAAAAGATCCCCATGTACAGCGCCCGAATTCTCCTTTTCGCAAGGGTCGCGATGCAAAGGCAGCAAGAACACCAGCAAGAAGCTCACGTCTGGCAAAAGCACTCCAGGAAGAAGAAACAGAGAAACATGCGCAAATCCGCAGAAGGGAACATACTCGCTTGCATGAAAATGAAACCAAGATGACTTTGTATGGAAGCCGTCGGCGGCGCCTCGAACGTCGATTACGGTCAACCTTGCGTGATAATTCAAAACGGTCGGACCGTGCCTTCAACAACCGACATAGAAGCAAATACATAAACGGCGCCACCAACAAATCAGAGTATGTTGCAAGGGAAATTGGTAACGAGGCTAGGTACATAAGCAGTACAGACCATACAGACCATCCGGATGGAGCGGACATGGATTCGCAGCCGTGTAGTATCCACCAAGATGACTCGCACGCTCTGACAAAGGTCGACTTCCCCACAACGGACGATCGTCTTCCCCTGCACGAGGAAATCCAACACCACACCCCATCCTCTATACTATCTTTACCATCTCCGTGGACCACTAGTACAAATCCAAGTGCCGTGTCCACTTTGCAGAGTTACGATGCAGATCAGAGCGCTTCCGTGAGCGGGCACGAAACTTTCGATTTGGTTTTGCAAACAGGCTCACAGATAAGGACAGCGAAGGAAGGAGGGACGATGGAAGAGAGGACATGGGGAGGAAGGACGACGGAAAAGGCGATGGAAGGAGTCCTTTTGGGGTATTCCTCTGAAGGGGGTCAAATAGGGAGTCAAATAGGGAGTCAAATAGGGAGTCAAGTAGAGAGTCAAATAGGAAGTCAAGTAGAGAGTCAAATAGGAAGTCAAGTAGAGAGTCAAATAGGAAGTCAAGTAGAGAGTCAAATAGGAAGT
>JAWLTJ010000016.1:0-74653 GCA_037044235.1 Meruliopsis variegata
TCATCAAGAGGTAATACTATATCACAGGTTTAGTGATTGGAGTTTATACGTGGGCTTTTCCGATTTCATTCGTAACAACTGTGCCATGCACTGGGCCATGAACATCTTTGCATCGGTGTGTTTTTTTTTTTTTTTTTTTTTTTTTTTTTCGAATTATTATCAATAGGGTTGAATTTCCCATCTGATGGAAGCATTTCCACCTCATCTTGTTAGAAACATACAAAGCCAAAGGTTGTAGTAGTCCCTACTTTCTCTGGGAAAAGACCAGGGTGCGATACTCAATGTTCTATCTGTTATTATCTCTTGTGGCTGATCCTGGGGATTAGTGTTCGAACCACATGAATATACACATGGTTTATACGTTTGAGAGATGGATTCATGGTGGCACCGCTTTGAGGCGTAGTCATGCTAGATTCAAACTCCTACTGGAGACTGGAATGTAATATGGAGTCTCGTACTAAATGCTACGTGGCTCGAACATTATCGTCGGGATTGGACACATGTAAAAATTGTCGTATTACTGAAAAAAATTCGTGATTATTTTGCCTTGGAAACAATGCGTGGCTAATTGGAAGAGTCTGTCTGAATGACGCCCACGCTAAACTCGAAACTCCACGTTCTGCCAAGTGAAAGTAATGTTGACGTGCCTTAGGCTAGAAAAGCATTGAAAGCTACCGTAAAGAATGCATGAATCCTGTTTTTGGTAACAGTGAACATCCTCACAAATAGATACGCTAGCTATCAATAACGCCATTACCGAAAATCCAATTAGGTTCAAAATTTCCCTTCTCTTTGTGCAACTTGACTTAATTTTAGTTTGCACTAAACAATTAAATTGCTTGGCAAGCTTACGATTCAGAGTCGCAGTCACCGCGGGGCCGCGGCATATGATATTATGCAATAATAGCTCTGTTCGCTTTCAATCTGGATTTCGCCGATTGCGCCATGCAAGGTACGCGTAACTTTTTACACGTTGACTAAAAACGGGGACAATAAGGTTCGATTTCAAACAATGGGCATCTTGGCAATGAGTCTTTCACTACATATGCTTTGATTGTGGAAGATTCCGATAACTTCATTAGTCACGCTCTTTGCTGTTATTTCATCCTCCCCCTAATACAAATTCCTTCTTCTGTCAATTTGGACATGAGTAACATTATCCGGTAGCGTAGATCAGCATGCCGTGTAAAAGAGCATATTGGACTATCGAAGAAGATTTTCTACTCTCTAGTCTGGTCGACAAATGCTTGGAATCACAAGGTAAGAGGGTTGTAATGTAAGAAATTGTGTCTAATAATTTTCAGAGGGCAAAGGGATTGACTGGAAAGCAGTAGCTTCAAATATTCCAGATCGAGAGGCAGAAACGTGTCGGAAACGATGGCGCCTTCGCTGTAGTAACGAATCGAAGAACTTCAATCGAGGAACATGGTCTCCTGAAGAGGATGAGCTATTGAAAGAGTTTATGAAAAGTAACTTGAAGCCCGAAAAAAATGTCTGGGTAGCCGCTGCAGAATATATCAAAACGAGAAAACCTGATCAGTGCAGCAAGCGTTGGAAAGACGCTTTAGATCCTAATATTATTCATACGCAATGGTCAGAAAAAGAGGATGAAGCTTTATTTAATGCATATCAACGTTTAGGATCACAATGGAGCGAGATTAGGTATCAATACTTGCCCAATAGGCCTAATTTAGACCTCAAAAACAGGTTTGTTATGATGATTTGTATAAGTCTTTCTCTCATTTGACACTGCAGGATGGATCACCTTTCGAGATTGTCTAAATACAAGCTCAAAGAGCGCACAAAATCGAGCTTGACAGAAGGCAAAGAACTTTCATCAGACCAGTATTTGAGCTCGCGTGCCCCAATAGACTTAGAAAAAACAACATCTCCCTCTAGACATTCATACAGTACTACCACATCTGCCAGGTCGTATACTACTTTTTCGGATACTGCTTCATCAAATTATGGGGTACCCTCATCTGTTAACTCTCCTATTTCGACAGTTGACGCCACTTCAACTCAAATAGAATCTATAAGCCCGAAATTGCTCTTAGAAAAGCAACAAAATTCAGTTCAAACACTCGCCTATGCAGCGAAAGTGCAACAGAGCTTCCCAGATGATGGTATTTCCTTCGGATTGGATTTACACGAATCGTTAGACAATTCTCCACTATGGCCAAGTCGTGATTCTAGCGTTCTAACGCCGTCTTTTGGGGGAGGTCATGAATTTAATGAGCAATCATCTCTTGACTTTTGTGGTGTGGAGCTACCTGGGTTAGACCCATGTATAGATGGCAGCGCTATCAATTCAAATGTATCAAGCATTTATGAAGAATTTCTTCTCTCTAACCCTCTATCGAGTAATGATACCCAACAGCACTTAAAGAGTCAACAAGGCATGAATAGCGAAAAAGGACTACTTAGTGATATGCAAAGTTCATCAAATGACGATGGTTTCGGTGAAGACGTAAAGTTCTGGCAAGACTTACAAAATTCCTTGAGGATAGATAGGTTTCTCCATCCTTCTCTTTCAAAAACATACGAGGCTGACAATAGTCCTTTGGGTAGTCCCAAGTACTTCAGTTCTTTGAGGAAGACAGCAGATACAGACATTCAAGTTGATAGCGATGAGCAAGAAGATGGGATGGACCCTACCTGCCAAGGAAAGAACGACGATACATCGTCTCTAGCTCTTTTTTTAGACAACACAAGCAATGACTGTGACAGCAACCATTCGCCAAAGCAATCTGAGGCATTTTTGGACCGCAGTCTAAGTAAACCCACCCCATTACAAGTTGAACAGGAGACCATGCTATCTACACCTCACTCAAACGAAGGTCTTCCTCCCACACAGGATTGTCAACCTCAGCGAGCAATAGACACTACTATACAGCAGGTCAATGATTCAGACCGTGTGGTTATAGTAGTATGCAGTAGAGCATCTTCAAACGAAGTACTACGGAGCCTGCACAGTCTCATTGCATCATAGAGAATGGTCCTTCATTCTGCTGGAGACATCTAGAGATATGTATTATATGATAGATTGGTGCAGCATGCTTTTACACATGCTGTTCATGTAGTCTGATAAGTTGTGCAGATATGAGTTGAAGTACAGTGTCTTCATAAAAGTGAAGAAGCTGTTTCTTCTGTGTGTTTCGTAGTATTCGGTTGTTATTGTGTTGTTGGATTTAATATCATGTTCGAGCGTAGACTCCTTCGATTGAGGATGCCAATCTCCGTATTGGTTCAGAGTCAGATAATTTGACTCTTAACCATCACACGCCGTGCGTGACACACAGTAAGGACTTATCACATAGATTGAAAGGTTTATAAACACTTAAACATGTACATAGAATTTTTTTCCTTAATACGATCTAGTCTTACTTAGCACAGAGGAGCCAGTGACCACTCCTTGCTGGTGACTTGGTGTGTGACTGATTGTGTTCAGTTAATGTATCTTGCTTTGAACCAATACGGAGATTGTCAATCTCAAGTTATCTACCCAACGTAATGCCGCATTAAAAGGAACTATGCTAGCTGAGCACATGAGTTACCTTTGTGATCAAATAAGCAATTTCTGAATATTTCGAAATAGTGTTTCTAGAGGAATGTGATCAAAAACTTGGCGTATTTCAAATTTCTAAGGAGTGAAGAAAGATGTTGCGTACTGCACCCACTTCTATGTGTTCCAGTGTGGAAACCGTGCAGATATTGTTGAAGAATATCAATGTACGCCACAATCGCAGATCCGATGTTTAATTGCGTAACAATCGGATACTCAACTTAAACAAGTGGATTGATTTGAAATCGGGGATACTGCAGTATCTCAGGCACCTTTTTGCGTCCTTTTGGTACGTTTAATTTGCCCGCATTGCCTAGGCCTCCTAACTAAATAGTTGACATCATCCTTTTTACGTGATGGCAAGGTGCGGACGTGATATGTCCTGAGGACCGAGAACCACTTTGGAGGCGTATCGATCCATTAACTGTCAAACTCATGTCCAAAACTTTCTCAGATAGGATCCGATTTCTTCGGAAGCCCGTCTCTTGCAGACTGAAAAGTGATCTCCATCAATATCTATAATGTGCAGAGAAGTGGGCGGGATGTATCGCTCCCAGCCATGTGCACCTAACCCATCGCGACTCTCTTGCAACCAACCGACGGTACTGTTCCAGTTCTTTACATCTTCTTTACGGCCACCAAGGCCCTTCACAGCATTGACTATCATAATAGAAGGAGAATTCGAAGTAAAGGGTACGGGATGGTACCGACTTAATGCAAATAGTGTCGATTCAAAGTGCGCTCGCATGGAAGGTGAAAAATCTGGAGGGGCTTGCCTCTTTAGTTCAGGGTTCCCATTTGGTCCATACACCCAGTCTAGAACGGTGTCGGGTAGTGGAGGCCAAGCGGGATCTGGAGAGTCAATGAGAACAAGCCCTTCGACTTTGTGCTTGGAACCGTTTTGCAACAAGATCCGGCAGACTTCAAAGGCAACTATTCCACCGAAAGACCAACCCCCTAGATATAATGGTTGTCCAGGTATGGAGGTTGTTTCAATACATTGTATGTACTTTTCGGCAATTTGCTCGACACTCCAAGTCGTGTGGATATTCTTCACTAAATGGGGAGAACTCACAGCATAAACTGGCCGGCCCCAGTCACTTGTCTCCATGTATACTGCTCCGGTTCCTGATCCATCAGGAAGAAGAAAAAGTGGCGTTTCTTTCCCCACATATGATCGACCTGAAACGATTATGGGCTTGGTAGTTCCGACCTCATCCATAATCGTTTCCACATCTTTTACATATGGCGTATTACTGTTAACCAAAAGGCCATGGTCATCGTGTGTTCTTGCGCTATTACTATGATTGCTGGATACATTTTCGAATATTTTCGGCGTTTCGCCAAGAAATTCAGAAACTCGTCGTAACGTAGGAAAGTCCATGAACAAGCTCGAAGGGAGGTCAATGTCGTGTAGCTCCCTTAATGTACCCAGAACTTGAAGCGACATCAATGAATCTAGCCCTAGATCGGCGAGATTCTTATCGGGAACGAGGTCGGCTTCCTCAATTCCCAACTCGTCTATCATGATGCCTTTCAGTAGAACAACGGTGTTGTTCTCCTTTAATTTGGAGGCTGAAGGTAGTGTGATCGAACCGCTTGGCTCTGTTTGGATTGTTGGCTCCTCTTTGTCTTCCACAAGCTCACGGGTAGGAGGTATTGGTTTTGCATCCTCAGAAATTGTGTTCCTCGGACTTTCTGCTATTTCGTGGCTCGCTTTCACAGGGATCACTTTTTTGAAGTCTGAAGCTTGTGTTCGCTGTGAAACTACCCCCAAGATGGATGCAATTACTTTGCCTTGATGCAATACATAACAATCCGCACTTGCTCTCGTCTTGTCATTACCGGGGTGATGAGCAACTGAATAGACAGATATCTCTGTTTCCCTCTCTTTACCTACATCAAAGAAAGAAGAATAGAGGGAAAGCCTCGTCCATTGGCACGTCACGAATACAGCTGAATCGTTGTTGTCTAGAAGGCCAATATTGGGAAGAAAGCCTGCGATTTGTCCCATCGCGTCTAACGAGAAGGGGTCTACCACCAGATCCGGATTGGTATTGGGTGGCAAAATCATCCGCGCTAGAGCTTCGTTATTTGCTATGCTTAGAGTGCGCACGAGTTGAAAAGATTCGCCATACTCAGCGGCTTTGGTGAAAAGACTGTAAAGAAGTGATTGATGTAGCACATCTCCAAACTCCTCTGTCCGCTCTGCTTGACGGAGAAGTGCACGTTTAACGGAAATCGTTAAAGATTTATCGAAGTATTCTTCCTCATACACGCCTACTTGACATGTCGCATAGTGGAACGAGTCTTCAATTGTCCATGTGCATTGCAAAGTGTTTTCATTGAGTACTTCTACTCGAATCCATAGAAACGGAGAGCTATGGTCGAGAAGATAAGGTTGCAAGATGTTCAGATTTCTAATTTCTAACCCTTTTCCGCCCAGATCGTCCCCAAACATATATTTTGCCACCTGCATGGCTTGCTCGCAATACATCGATGCTGGAATGGCGGGACGACCCAAGATGACGTGGCCCTTGATCAAGTTCATAGCCAAGTGCTGCTTTCGTATGTCAATTGTAAAAGATGCGCTCTGCTCCCCTCTCTCATGGCATACATCCAGTAAGGCATAAAGGACATTTTCTCCTGACAGCTTCTGATCATCTTCGCGTTGATCGTTATCAATGTCCAAAGAGAGCAAACCTCTATCCTCATACTTCATCCAGTAATGCTGCATATCAAACTGATAATTGGGAAGTTTAGATAAACGAACGCTACCTGCATAATCTGCGTGATATGCTTTCCAGTCTGGATCGAACCCTCCAAGATATATGGACTTCAAAATTTCTGTAATGTCCTTCCATGTGGGCTGACTCCCAATCCGTAGATATTTGGCCCAATCCTCCTCCGGGGGTTGTGTACTTCCGGGAGAATACAAAACAAAGAAACTTTGAGTACGGGTAGAGCTAATGTATTTTCTTTTCGCTTGATCTCGAAGTCGATCGGTGACGGTCATGGATGAATTACCATGAGAAGCCTTGATAAAGTGAAGTAAATTATCGGAGCAAATTGCTTTGTTTTTCTCCAGTAACAATTCATCATGATCGTCACAAAGAAGAATGTCGACATTTGGATTATTATAGCGGAAATGTTTGCCGAATTCTTCCAGTATATTCATCTTCTGTGCAAAGGCAAATTTCGCCGCCTGCGGCAAGGATAGAACTCCAGTGACAGCGAAAATAGGTGCCACCGCTGCTAAATCCACTGAAATGATTTGAGGTGTGATACCCCACCTCTTCCACAAGGCAGTAATTGCATAGCTTGTTGCAAATGCTTCTTGATCGGATGAGTTCAGGATTTTGGAGTGCAATGATGCCTGTTCAAAGAGCAAGCGGAAACTTCGATTGCTCTCATACAGTTGCCCATTGGCATTGCTTCTTTTTGTCTCCTGATACCCTTGGAAAGCGAAGAAGATAATTGAATCTTCGCGGAGTTGTTCGGCCACGGAATGGACGGATGCATTTGCAAGGGATTTGGCTATTTCGAACCAGGTTTGACCCGTAGCGGCAATCCTATGGCGAAATTGTTGCCTTCGGGCGGTAGTTGTGTAGGATATATCACCTACTGTCAGTTCGTCACTAATTTCAATTTCTTTTGCGTATGCTTCTCGCGTTTGCAAAAGCGCGTGGGGGCTTTTGGCAGAGAGTGTGACTATGTGATGTGTACGATAATCTATGCCCTGACGCAGAGGTTGTCCTGGGCCCTCGCCCACTAAGAGAAAAGAGACACCACCCAGGAAGTTTAAGTTACTAATCCCAGCAATTTTTCTAAAAGGTGAGCTTAGCATTAGTGGTGAGAAGAGAATTTCCACTTTTCGCCCTTGGAGATCGTTGAACATTTTGTTCATCACAAAGTCCGGAGATGTTGTTTGTGCAGAAATGCGTCCATGTTCGAACATCTTCAACACTTTTGTCAAGGCTACCATGCCACATGCCGCTTCAGAATATCCGAAGTTAGGTTTTGAGCTACCAATATAGAGCGGAGACGTTCTGGAAGGATCTCCAAAAACGTTTGCTAGGGCATTCACCTCTGCAGCTTCTGCTTTCCTATCCCCTAATCCATGCGCATCAATGTATGCCACATCCTTAGGATTTATATGTGCATTTTGACAAACTTGCTTATACAAGTCTTCTAGAATTCCTGGAGAGTATGAACCAAGTCGTGTATTTTTGTCTAACCCGGA
The DNA here is from genome assembly GCA_037044235.1 of Meruliopsis variegata. Classification (NCBI taxonomy): domain Eukaryota; kingdom Fungi; phylum Basidiomycota; class Agaricomycetes; order Polyporales; family Irpicaceae; genus Meruliopsis; species Meruliopsis variegata. The sequence continues at coordinate 7,809 of JAWLTJ010000016.1, forward strand.
AAACCGAGAGCCATATCCGTGAATGATCCCAAGAATGTTGTCTCCTTCAGCAATGGCCGTGGAGTATCGTTTGAGCATGACTATGCCTACTCCATCGCCACGGCATATTCCATTCACTCCATCGTCGAAAGTGCGGCATTGACCGGTGGATGAGAGCATCTCTGCTTTTTCATACCCAATGAACATTTGAGGTTGTGTTATGATTGTTACCCCGCCAGCCAGGGCTGCATCACACTGTTTACTTAGCAAGGCATCACAGGCGGACTCAATCGCCACCGATGAGGACGAACATGCCGTGTCTATGCTATTCGATGGCCCTTCCCAGCCCCAAGTGAAAGAAACGTGGCCAGGAATGAATGCACGGATGTTTCCTGTGATGAAATAGGATCCGATTTCACTGGATGCATTTTCACGATAGCTTTCGTGATCTGTTAGTATCGATAGGAACCTAGGATACCACTTACTCGTCGCTGGAAGCGCCGATAAAGCACCCCACGCGCGTAGTCAAAAAGCTGGACAAGTTGTCCGGAACGTATCCCGCGTCCTCCATTGCCTCATAACAGCACATAAGTGCGAATCTATGTTGAGGGTCGAGCTGAGTGCTCTCACGTGGAGACATGTTGAAGAGTTGATTATCAAACCCACCAACATTCTCCAAAAAGTTGCCGTACGGGATAGAGAGTGTGTTTCGCAAATTCTGGTGTTCTTGCGGCCGATACGCTTTATAATCAAACAGAAAATCTGGGATGGTCCGGCAGCAATTTACTTGATTGTTCAACATTTGCCAAAATTTCTCTGGAGAATCAGCACCGTTCGGAAAACGACATGAAACGGATACAATAGCAATCTGGTCAGCTTTCAAATTCTCAGGGTTGGAGACGGAGACTGGATTCTTCACATTTTCGGAATGAATACCCGGAATAAGATCGGTTTGCTGTTGTTCTTCTCCAAGGTGGCTTAGTAAGCCGCGAACACCTCTTTCGAAAAACGTCAGTGATGTAGTTTTGGATGCGAATACCGGATTTTGGGCAACTAAGTCCCATCGATTCGTATCTGTCAGGATTGTTTTGATGATCGTAGAAATCAGCTCTTCCTTTTTCTCCAACGTTTCACCTGTAGTAGGGACGATCAGTTTCGCACGCAGGAATGTTCGATCGTTGTGCTGGAATTGGGAGCCGATCCCTTGCTTTTCTAGCCGATCTATGACTTTTATGCTAGCTTTTTTGAGAAGTTCTTTGTTGTGGTATGGGCTAAACAGAGGGAGGCGGATCAATTGTAATCTTGGCAGCACTGTCACATTGAGTACTTCCAAGAGGTATTTAGGTGTAGATGGTGAAGAAATGGCTTGCTGAAGTAGATCTAATGCCCGCGGAGGACCAGATACAGTGATGTTGGACGCATGGACAATGCTACTGATATACACGGGTGAGAGCTCTTCTTGATTAATCTCTACATTGAATGCATGTATAATCTGTGCGACAGCCTCGATACTTGTATCTCCATGAAATACTAAACTCCAGCTACCACTACCCTGGTCGCCAGCTATGGCTTTTCCCACTTGAATAGATTCGACTCCGATCCAGAACGCTATTCGTACAGCTTCCACTCCAGTGCTAACGAGTTCTAGCGGTGTTCTGGCAAGAGCAACTGATGCTGCGGTGAGAAATCCGCTACAAAATCCTGTGGCGAAAGTGAGTTTCTGTAGCAGAGGTGAGACAATCTGTGGGTTGAGAAGGAGAGATACGATTTGCGTGATACAGAGTAAAGCACCGTTGATGGCTGAATGTCTTGCACCGGAAGTCGCATGATACTCAACTAGGTCTGACAGTGTTTTTATTTCACTCCAACCAGGGAAATCTCCTAGTAGGCTCTCCGGTAGGACGCTTGCTTCTTCCACAATGGCCGCATGGCTTGCTTGAAGGAAACTTCTTTGCAAGTGCGTCGACTCATCTGAAGTAATGACACGCTGCAATATCAGTCGTAGCTGGCCAAGATATTCTGTTCCCTGTGCCCCGAACACGACCACATGGTGCACTTTGTCGTTTTCAGTGCTCGTACTAGTGTTCGCAGCTTCAGGAACCATGTTTGTAGCAAGTAAATCTCGTTTAAAGTTATCTCGTTATAAGTTATGTCGAGACAAGTTGAATAGTTAAGTGTTATTATACGGGCTCAGCTGGAATACGGAAAAAATGTAGTGATTATAGACACTTCTTTCTCATCCTGAGTAAACCGCCGGGTGCACGCAAAGCAAGGTGAGAGCACTCAGGCGCAAACGAGGAAGAGTAAAGCGCGCTATAATGCGGCTTACTCAGTCCTCTCGCGGAGTGCCAGCGCTAGCACAGGTTTAGTGAAAGATATTGATTGACTCTTACGATTCACGACCTCGATAATCGTAGAAAGAAGATGCTCAATTACACTTCCAAGGGAGCTCAACTCACAGCGTGGCTAACCATCATCTCGGTGACAGTTTATTGGTTACATGAATTGTGGAGAAAAACACAAAGAAAAGCAAATGGCACGCTTTCTACCAAAGAAATCCTTCAGCTGAATGAGCTACCTGCATCGCATGAATGTGAGTCTTCAGGCACCTAGTGGCACAACCTGAACTATTACTCACCCTATTCAGTCGGGTCTCAACACATTTTTGCACAAGATCCTATCAGTGAACACTGGCACATATTAGCTTTACATCGTCGCTATGGACCTTTGGTACGCATTGGCCCCTCACATGTGTCTGTGGCCGACTTTGACAGCGTGAAGAAAATTTATGCGCAAGCCACTCCGTTCTTCAAAACACAATGGTACAATCTATTTACCGAAGAGAAAAAGGGCGTCATATTCACCATCCAAGACAAGAATGTCTCATCAAAGCGCCGCCAACTGGTTAGTAGTGCCTTCAGCCTCTCTTCCACGCGCGAAATGCTACCGTTTATTCGATCCAAAGCCCTTTCTGTTGTAAAAGAACTTCAAAACGAATTGGGCAACGACGCTGATACGGCTGTGAACATTGCAACACTAATGCGGAGATTTGCTGGAGATGTATCTTTGCGCTTATCCTTAGGCAGTGATCAGAGACAAGTGGAAGAAGGTTGGTCATTGATTAAGCTGAAATATATATGCTGACGACCAGTAGGATATACATTTCAACTAGTAGACGATCTTGTTGCACGGGGAACAGCAGACATCCCTACGCGGAAGTTAGCTTCACGAATGGAACGATACGGCTACATTTTGTCTATGCCATTTCTGTCCACTCTTAAACAACAACAGGTTGCCACACGCATTGTTCGCGCAAACAGAACAATTCGAGATGCTGTTGCACACTTTCAAAAGAGGTACAGCTCAGGTGATGTAGAAGAAAGCGAGATACTGAGTAGGATTATCCATGCAAAAGACCCAGAAACTGGTCGACGAATGACTTTTGAAACTATTTGTATGGAAGCACGAGGTTTCATACTCGCTGCCAGCGATACGACAGCAAACACGTTGATTATGGCAATCTACCACATCTCGAGGACTCCAGGTGTATGGCAAAGACTCCATGACGAGCTTAAAATAGCGATTCCTTCGGCAGACATACTCTTCGACTCGGTAAATGAGACATCTAATTTTTACCAGGACTTGCCTTTTCTCTCAGCTTGCGTGAAAGAGACGTACCGCCTTTCGCCTGCAATTGCGAAATTGTTACCGCGCTATGTTCCTCCTGGCGGTGCCCTTTTTGACAAGTACAGAATACCTGGAGGAGTCCACATCGGGGCTTCAATTTTTGTATATCACCGATGGGACAAAGATCTTTGGGGCTCTCCCGAATTGGCAGACCATTTTTACCCTGAACGGTGGCTTTTAGAGGATGCCGAAAAGCTGAAACGTATGAATAGCCTACTGTATGTCTTTCCAATTGTCTCGCTGTGCTTTGCTGAGACGAATCCAGATCTCCGTTTTCTCAAGGCTCGCGTGCTTGCCTTGGCCGACACATTGCAGAATTCGAAATTTACGTCATGTTGGCAACACTCTTCCGTTTTATGAAACCTCAAAAACTCATCACGGACGATTGCGAGATGGTTGAAAAGGGATTTTTTATTGCAGGCCCCAGTGGAGGGCAGCTGAAGATGAACTGGAAGACTATTTCCAATGTCTAGATATTCTACTCAACTTCTCAGTTATACATATATTCATATTGAAAAAACTAAGTCTAAAACTCTACCCCTGTACATTCATGCCCCCACTGACATTAACAATACTACCATTTATCCAGCTCGACTCCGGGCTTGCAAGAAAGTGCACAACGTTGGCAACCTCATTTACAGACCCGATGCGTTTTGCAGGTGATAGTGCACAAAGTCTTTCGACCGCTTCTGCTTCTGTTGACAACTCGTAGTTTGTATGTTTACGTAGACCAGGCGTATCAATAGGACCTGGAGCAATAGCATTACTAAAAAAACAGGAACTTGTTAGCGAAATCTAATCTGAAGGGGAATTCGGCTCACATAGTAATACCCCGAGAGGCAAAAGACTTGCTCAAATACTTGACAATTTGCTCCGAAGCAGCCTTTGCCGAAGCATAAAGTAGGAAGCGCTCGTCAAAAATGACACTTGTTCGGGCCAAAGCGGAAGAGAAAAGTATGATTCTTGAAGATGAGGTAAAGTATGGAGAGAATGCCTACAAGAAATGAGACAAAACTTTGTTTTGCAGCACTGACATACCTGGATCAGCCAAGAAGGCCCTCGGACAATGGACGCATAATGAAGGTCAAACATTGCTTCATCCACCTCTTCAAAAATGCTAGGCTTTATTGCTGCCCCACTAATAACGAGAATGTTTGGTGCCACACTTCCATTTTCTGAGGTGATTGTCCTAACAAATTGATGGATCTTCTCTTTAGACCATGCTAGATCAAAATGCTTTGCTGTAATTTGTGGATTTTCTTGTACCAGAGTATCTGCCGACTCCTTTGAAGAACAGTACGTCACAGTCACGTTGACACCATTACTACTTAGAAGAAGAGCAATCGCCTGACCGATATGACACGTACCACCTATAACGAGAGCGTTTCTTGGTCTTGCTGATGTCATACTCTTGAGTTGGTGGTCCGCATTCCAACAAAACGCGTTGTTTTTGATTTCCTCAACCACCCTTTTACTCCGTCCATTATAAACGTCAGGCATGAGTAAGGAAGTACCGCAACACAAAAAGGGGCAGGGTTGACCTATGTGCGTAATTCTACAACCAACAATGAGTTCCGTATTATCGCAGCAAAGTGATACATATGACAGGCTACAAGTGCTCTCGGATCTGATCGCACAGAATGTAAAAGTCATCCACGATGAGCAGCGCGTACGAGGAATCGAAACCCTACATCTTGATGAGCCCTATCCGCACTCTACAGATAACCCTGAAGTGATCCAGTTGCCATCTATTCAAGAAAAAAAGGCCCGTGATCAAATTCTTTCTGCTGTATCAGAATTGGGAGCCATCGTCGACCATCCCATTTCCCGTCTTGCCAAGTTATCAAGCGCATATCTGGACGTCTCTGTCCTTCACTTTGCAGCTGAGAATGGAATTCCAGAGGTCATAGAGAAGTTTGAAATGGAACAAGGGGGTCTATCTGCCTCCGAGATCGCCAAGCACATCAAAAGTGATCCTGCCAGAACTACGCGCTTATTACGCTATTTGACTGCCATTCATGTCTTCAGAGAGACGCAGGAAGGAAACTTTGCCAACAATCGATACTCTGTCCATTTCAAGAAGGGATCACCATTAGAAGCGGTGTTCGGCATGGGGGTGCACGATGTTGGACCACCGTCCCTCAAACTCACAGAATTCATGAAGACGCAATATGCAACCAAGTCTGATGCTACAGGTCATCTGCCTATCAATATGCATTTCCAGTATTTCGACAAAAGTATGTTTAGCTGGATGAATGAGCCATTTAATGCAGATAGGCTTGCGAGGTTCAATCAGACTATGGTGATGAAAAGCCATGATTCGTACGCAATCGTTGCAGATCTTCCATGGAATACGCTATTACCCAACGAAGGAACACTTGTTGATGTTGGGGGTGGTGTAGGATCTCTTGCATGCAGTGTTCAGAAAACTCGACCGGACGTCAAGGTGGTCGTACAAGACCAAGAAGGCATGATAGCACAAGCAAACAGTTTCTGGGAGAAAGAAAACCCTAACGCCGTCAGCAGTGGCGATACTATCTTACAAGTCCATAACTTCTTCGAAGATAACCCAGTGAAAGGAGCAGATTTATATGTCTTCCGTGCCATTTTCCAGTAAGTCGATTCTACCTGGATTATTTCTTGGGCATTGACAAGTATATTTACGACAGCAATTGGGATGATGATGCATGTCGGTCCATCCTCAAAGCATCCATTTCCAGCATGTCTGCATCATCAAGAATGCTAGTAATTGATTCCATCTTACTTCCGGCCATTCGTGGGAATCCAGCATCAGTAAACGAGTTACGCTCAGATACACAACAAGATATCACCATGATGACACTTTTCCCATCGCTAGAGCGAACGCGTTCCGACTGGGATGGCGTACTAAGTTCAGCTGGCTTGGAGATCAAGCGTATATTTGACGTGAGAAGCAGAAAGTCATGCTTTGAAGTAGGTAGAAAGCAAGAATAGCGAGTATGGAGCGCAGGAAATTGCGAGAAACGTCATGAGATGTAAGAAATGGATCTTTGAATACAATAGTCGCACTATGCCTGATGCATATGCACCCATATGGGTATATCTCACAATGACGTAGTGTATGAATGGTATTAATTGAACTTGGTTGACAATTTTAGCCTGTAGACATCGGCTTTTTCAGCTTTGTAGAATTAATCCCTCGAGTGTTTTAACCCATTCGTCTTTATCTTGACTTCCGGCTACGACAAGCCGCTTGAAGACTCCAGGGTAGGGCCGAGAGAGTTCTTCGCTGTTCCAAGAGGGGGAGTATTCTTGGACGGGCGTATTGTGCTCTCCATCGAATAGAGTTAGCAGATAACGCGGGACACTTCCCACTCCATCCTTTTTTACTTCTTTTGCTTTAGAGAATACGGTTTCTAATAGTTCGTCCCCTTCTATCCATTCTTTGGCAGCTGCTGTAGTTGTAAAAAGACCCACTTCTTCTGCACACTTCGCAAGCATGTTGGAATCGCCGCAATCTTTCTCATTCGAGAAGTATTCGTCAAAGACGTGGCGAACTAATGCATCTTGCGATTCCACCTTGTGGGAAAGTGCAAACTCAAAAAGCCGATGACTACGAACAGTGGAACTAAGATTACCCGTCATAATAATATCTAGGCCGACATCATTGCTCCATTGACGCATGGTTGGTTTTGCCCATTTGTACCACTCCACTCCATAACGGCGATGGTAGTATTCTTCTTTCGATATGACTGATGCTTCGTATTTGGTAGAGTTTAACTTTGCATCTAAAAAGTATGGATGCCACACACGTGTGTATTGTATTTTTGTCAACGGGTTTTTGCTTTGGAATGTCTCAAGCCCTAAATCAAGCTTGCGAAGCCCCAAGTAGCAAAAGGGGCTATTCCGTGAAGCATCCCTGATCAGTGTTACTCCCCCACGGCCATTCTCTCTCACCATATTGTATCGCTAACCACGTCAATACGAAGTCTGATCACTTTCTTCGTCGTCATCGCTGATTGTCGGAGTGATGGGTAGGGAAAGAGTCCATTACAGAAATATCGCCAGAGCGTACCGCGTGCGACCTTCTTTGGGTCACTCTTGCGTCATTTTCGTATCTCCTATTTCATGCATGCATGCCCGGAGATAAAATGCCGCGGCACCCCGCGGTGGCCTTACTCCGGATGCAAGCAGACAAAACTGAACACTACTACAACCCGTTCGCGTCACACAAATTCACACTCCTCTCAAAAGAAAATAGCAATGACTGCCAATACTTTACCGATTACCTTCTATACAAATAAGGTGAGTCTTACGCCAGTATTCTTTCTGTAAGTTCAGTCTGGCCTCATTCTACTTTAAACTAGATCTGCCCTTTTGCGCACCGTGTTTCTCTAGCTCTGGAGGAAGCTAAAGTCCCGTACATTCCGGAATGGCTACCAGTCGACAAGGCAAAACCAAATTGGTATACAGATCAACACCATCCCCTGTCACATCAAGTGCCCTCCATCTATGATCCTAACACTGATCAAATTTATGTGGAATCCATCAATTTGATTCGTCTAACAAGTACTTTGGATCACTCTCAAAATCCGGTACTACCGCTGGCAAGGTCTCATCTAGAAAGATCAAATGGCGACATTCCACTCATATATACATTCTGCCAAAGTATTTCGCCTGGATGGGTTGCTATGTTGCAAGGAGATGCAGGGCCTCTACCAAATCTTTTCACAAAACTAGCTGAGTTCTTTAACAGACATATCAAGCCGCAAGCTAAAAGTAATGAAGTGTCTACCCCTCTCAATGTACTCGATATTGGAATTGCACCATTTGTTGGAAGAGTCATTGTTCTGGCCAAACATGGTGTATTAGGGGGTGCGGTTGGAAAGAATTTATACGAAGAGAAGTTTCTCAAGCAGGCGGAGTTTGAAAGAGTAAGAACTTGGTGGACTTCACTGGAGCAAAAAGACTCCTGGAGAAATACTTTTGACGAAGTAAAGATCGTAGAAGAACATTTGGAAAAGTTTGCAAAAGCAAATCAATGATGTTTTTTCATCGTTTCAAATATAATCAATTGATAAGATGAACGTGTTTACACGATGAACAAGATATTTGTGTCCATTTCAACCCATATAAGAAAAATTCGGAACTAAGGTCTCCGCCAGTCATTCATTTCTCTTGTGAACCCTTCTAAATACAAGAGGGAAAAGCAGTAAATTTCGTAGTTTGGCATATATATCGATGCTACTCTCCGGCTTCCTTTGGTGGATGGAAGAGGGGTTCGAATGCGTTGGTTACACTGTCCAGATGGAAGAGGGAAAGTTCACGGAAGAAGTCCCTTCGGCATTGAAGAAAATCCGAAATCTCTTTGGTTGTATCCACCTCTTGAGTAATTTCATCGATCCGGTCAACCAACTTTCCATTGTGCTTCCTCCATTCCCCCCCGATCAGAACGTCTCGAACATCTGCTATTGTTGCTTGTAGAACAAAAGCGGAAATTGCGTCTTTCTCGTTCAAGCAACCAGCCAAGTTGTATTTGTCCTCAAATGAGGTGACAACAAGATCAGCATAGATGGGTTCAAACTCTTCCTTTTGGAACATTTTTGAGGCACCAAAGACTGCCTTTGTCAATACATCCTCGCAACGGGGCTCTACTGGGTGTCTCAAACCTCTGGTATGGCCTTTCGCAGTAGAGTGCATGTTTCGAGCCTGGGAAAGCGCAATACGCATAGATGTAAAAGGCGATGAAGAGCAGTAACCCACATTGTCAGAACCTAGTGCGTGTACACACTCCTTATATGGTGCCTTACTACTTCGCCAGTCAATCTGTATCATGCCTCCTAGCCCAACTAAACTTTCAACTTCCGGTGTAGATACAACAATCGCTGAGCGATTTGAAAGGATTGAAAGCTCTTCCGAGCTTAAAGCGTTCCCGTGTATTAGTGCGGTTTTCTCATGCAGTAAATCCGAATCTAAGAGAGGTTTCATTGGTTTCAATCCTGTCCCTGCATGAATTGCTCGTGGAAGATGAGGATAAAGCTTAGGGAGCTTTTTAGTCTCTTCTTCCTCCTCCTGGCCAAAAGCATCAAGAGAAAAGCCTACTTGAATCAGACTTTTCGAATTGTTCACAATAGTATTCGGATAAAGCTGTATGACATGTGACCACACATCTTGCTTTGTAGTAGCATTTGCGGCTTTTGACAAGTTTGCAAATACTTCATGTGGATATTTTTGTTCGCGAGGCCAGCATTCTGCTTGGAATGGAGGGTGCAGCTCCAGTATCTGTATCGACCGGATACCAACCTCTTGTATGGCATTAAAAGAAGCATCGATTTGCTTTGTTGATGAGATGGGAGGCAAAAAGTTTATTGTGGAAGTTACGCCAGCATTTACCAGTTCGCGAGCTGAACATTTCGTGCTGGCATATATTTGTGGAGGAGTGATAATGCTAGACGCCACAAAAACGGCTTGGCTAGCATACTCAACGAAAGAAGAGTTGGACATGATTCCTCGCAGTATAGATAGCCATAACTATTAATATCGAATGGTAAGTCTTCGATTACGATTTACTGTTACGTACGTGTGTATGTCCATCTAAGAACCCCGGGGTGATCAAGCAGCCGCGAGCATTATGCATTTCTACTGGGAGTTCCGTCCCATTAAGATGCTCAGGCCAGCACGGAATTTCTTCTTCATCTTTGCAAGGTTTTATTGCACCTATATGGCCATACCTATCAACGAACACATTAGCACGGCATACATCCCATGTTATGTTAGATTGAGATGCTGTGTTTTCGAACTTCGCACCCGGAAGTAGATGTGACCATATTGACGGTAGAGCTACAAAACCTCCCCACAGAATGATATTTTTTCGATTTTGCTGCTTCATTAAATCATTAAAGGAAGGAAATGAGTAGTCGCCTCCGCACATTGCTAGCTTCATTGTAGTAGCCTCTCTCATATCCCGAGAGATCGAATTTTTACTCCTTAAGCGCGAAAAGTCACCGCGGCCAAGTATCACTGTGACGCTATCTTACAGGCGCGCGGTATAGCCTGCGCGTATACAAGTATAAAGGGAGTTAACAAGAGAGCCAAAAAGAGCCTTATTTCTGAACTCAAAAAAGTGATCGCATGCACGAAATGTCTGGTATCCAGCCAATCCTCAACAACAATGAAATAGACCAGTTCATTCCAAAAGGACTACAGTATAAATGGCATCGTGATCCCCTTCGCCCGGGATACTGGAGAAGGTGAGGATGAAAATTCTACAAGGACCTAATTGAAATTTGATAAAGGCGACTAGTTGCTGCAGAGTTTTTTGTAGATTACATGTCGTATTCTTCAGACGAAGGCTCACAGCTTCTATCTTCATTTTCCTTTCAAGCTGATCTACTTTCTGATGAACTCTCACGTCGCCTTCAATTAGCTTGGACTCTTGTGTCTTTCTATTATCCAACAGTGGTAACACGTCTTTTCGGACCAGAAGATAGCGATGGCGAAAGTAATCGGTATCTGGAATACAGAGAGGTCGATCATCTTGCGCTCGCCGAACAACGTGCAGAAAGAACGTTTTTCCCTCATATTGAAGAGAAATTGACGAATGAAGAACTACGTGCAGCACTCAGTGGGAGGAAGATCGAACCAGAAGAGGGAGAGACGGATACCCACTTACATTTCATATTTTCTAATACAAATTCAGAGCCACATTCACTACTACTTCACGCAAGACATGCCATGTATGACACTATCTCTGTCTGTTGGCTTATAGGGAAGATTTTAGAGCTTTGTGGAAGAGAACCTTACCATCTTGAGAAGGAATTGAAGCAACTTTCATGGGAGAAGTCAGTTGAAAACCTACCCCCTCATCATTTGGACTCAAGCGTCTGGGAACCGAAAGGCGGATCAATTGACGTGCAGGATATTAAGCAAGGTCTGGCAGATGTTTTCCACCACTTTGGCCGTGTAGGGGTAAGTGCATACTCACCACCCTATTTCACGTTTTCTCATTCTACGTTCAGTCAAAGCAACAAGGACTTCCGCTTCCATCCAGTGCCGTCCATCACCGTATTGCTCCTTCTGGATCCCGAACGCTACGACTCGTCAATTCACTTGATCGCGAACGCAATACGCAGCTGCTACAATCATGTTCCGCTGCTGGTCTCACTGTAGGAACTGTACTACAGGCAACCCTTGCGCTTGCGCTTTGCAGGAAATTTCCACAGGAGAGCCCAAATGAGAATTTTCATCTTCAAGCAAGCTTGATAAATATGCGTCCACTCTTAAAGAGACCTTTTAATCAAGCAAGCTATCAGACTGCAGTCTTACACTCCCTTCCTACATCTTTTCCTTTGTCACTCTATGACAAAGCGATATCTCGAGGAGAAAAATTCACTGTCATGTCGACTATACTTGCATTTGGAAACTGTCTCACACCTCAATGGCAACAATATAAAAACTGGGAAGGTTTGCTACCTTCCGTACACTTCTATGACACTGCAGTTAAGAAAATGTGGGAGTCGAATCCACCGATCTCATCTCATGCGGGCCCACAATTTTCAAGTATCGGACGCCTAGATAGTCTGGTTCCAAAAGAAATTCCAGTGTACGGGTATGGTGAGCCCCGAAGGATTACCCTCGAAGATTTTTATGTTTCGTTGAGACTTACATCGCCTTTGACATTCATGCACGCATGGGGATTACAGGGCAAAACGACCATCCAACTTATGTACAACGAACACTTTTGGAAAGGAAACGAAGTACTCCTACAGGGACTTATGGAAGAAGTTGACCTTCTAATTAAAGAGTTTGTGAAGGAGGTGGGAGCGTATAATACGAACAACATGGAACAGAGACCCAATATAATAATAGAGCCCCGACCGTAGAACTTTCTTTGGTAGGATATCAAAAAGAGACGATTAGGGACTCTAGGACAGCTACAGCAACAAAGTATCAGAAAAGTTGCATGTACCACCAAGAGTTCCACTTTTAGAAACATGTCTTCTCGTACGAAATCATTACATTTCAGCAAGGCACAAGGCTGTTTTGAATATCATATCGATTGTTACGAAAGTAAAAATGGTACGCCAAGGAACGGTTGGTCTCCATAGATGTACGATACAATCTGATAAATTTCAAAATCTGGGATTTCCAATTTTGCCTTCTAGAAAACTGCCTTGTTGCCAGACTTACAATGTAGGAACTTTTAAGACAACTTTCCCACCCTTTGGTCCATGTACCCTGTATTCATCTAGAACCTTATTGAAACCACCAAGTAGGTCAGGATCTTCGACCAGCTGAATGCGGGGATTGATGGGAAATTGATGATCTCGTAATAGATCCTCAATCAGCGAGTATATAGCTGAGCCAAGATGCCTTGCTTCTGGGTGTTTTCCATCGACATTGTATGGAATTCCTGCCCATGTTGCTTCAACTTTGATACCAGGGTGGCTCTGAACAGATTCTGGTGGAGGAAGTGTGACTACGATTTTGGCATCATTACTATCCGCGAGCTCGATAGCGGGCTCAAGAGAGTTTGGCAATGAGACCGTATCCAGTATTTTCTTAAATTTCGATTGCTGCGTTTCATTTTTCAGATCGTTGATGATGTTCTCAACAACATCTGGAACATTATAGTCGAAAAACTTGGTTGCACCCACATTATTAAGCTGGTTTCTTTTCCGTTCACTAGCAACTGCATATACGTTTTTGTAGCCAGCCCTAGTTAACAGGAAAACAGCATTTGAGCCTACATTGGATCCAGCGCCCCAGACTAAAATTGGCTCTTCTGCCTCCGACTCGGAAAGCCTAGGGGCATTTGATAAGGGAAGCTTGACGTTCAAGTTGACTGCAAGAGCTATCGCAGCCGTTATAAAGGTGCAAGGAATACTTGCAGCCTTCTCAAGAGATACATTGCTATTCTCTGGCACTACCGCGACTAAATCACCAAAAGCAATAGCATACTCTTGTGCGCCTTGCACCTCATTTCCGAGAATATGCAAAGGACTCGTGATGATGTGATCACCTTTCTTCACATTGAGCACACCCTCGCCAACCTCAACAACCTCGCCGGAGAGGTCAGAGCCGGGAATAAAAGGAAAATGGTCCACTATAATTCCCCAATCAACAATCTTCTGATCAACTGGCTGCAAAGATATGAGAATAGTTCCCAACAGCATAAATATTAGTCTGATAGCTCACATTAGCACCAATCGCAAAAACTTTGACAAGAATCTGTCCTTTTCTTGGCTTAGGTGTATCCACATTTCGTAGCTCTAGAGGTTTTCCTTTCGCCGGGAGAACAATTGCGGTGTGTTGGGCCATCTTCGATGCTATTAGGTTCTAACACTTGCAAGTTTAATTGTCTCGGGGATCTTTATAGATTCAGCTGTCGCAAGTAAGGTTGTCGTCCGTTCGTCCGTATCCATGCACGCCACTTTCACAGTTGCGGCCGTAATTTTCCGCGGGGCCGCGGATACGAAAGATACTGGCAAAATGCCCATTGGCCATGAGAGTTTTAGAGAGTTCTTTCTAAAAGAACGCACTAGCATTAGCGTATTTAAACCGAAATTAGCGCACACGAGAGAGAGACTTAATATGCGGCAGGGAACGTTGTTGTACACATCCCTCTCCTTGCTTTCTCCGAATATATAGAACAGACTTTGAGGGCTGGTATTAGATCGACTCGCACAGCGAGCAACACTGATAAACTCGACCAGCTCCCATGATAAAATGCAGGCAAACGATAGCCTTGATTGTTCGCATGCTACCACAGGGAAAAAGGAGCCAAATGGAAAGAGCCAGAGATCTGAATTAAGGGAACACGACTCGGATGAATTTTACCCTACTGCAGAATTTTATAATCTTCTTGCCCAGACAGAAGAGACAACCGGCATACCTCCACGAAAAATACCTTTTCTTGCAACCAATCTTGCCGTTCATGCAAAGGGGAGCGGTCGACTTCATGAAGAGAACTCCGAAGCTCGTCCACATGGCCAAAAGATCCGAACCTTGCTGGATGCGTTCTTAGATGTTGGCCGTAAGCCATTTTACAAGGCCAAGCAGATGCTTACTCACCACCAGGAGACTGCAAAAGTAGAAATTTTACGAAATATTAATGTTTCCATTTTACCTGGTGAGAGTTTGTTGGTGCTTGGGAGACCCGGGTCGGGATGCTCTACCTTCCTGAGAGCATTTGCCAATCAGCTCTCACTCGACAGAGTACATCCTTTCTCCACTGAACTGCATCTTATGCCGCAGACATCACAATTTGGAAACATTTCTTCTGCAGACTTCAAAAACAAATATCCCCATCAAGCTGTGTACTTGGCGGAAGATGACTTTCATTATGCTTTGTTGAGTGTATCAAAAACATTAGAGTATGCAAACGAATTCAGCACACCTGATGTTCGAGGCGAGCTTCCAAAAGAAGAGCACGCGAAAGCCGAGGAGGGAAGGAGCTCAACTCATTCTCTCTTAGTTCCTGGCCCAACGAGAGAAGCGTACGTCAGGTCTATGGTACATGGACTCTTAAGTCAATTCGGGATTTTACATGTAGCGAACTCCATTGTTGGAGACGCATTTGTCCGTGGTGTTTCTGGAGGAGAGAGAAAACGTGTATCAATTGCGGAGTTTCTCTCGACCAGAGCTAGCTTTCTCGCTTTTGACCAGGCTACTAAAGGCTTAGATGCGAATACGGCATTGGAGTTTGCCCAAAATATCCGACATTGTGCTAGAATGCTGGGAGCTACCATAGCTGTCAGCTTATACCAAGCTTCTGATACTGTTTACGAGTGTTTCGATAAGGTACTCGTACTAGACCATGGTCGCCAGGTCTACTTCGGTCCTGCGAAACAAGCAAGAGAATATTTCATCGGCCTAGGATATAAAGATCTTCCTCGAAACTCTACAGCCGATTACTTGGTGAATATCACAGATGAAAAAACACGGAGTGTACAAACAGGACGATCCGTCTCCGAAGTGCCACAAACCGCTAGAGAACTGGAAGAAGCGTACTTCAAATCTGAAGTTTGGCACACAGAAAAGACCAGAATTCTACACTTACAGTCACAATTGGCTTCGACTGACAGGAATGACTTCGAGAACGGCATGCGCATTGTTCGAGGATCAAGAAATTCGACCTATACAGTGCCATTCTATCTCCAATTGAAAACTCTCCTCCGGCGGCAAGTAGAACTGCAGCTGTACAACATTTTTGGCATAATTATTTCTGCTTTGACGGCAATCATCATAGCGATACTGATTGGAACAGTGTACTATAAAAGCCCGAACACTCCAGTCGGTGCGCAGTCAAAGGCAGGGTTGCTGTTTACCATGCTCCTTTATATAACACTTCAGGCTTTCAATGAGCTACCGATGCAAATGCTAGGACGCCCACTCATGTTCAAACAAATTGACTATGGGTTCTATCGTGCTAGTGCACTGTCGTTTTCTAGCTTGGTGGCCGACATTCCCATTACATTTGCTGTCGATGTCGTATTTTCGATCATGATATACTTCATGGGAGGTTTGACGTACAATGGAGGGGCTTTCTTCACCTTCTTTGCCATTATCTATGCTTATCATTTAGCTTCGATGAGTATGTTCCGAACTGTAGGTGCAGTATGCCCGAACTTTGATGTCACAAGCCGATTAGCCACTCTATTTATTCCAAATATGGTATTATACAGCGGATACTTCTTGCAAGAACCCAATATGCGTCGATGGAGCTTTTGGATATCATACATATTCCCTCTCAGATATGCTTTTGATGGCCTTTTGTCGAACGAGTTTTATCGCACAACGTTCTTCTGTAATGGGGACAACGTTGTACCCTCAGGAGAAGGATATCCTTCTTTCAGCGCTGATCAGATATGCAACATCCCTGGAGCGATTGCCGGACATTTGGATGTACCGGGCCGTGACTATATAAAGGCTTTATATGGAATCGAAAGGAATGTTTCGTGGCGAAATTTTGGCTTGCTTATTGTTTACTTGATTGGACTACAGCTCATTCAGATGTACATCGTTGAACACGTCCGTGTAGGAGGTAGTCTGGCTACGACATTGGCGTTCAAAAAGGGTCGCGCGAACCACAATGCACCCGATACCTTTCAAAGCAATAGAATTGCACAAGACGCAGAATCAATGCAGAAACATGACTCTGGTGAAGAGGAGGTCGACGACAACAGACGTATTTCGCGGCACAGATGGCCTTTAACATTTAAAAATATGACCTATGAAGTTGGCACGGGCAAAAGCCAGGTCAACCTTCTTGATGGAATTTCTGGCTATGTTCGTCCAGGAACTTTGACAGCGCTTATGGGTGTCTCTGGTGCAGGAAAGACCACCTTATTGGATGTTCTATCTAAACGAAAAATAGGCTTAGGAAAGGTGGGAGGAACAATGCTACTGGGTGGAAAAATTCCTTCACTAAATTTTCAAAGGGGAACCGCATACGTCGAGCAACAAGATATACACGAGCCTACAGCCACAGTTAGGGAAGCACTTCGCTTCTCTGCGTATCTCCGTCAACCTTATGATATTCCTATCAGTGACAAGGATGCATACGTAGAGTATATTATAGATCTTCTTGAGCTAAACGAACTGGCAAACGCGCAAATCGGAGCCCCTGGCACAGGAATTGGCTTATCTGCTGAAGCGAGAAAGCGTGTAACGATGGGAGTGGAATTAAGTGCCAAGCCAGATATATTGATCTTCTTGGACGAACCAACATCTGGACAAGATGGTCAAAGTGCTTTCAATACGGTACGATTCCTAAAAAAGTTGGCAGCTAGGGGACAAGCCGTTCTCTGCACAATCCATCAGCCAAACGCTTTACTATTTGAATCTTTTGATAGAGCTTTGATTCTTGCAAAAGGCGGAAAATGCGTTTACTTCGGAGAACTTGGAGGAACCGGAGCTCCAAAATTGGTAAAGTACTTTGAAATGCACGGAGCCACCAAGCTTCCAGATAAAGGAAACCCGGCAGAATGGGTTCTAGATCAAGTGCGAGAAGGCTCAGGCACTTCCCATGGTTCATGGTCAGACATTTGGAAACAAAGCACAGAAAATGCCCAAATTCATCAAGAAATTGAAATGCTCAACGATGAAAGTCTACGAGAGAGGTCCTTGTATCATGGTTCAGATGAAGACAAAGTTTTAGAGTATGCAACCCCGATCTATTATCAACTTCGGACAGTAACTCATCGCATGTTCGTTTCATCGTGGCGATCTCCTGACTATGGATGGACGAGAGCGGTAGCTACAACAGCGCTTGCTGGATTCACAGCAATTTGTTTTTGGCAACTGGGTCAAGGTATATTAGACATGAGAGCAAGAATATTTTCCATTTTCATGATTGTGGTCCTTATTCCCATTGCTATGGTACAAATTGAACCAGCCTACAACGTTGCACGCGATGTGTTTTATCGTGAGAGTAGTGCAAAAATGTACCAAGGGGTGGCGTTCGGCTTTGCGGTTGTCACGGCGGAGCTACCATTCTCAATTGTTTGTGCTATACTGTTTTTCGTCACCCTATTCTACCCAGTCCATTTCCATTACGGTACAAGTCATATGGGCTACCAGTTCTTGATGACACTTCTCGGACAGCTTTTTGCAACAACCCTTGGGCAAGCAGTATCAGCAATCACTCCCAATATGTTCCTAGCTACACTTTTTAATCCTTTGTTCACTTTTATCTTTCTCCTATTCTGCGGAGTCACGATTCCATATCAAGCACTTCCATCAGGATGGCGGTTCTGGATGTATTATCTGAACCCGGCTACATACATCATTGGGGGGATGACGGTTGTGGAACTTCATGATCTACAAATCCAGTGCAAGCCCTCTGAGTTACTACGATTTCCTGCACCAGACGGGAAGACCTGTATTGAGTATGCAGAGAACTTTCTCAAAGATGCTGGAGGGTACTTGAACAACAACATATCCACAGACGGGCTATGTGAATGGTGCCAATATCGGAACGGCGAGGAATACTATTCGGGTCTTCACTTAAATTACGATCAGAAATGGCGCGATGTTGGTATTGTCATTCTCTTCATTTTATCAAACCTTTTCATCGTATTTTTGGGGGTTAAGTTCCTGAACTTCAATAAGAGATGATGACTTTATAGAGCTTTCTAAATTCCACACAAGAAAATACGACACTACGCCCTTCCTTCCATTAAGTATGATTAGGTCATTCATAAACTCATTTCATCATTCCTGAATACAATTCATAGCTGATCTTCTATCTCCATGTGAGCTTCTTCTATTAGTTTGCGACATCGCTCCGTCCTAGGCGTGATAATCGCTTCGAATGGGTTCGGATAGCTTACTCCACTATCCACAAAATTGAAAGGGTCGATATCAATCTCTTTTCCGTCACGTCCTTTTTCTTTCTCAATTTTCATGGTGGCTAGGATAGAGGATATGACTATAAAAAGTGAGCGTGAAGCAACATCCCTGCCAGGGCATACACGGCGTCCACTTGCGAAGGGATAAGGCTGAGGAGGCAAAGGGGTTTTTAAGAACCTTTCTGGGTTGAATTCTTCAGGGTCAGTATAGTATGTTGTATTGCGATTGATTGCCCAAGTATTATAAATGATCATCGAGCCTTTTGGAATCTTGTAGCCCTCATATACATCATCCTGAATAATTCTCCTCGGAAATCCAATGGGACCGACTGGACGCCATCGGTGAAGTTCAGATATGATGGCATGTACATAAGGAAGTTGATCCCAGTCGTCAAAGCTTGGCAGTCGTTCTGACCCTATGACTTTGTCTATTTCTTCATGAGCTTTTTTCTGGAAAGAGGGATAGAGAGACATTGCCATAACAAAGATCGAAAGAACTCCTGCAGTTGTTTCGGCTCCCGCTGCATACAAATCACCAGCGATAAAAGCCTTCTGTGTCTCATCAACTTGCTCTTTATCGGTAGACTCGTCTAGAAATCGAATAAATGATTTAATCGATTTGTCTTTTTCCGTCCTATGTCTTCCTTCTTTTAATTCTTGTAGGAACAGTGTGGACATTTCCTTGTATAAGTGCTTAGCCTGTACCCTCCAGGGAGAGAAGATGTCCGGAAAATGATCCAAAAATGGAAGAAATTCAACGATGTGCGCACCAGGCTGCGCTGAAGTAATAAGACGCCCAACCATGTCTTTTATTTTGCCCACTTTTGAATCGTCAGAATTTGGGACCCTTCTTCCATAAACCTAAAAGAAAATCAAACACTGCAAAAGAACTATGAAAGATTCTCACTATTTCGATTACAACACTAGTTGTATATCTTTGGAAAGAGGATGCAAATGAAGTTGGATTGTCAGCTAGGTCCCGGAGAAGAACTTTCGTCTCTCTCTCCTGAATGGGCTGATACGAGCTCGCTGCTCTAACATTGAGTCCGTGATGCATAAGTTTGCGAACGGTTCTCCAACGTGGTCCATAGGGCATAAATAGTGATGTATTTCCTCCTGTTCCATACTCGCCAGCTACTATGCTTCGTGGGCGATCAGAGTAGATAGCGCCTTTCTTCTCCAGTAGATCGGTGACAGCTTTGTGAGTATTTAACACGATAAAGGCTTGACCACCGGGCATCTGAAGAGAAAATACCGGACCATATATGCGAGACCATTCTAGCCAAGTACGCCAAGGATAGTACTTTGGCTGATCGAAAATATTTTTAAAAATAGGGTAGCCTTTTGGTCCCGGAGGTAGTCCGAGGTTTTTGGATTTTGCCGCATGATGAACGAGAAGGACGAGAAAGGTAAGGATTGCTATTATGAGTATATAACTAAAATGTGTTGGCATGTTGTGTAATATGGAAAAAATGTCATGGAGCATGGTAAAAAATTGGGTAAAAATTGGAGTGTATACTAGATTTTTTCGCCATTATAGTTAGCAAGGTCTTTCCGCTATTCCTGCTATCTAATCTCCGGTAAAGGGCCGCGGCATGCCGCGGCCACGCGTAGGGCATACGGAATAGGCTAATGCGAACTTTACTCCGGTTACCCGTTATTACGAGCTCACTCTGGACTAGTTGATGCAGGCTTTACTCCGGATACCAGCCGCCCAACCGAAACTTACTCCTGGACTGTTGGGTAAAGCCATGAATCTCTGATGAATCGAATGTCGTTCTTTTACACTCTAAATATTGAGTTCAGACAACACACATGACGGGAAAAATTGCCATAATCATATACTCTCGTAAGTCACAATGGGTTCTATCTATCAATCCCTGATGTTCTGAATATGAAAAGAGAAAGGACACATCGTCAAGCTAGCTGAAGCTGTCAAAGAAGGCATTTTTTCCTCAGTGAATGATCTAGATGTAGTTATCCTGAGAGTTCCTGAGCTATTGAGTTCCGAGGATCTCAAGTACTACAAGGTGGATCCAGTTTTGGAAAAGTTTTCTGTGGCTTCTCCTGACACCTTTGCGGAGTACGACGGATACATATTTGGTTATCCTACCAGATTTGGGACGATCCCATCCCAGATGTCTAACCTTCTCCACAACACTTCGAAAGTTTGGATTGGTGGTAAGATGGTGGGAAAGCTAGGGGCAGCATTTACAAGCACATCTAGCCAGCATGGAGGGCAAGAGACCTCCATCCAGAACATTGTCTCATGGTTTTCACATATGGGGGTTATATTCCACCCATTGGGATATACTAATGAGGCGCTCCAAGAAGAAAATAGCATAGTTGGAGGCAGTCCTTGGGGAGCCGCTGCTGTAGCTGGACGTTGGGCTAATCACGGTCCTAACGAAAAAGAAATCTCGATCGCCCGCACGCAAGGAGCAAACTTTGCTCTCACTCTCAAAGCACTACTTGCAGGGAGAAACAATATTGGTGCCTGATTTGCAAAATAATTCCATTCTGTCCAATTGAGCTACATATACTATAGTCCGCTTTTCTCTATTATCTTCTCTTATGATGATGCGTCTGAAATTGGACCGAGAGGGATCGCTTTTGGATGCTTAACGAATTCGTAGTGATGACCGGTCATCTTCAAAAGCCATGACGTGACTTTGTTCTCCAAATGAGGATTTACACTGTTGTGCCGTAGCGATAAGTATTGATGTTATTCCCTTACAGTACTCACCCATACTGATCATATGGGAAACCTAAGTCAAACTGTGCTACACTTTCCAGATCTTGAATATTCTTTTCCGATAGTCTAATTGACAGGGACTGCAAATGTAGTAGAGAAAACCAATGAGACGAATGCCTTTGTAAGAATTTAAGAGACTTACCGCTATATTATCCCGTAATTGCTCAGGTGTACGGCAGCCAAACACAGGAAATACGTATGGATACTTTTGCAAGTGATATGCTATAGCAACTTGAGTCAAAGAATCCGCTTGCACATTCTCTGCAATCTTTGATAGAGAAGAGCTAATTTTGTATTCATTTTCTGTTTGTTCATCTACTCCCCAGAAGCTACGAAGCGGCTGATTATTCACTCTCCTCTCATCCAGTTCTTTTCTTGATTTAAATTTTCCTTGTCCTAATATACCATACGGCATAAGAGCCATTCCCTCTGCTTGGCACATAGGAATCACTTCGCGCTCTAAATCCCGACATAGAAGCGACCATGTTCCCTGATAAACCACAAATTGTGTAAGACCGTGGTTCCTAGCATACTCATTTGCCTTCGAAACCACCCATGCTACAGGATGGTATGAATTATTTTTGCTGGAATGTGAATGACCTCACCTGGTATGTCGGACGCACCAAGATAATTCACTCGGCGAGCGCGTACTTCATCATTCAAAGCTTGCATAAGCTCTGGTATTGAAGTTGTGTAATCATAGTAATGGATGAAGAGGATGTCAAGGTAGCTTTAGAAATGAGTGCTTGTCAGTATTCACTGTTTCATCAAATAGTCAACCTTACTCTGTCTTTAATTTATTCAAGCTGCTCTTTAAACTCAAGCGGAGACTTTTTGCACTGTTTCCAGCGAAATTCACCCTGATAGGAAACTCTTTCCGATCGAACTTGAAGTTCATTGAGAACTTGCTGGATAACACAATTGCATCTCGATTTCTTCTCACTTCCATCCATTCACCGACCATATTTTCCGAAGCACCAGCTTGATACCCGTTGGCCGTATCTATAAAGTTTCCACCAAGCTCATAGAAAGTGTCTAAAATCTTAAAAGAGCTTTCTTTGTCCAACGCTGAGGCACCCAAATTTTGTGCCCATGCTTTCCCGAAATTCAGCTTGCATTGCCATTAGTCTCAAACCTAATTTTTTAACATGTAAACATACAGTTCCGAGACAAAGAGGTGAAACTCGGACTGTCATGTTGAATGATAAGACGACATGCAAAATGAAGATAATGCTTACCTCCAGCACATGGGGATAGTATCCTATATCTTGCCAGATCAGAGGGATAAGAAGGAAGTGGTGCAGCCATCGACGTTTATCTTGTTCTTCCTTACATATCATTTTCTTTAAGTAGTCGTGGTTTGCAGTTCTTGGCCAGAGTAAATACGATCTTTTGAGGCTATATTTATTGCCACGAAGTCACTGGCGAGGAAAGTCTCTGCAGAACGAGTCACGTGCTTAGGTGCTATAAAAACGCCGAGAAATACCGTGCAGAATCGAAATAAATCAGCTTAGTGTTTCTATTGGTGAACATGAGTGGTGGGGAAAAGGGAGGGTTTACTCCGTCCTTTTGTTTCACGCTAATATGCCGACATCAGGTCAGGATATTGTCTCATTCTGAAGAATCTAGACCGATTACATTTGTAATACAGTATGCAGCTGTACCACAACCTGGTTCCTAGATGCTCTTCACTCTGCATCTCTACAATTTCAAGTCTGCCAATGCCTTGATCAACTATCTATGAATTGGAATCTTTTCGTATCTGCTCATGTATAAATTGGAACCCCTATTTCCTAATTTTGTTCTTTAATACTTTACCAAAATGACACTCAAAGAAAACAAGCACGAAAATGATCAAGGAGTCGGTACAATATCTTCCCGCGATAGCCAAAAAAATGAAAACGATTTATTTTCGCCTCCGCTTGATTATGCCACAAATACAGATATCTCAACTAACAAACAATTTAGTGCGGCAGTACTTGGTCGAAAGCTAGATTCGACGACGCTTGCCGGTATCTCTCGCGAACCTTGTTTTGATTTATCACTTATATGGACATCGAAAGAGGAAAAAAGACTGCTTATCAAAACAGATTTGTTGATATTATTGCCGGCATTGCTGACCTTTGTTGCATTGTGCATAGACAGGAGCAATGTAGCATTTGCTTTGACCGATAATTTGATGAAAGACATCGGAATCAACGGAAACGATATTAACACTGCATCTAACGTTTTCAATGTTGGAATCATCGTCTTCGAATTGCCATCACAATGGATTGCAAAAAAAGTTTCCCCCAATCGATACCTCCCATTTACAATAATTTGCTGGGGAGCTTGTACCATCGGTCAGGGATTTGTAAAAACCCGCGCTGAATTCATCTCCGTACGTTTTCTAGTAGGAATGTTCGAGGCTGGATTCTCTCCAGGAATGAGCTATTATCTTGGTCGATTTTATCAAAATAGAGAAATTGCAAGCCGGTATGCTGTGTTTTGGAGCGCGAATGGTATTTCGTTCGCCATCTCTGGACTGATGTCACTTGGAATTTTGAATATGCGCGGCATATCCGGGCAAACTGGCTGGTCATGGCTTTTCATTATTGAAGGCATTGCCACAATTTTGATTGGAACACTTGCCATGTTCTGGTTTCCAGATGGACCACACAAACAGGAATCACTATTACCAATTATGAGGAAAGTTTTCGGAGTCAAGCTGTTTAATGATCGGGAGGCATCAATTTTGCGCACAAGGGTGCTTCTTGAAGATCCACTAAAGTCCGATGAAACTGCAAGAAATCCCCTCACATTCAAAGATATCTTCATCACTGTGACGGACTGGCGCCTTCTCTTCATCGTAGCTTCTGTGTTTGCCTCGTCAATGATGCAAAGTGTGGTTGGGACGTATCTTCCATTTATGATTAAGGCGATGGGATTTTCAGGATATTCTTCTGGTGGTCTTACTGTACCGGGCTGTGTTACTTCCATAGCGTTTGGTATTGCCGTAGGCTACGGCGTAAATCGCTATGGATGGCATTCTCTTTGGATCTGTTTGGTAAATATACTGGGGATCGGAGCTATGATCTGGCTGGCAGCACCTAATGATAATGCAAACAAATATTTTTTATATGTCGGTTGTATCCTCCTCCTTACTTTCACGGGCTCTCAAGCCGGTGCAATGGCCTCATGGTTAGCAGGTAGTGTTCAATCAAGACACAGGCCGGTTGCATTAGCCATGTATGTGATGACGAGCAACTTAGCTGGGATAGCAGGTAATCAGACACTTCGAAACAATGGTGAGTGAGGTCTCATGAATGACCCTTAGTACAAGGCGAATAATACATTTTGTTTCAAGATGCCCCACGCTACCGCAAAGGGCTTGGAATACTATGCGGGACGACATTTCTAGGAGCACTCTTTGCTTTAGCTGGGCAATGGCTTTTACGGAATCGACAGCATAAATTACTTGAGCAAGCTGATGAGGAATACAAGAAACCTAGCATCCCTGAAGAAGTAATCAGATCTGCCACCTAGTAAACTCAATATTCAGATCAATACAACAACTCCAATACCATAGGTGTACATTGCATTATCGGTACTGGTTTGAAACCTTTCTATTCATATGTATATGTTGTAAAGCATTTGTATCTTCTATTAGACAAACATCGGTTGCATGTGCAAAGCATCTTGTCGTATTTAAGAATGGGCATGAATGCCGAGTTGCGTGGTACCCCTGTGAAGTATAGAGGTCTTTTCCCACATAGCCACGAATATGAGGATTGTATGTAGATCTGGCACGTGTCGATGCTCATGGTGATTGTATTCAACTGATGAGTGCAGTGTCCGTGGAAATTCGTACGTTTACTCCGGACAGTGTATGCGCATGACTTTTCGCATAAATTGAAGACAACTTAATATTAATAGTATGCATCTTCCACTTCCTACAAATGAAAGGCCCCATCCTCGTCACAGGAGTTACAGGCTATATTGGCTCGCATATTGTGTTACAATTGCTTGCGTCGGATTTCAAGGTGAAGGCAGTCGTTAGAGATATAAAAAAAGCCAAAGTCATCGTTCCTCAATGTATACTTTCTTTTACTTCTTTGCAATTTATTGAAGTGCCAAACATGGTTCATCCCGGTAAAGAGAATTTAGGTATTGCTCTTCAAGATGTTGAAGGAGCCATTCTAGGTTCGTAATATCTTGCATCATGGGCCATAGTACTAACTCATCCCCAAAGTTGCGTGTCCAGCACCCCATGCCAGTCAATCAAATGAGGAGGAGGTACTCCTTCCATCTGTTCTAATGATACGGAATTTTCTAGAAATGGCAAAATGTTACGCTCCAAATCTAGCTCGTATCGTTCTGACTGGCTCTCTTGCCTCAATTGTCGACTACAAACTAGGTACAAAGCCTGTCCCTCAAAAGGTTTACACGAGTCAAGATTGGACTCCAGTTAGCTGGGAAAAAGCTTGCAGGACGGAGGATTTCTTTACTCTTCTCAGTGCCAGTAAATTATTTCCAGAAAAGACAGCAATCAAATGGATAGAAGAAAATCAACCAAAATTTTCCATTGTTTCGCTCCTTCCAGCTGTAGTATTTGGTCCTTTCGTACACCTGAACACATTGGAAGACGTTCATTCAACCCCATCGATGACGCTAGAGGTTCTCCACACCAATAAAATCGCTGCTTTGCAGAAACTAGCAAACAGCCCTACACTCTTCCCGTTGGCTATTGACGTCCGAGATGTTGCCACTGCCCATGTAAAATCTCTATCTATCGACTTGGACTGTAGGCGGTACCACCGATATATTCTAGCCTCCGGAAACTATGATAATCATCTTATGGTCGCTACGCTGCACCATGCAAAACTCTTAGCGCCTGAGATTAATGCTCTCACGAGTGAAGAACTTCAACAAGCAAACATCGATCGTAGCCCCATCTCGAATCGCAATTACTACTCATTCAATGATTTAGAGACACGCCGCGATCTTCACATTACGTTTCGCACCTTTCAAGAATCTATTCAAGACATGTTTATCCAATTTCAATCAACAGGCAATATGAAGCAGGCTTAGTGTGAATTTACTAATACGAAATAACAAACTAGACGTCGGTCTAGAGACGAGTTCTCTCCAATAGAATTTTACATATGTTTGAAAGGTCATCCCAGTCGGTTTCCTCCAACAAAAGCGAAGAAAATGTTTCCATATCTGCTGAATTAGCCATCTGTACATTCCACAGATGCGTGAAGCTAGCTGGGGTATGATGTGTGTCATGTGTTTCTTTGAAGATGTTCTGAGAACGGACCTGTTCTTGAGGTCCGCGACTTGGGCTGCCACCCCCCGAATTTGTTGTCTTGTGAGCAAGAAGGGGAACACCTGGAGGAACACCTTGAAGTCTTTCAGGCGTCATTCTATTTGAATTGGACGTTAGCCACGGCATTCCTGTCGCTAAGTTTTGAGATGGGGAACTATGGGAAAAATGGCTATGCACTGGGAGGGACGTATCTCGTGAAGTTTCGTATGCTACTCCTTTACTCATGTCTTGGCTACCTCTTCTACCTTTCACCGCTCTTGATCTAGCAGAGTTGAGTTTGTGCATAAGAATCCTTAGTTCGGCTTTTGAATCACATATTCTTGAAAGGATTCGTTCGCATACTCTAGCAGTGTGAGACGATACACTTAACTTCTTTAAAGTATGGATGATCTCCGAAATATGAGTAGCAAACCACGCCAGGTCCTCTTCAATATTAGGCTTACCGCTACTAAATGCTCCTACAGTCTGATGATATTGTTCTCGCCGTTGAACTTCGTCTTCACGTGTTAAGAGAACAAACGCAAATGCAGTGGCAGCATGAAAAAGGTGTTCGCAACACCATGACGGATTGAAGTGAATGTGAGGGCTATTTGACAATGTGATCAAAAGTGGTATTGCTTCCATGATACCCCGAGCATGAAACAATGCTTTCGATTTCAGATCATCAGGCGCATTCATGTCGCTCAAAAAACACTTGTGCATAAGGCAACGCAAAAAACTACATGCGCTATGGTTGATGACTTTCTGAGCAGCACTGCGATGTGTACTTGGTATACCACTACTGACGCTTTTCTCAACATTTTGTAAAGAGTGACCATAATCCTTCGTCCACTGTGCAAATTGTTGATCGATTCTTCGGGCTTGATCGTATCGCACCGAAGGTAGGACAATGGTCATTGTATCCATATCCATAAATTGAACCACAGAAGGGAGCAATTGAGTTAATTTGATCTTAGCAATAAAGTTTCTTGCAGAAGAGAGGGTATTCACCCGCCCCATGGACGGCGAGAGGATATTGGGAGTTTGAGAAGAAAGCGGGCTTACACCTTTATACTTCCCTTCCGCATAGTGCTCATCTCCGAAGTAATCGGGCAACTGTAAATAGATGTTGGCTTGATGTATATCCGGAGGTCGCGACCATTGAAGATTCTGCCACCAATCTAGAACAATCAAATCCCAACCGAGGCGCGTACGTAGTTCTAGGGAGAGGGCGATAGGAAATTCTGCCGAAATAGAACCATTCTGACCGAAGTTTTCGGTTGCATTGCCTTGCAGTTTATAATGAATATTTTCATCCTGGTCGTGACTGAAATTAGACAAGATGTCGACCTGCCTAGCACTATCTGTCCAATCCCTTCTGCGCCCATCAAAAAGTCCTATTTGCTTCGCTCGCCGAATACAACCGCCAAGTCGAAGGTACGCTGCCTCAAGATGGCCAGTATTCAGGAAATAGTGGCAAATTAGCACTTCTGCCTGCAAGCGTAGCAGGGTGGATGTACTTGACTTTATTCTGGCCGGTTGCTGAGTCCATATATCCTCTTGTCCTAAAAGGAGGATAGCTCTGGAGATGAGTTGGCGGCCTTGTTCATCGTCCAGAGTAAACTGGCCATTTGCAGTGTATGCCGAAGGGGCTAGTAGAGCAGCCAGAGCTAACATGGAGCACAGTAAAGCACCTTGATGCAACGATATTTGCCCTCCGCTACGCAAGCCGCCATTCCAGATTACGTCCATAAAATACGGTTTATAGACCAGAGCAATGAGCCAGTCCAACTATTAATTTATTGATCAGATTGAGCTTGAAACGCACATACATTCAACTTACACTGGAAAAGAAGACATCAATTAGATGGGAGCAGTTCATCTCATTAGGGATGACATCTTGAAGATCGGTCCAGGACACATGATCTTGCCTGAGTTGTCCACTTTGCTTTGATTGCCTTTGCTCTTGAAATGCTAATTGTGCTCGTAATAGTAGTACTTCTGTTTCATGAAGCTTTTCGACACTCTCCGACAGAGCTGCTTGTAAGGTTCCCGGGGCAAGTGAAGACTTGTCCTTGTAAGTTTTGCTTGGATCAGCATTTGATCGATTTTCCATGAGTTCCTCCTCATCACTCTGGCTTGACAATATTCGCAGCCGCTTTTTACCAGTCGAATGACTAGTAGTACTCCTCAAACTTGATACGCGATCATTATGGCTGATACTGCGAGAGGCGTGCTGATGTGAATCGTTCCGTTGAGGTGGTACTTGACCAGCATAACACTCATCTGCAATGCCTCGTAGAACACAGGGTGAGCAAGGCTGAAATATTATAATGAGAATGCTTTCGATTTTGTACACCCTACTTACCTGTGTACGGTCACATTTTGACTTTCTCTTGCGACTGTAATATGATCAATACTTTGTTGTATAGAAACCCGAGTAAAAACGCACCAGGGTAAGCAATTGGAAGTAAATCTGGGCCTGCTATCATGAGATACTCCTGTTGACATCTCGAATGTATAATGCTGATTCAAGAGAGAGCACTTTTGTCTCCTCACTTCCTCCACTTATGGCACAGTCGGCACAGTCATCAGTACTGTCATCGTAAGTGACGAAGTGGCGATATGTACCAGGCCAAATGCACGTCCGTTGTCTTAGACCAATGAGTAGCGTTCCCCATGCACGTGCAATCGTCACCCCAAATGGCACTACCGAATTCTGATGATCATGTTCTTTAACTTCTTTCTCTATTTACATTAAATTATCATTTTCATCTCTACAAATTAGAAAAGTGACAGGCTCGTAAATTCTGGAAGAAAAAGACACCTTTGATCATTACTTATTGACGATGATCGTCCAAACGATGATACTTTCGAACACATAGGGTACGTTACGCTCGTTACACGAAGCACGCGCTAAAAAGTGTACATGCACTCATACGCCAATGAAGTACGTCAACTCCGAAAGTCCAGCGCCAAATGCAATAGCACTTCCAAGGATTCGAATACGATGGAGAGAATCCCACTCTTTAATGTTTTTCATGATAAGATGATTATCATATGGTTCTCCTTGTGCTAATTGTGCTTTTAACTTGTCCTTGACGGGGAAGATAAAGGCAAACGTTAGAGCGAACTGGAAAAAGAAGGACCCGAAAGAAAGCCACAAGAGCGGACGAATTGCTTTTGTAGATGATTTGGGCGTCAGGTGAAGAGAGAGAAGAGAAAATACCATGTTTGATGAAGAAATAGGAGTCCATCTCCTGGCACATCTATAGTAATGAATGATTCTCAACTTAAATTTTTAAACTCTTTTGGCTTTTTACCTACAAATCAAACTGTCGAACCCAATAACGAAGCCTGTCACGAGGCGTTAAGTCAGCTTTCTCATCTAAGAGGACGGGTATGATCGCAGTTGAAGTAGACACTGTGAGACCTGTAGTTCATTCATTGTCAGTAGCCATCAAATCAAGCTATGTTAGCTTACCAAAGAAGGTCCCGCTAGCAAAGATGGCAGCAATCCGGGAAGCTACTTCAGGGCGTGCAGTGAGAATACTCATTTCTACAACGGAAGTTGTTCTACTATTAATTAGATTCTGAATGAT
Organism: Meruliopsis variegata; assembly: GCA_037044235.1. NCBI lineage: Eukaryota > Fungi > Basidiomycota > Agaricomycetes > Polyporales > Irpicaceae > Meruliopsis > Meruliopsis variegata. The sequence goes on from JAWLTJ010000016.1 coordinate 38,454, forward strand.
ATGGGAGGTAGACCTTTTGGCAGTGCATGAGATTGCACAAACTTTAGATGTGGACCGAATATCCAGAAGAAAGTGAGGCGCTGGATATGTTACTCCTTCTACTAAAATTTCGATGGCTGCTCATAATTTCCATCTGCAGTTCTCGCGGACGGAGTGAACACTAGCGAAATTTGGCAAGCACGTCTAGCGCTATCTCAACGGAAAGCTTTAGCGGATTTTAATACCAAATGGAGTTAATTCGCTACGAAGAGAACAACGTCAGGAATTATAATAGTCAATGTCATCAATAGCGGTACCCGCAATCATTTCATGACATACAAGGATGTTTCGCATTCTTTGCCTACATGGTAGAGGTACCTCTAGTGACATTTTTAAATCACAATTAAGTATGTTCAAATTGCTTTGTTGAGGCCCTATCTAAATCCTACCTAGCAACATTAAGAGAAAGCTTGAAAGAGGAAATCGAGTTTGTTTTTCTGAATGGAGAATGGGAATGCGAACCTTATCCAGGTAGGCATGTAATTACGAGAAAGTAAATACTGAGGGATCTCTAATCATTGCCTAGGAGTCGACAGGTTTTGGAATGGCCCTTATCGATCACATTATGATACCCATACAGGTATAGGATTATCACGAGCAATGGCAAGAGTGTTGAGGTTTGCAAAAGAAAATGGTCCTTTTGATGGCCTCATGGGTTTTTCCCAGGGTTCCTCCCTGGCTGCAGCTGTTCTTGCCTCGCAAGAAGATGGATCTAATGAGCTTGTATTCTCACTTGGAATTCTCTTCTGTGGCGGTCGTCCGACGGAACCAGGATTTAATACGAGATGGCCGAAAAAGGTAAACAGTGCAAATTCATCTATTTCAAGTGGGTTATCCACGATGTCGTCATCGTCTGAGAATTCCAGCCCACGGTCAAGTACCCCTTCATCAGAATTTTCTGATTCATTACTGTTTGGCCCCAAGGTAAAGGTACCAACTGTTCATTTTGCAGGTCGAAAGGACTCAATGTATGAGGAAACCTTGAATCTCTATCATAATGCAGACTCCAGGAATTCTACTCTATGGGAGTTTGAGGATGGACACACTATTCCTAGAACTAGTGTTGAAACTAAGCTTATGGCTGATCAAATAAGGGAAGGATTAGTTAGATCACGAATTTGGTGTAAATACAACAGAAAACAAGAAAGGTATCGCCACCTACAACCTTTCTAAGGCTGAATGCAATTGATGAGAGAGTTTATATGTCTTGTGATGTAACGAAAATAAGCGTAAATCTGTCCGTGATGGGCACTTGTTGGCCTTGACCTATACAAGTTTCGGCTTCCAAATAATTTACATACTCAATTATAGTGGTATTACGCTCGCTGCAATGCCATTGGAATAATAATGCCGGATTTCGCTGAATGGATGTGCAATTTGGAGGGTGTAGGGGAGTGGTCCACACGTGACTCAAAGGCTGATTATTGCGGACTGTGGTACAATTGAGAATGGTAATCTCTGCGTTGGTTCAAAATCGGATACACTAACTGATCACAAGCACATACCTTCAACGTCAACATCAAATATATGACACATAAATTGAAAAATATTTATAAGCCACCTCCAGGTACATTATGCTTTCTTTCCTTCATATGATCTAATTTCACTTGGCACAAAGATCCAGCTGTTGTGAAATGCACTGTTGGAGGCAGTGCAGGTAACAGTTTGGGAAAATGAACTATCTTTATTCATTCTCAATGGGTACTTCGTACATGTGCCCTCCAAATATCTTTCAAGGGCTGCCGAATAACAAAACTCTGAACAGGATTTTTTAACAGGGGTTGAGAAAAGGGGATAAAAAGGATCCCAATCAAGATTTATGCAATAATGCTATGCTGCTTCCCCTTATCTTGCATCTTGCATGGAGTGTATGAACTGCTTCTATTAGTGACTGTTATGTCCAACACCAGCGACCTCAGGTGTACCGTATCTTGTATTAAATTAGAGCAATTCATATATGCCGAAGAACATTCGGCATCTAACCTGTTTTTATACAGCAGATGCAAGAAGCAATACTGCAAATCAGCATCATAACGAAGATTGTATTCCAGGACTGTTGTTCGATTGTTATTTTAATTGTTGTGCCGTTCATAGCATTCCGATAATATTAGATGGCCAAAACGGTGATCGCGCAAATGCGCTGCTCTTTGGACATTTTCAAGATCCTCTAATGACATATCGAATACGTTGGCGAGATTAAGATGGGGTTCAGTATCACTTGTTTAATATGATCATGACTTCTCGGGTTATCCTGGCGATTCTTCGATGAATCGTTGACTTGTCTCACTCTCTATTCGTTGACTTGTCTCACTCTTTATTCACTCCTTATTAATTGACTCGTCACATTAACAGTCAAACATTCATACAAGCCTCTTATTTACACCTAGAAAGCCTCCTAGTTGCTTCTGAACAGCATCCATGTCAACCGAACGACATTTCTCAAAGATATGTTTAGCTGAAGCTTCTGCAAGTCGTAAAAGTATATCATAAGAACTCTCATTGGCCCTTCGTTCCAAATTTGTGCGCTTAGCGATCGCATCGAGAGTATTGCAAGCTTCTCGTGAAAGCTCTACAAGTCTTCCATCTCGTTTTAGCACCTTGCCATCGATGATAACGCCTTTCACATCTGCAACGGAGGCCTGTAGGACAATTGATGACACAACATCTCTTTTAGGCCAAAGAGATCCAAGCATATTCGGAGACTTCCCATCCACAAGCACTATATCTGCTCTGGACCCTTTTTCTAGCTTTCCGACTGCTGATGGTCCATTCGATTTACCAAGAACATTTGCTCCTTCCACAGTTGCACGCAAGAAGACCTCGTGTGTATGAGGGTTAAGATTTCGAGGAAACTTATTTTCTAGGGAGAATTGATTGTTACGGGTACGTCGAGATTCCGCCAACGAGGCACGCATTACTCCAAAAAAGCTTCCTTCTACTAGCGCTGTTGTATCTGTACCAAGAGCTGTGGAGCATCCATGGATTTTAGCTTTCTCCAGAATGGAGGTTCCCATGTTGAGGTGATGCTCCACTTCTGGCGTTGCGCTAAGTTTAACGCCCTTCATTGCTGCAACATTTAACTCTTGCGTTGTCAGAAGATTTGCGTGTGAAAGAAGTATGTCGGGTCCTAGAATCAGATGCAATGGCTTTGATAGCAGAGGCTCATCTGTTTTACCATTAAGTACTCCATTGCTTAAATGCAGGGTGATAGGATATGCTTTGTGGTCCCTTGCAATGGAAAGAAACCTCTTTAGCTCAAGTTCGTCCATCTTTTTCCACCTATCTAGAGCCAATCCCACAGATACACAACTCGAAGTCACAGACCTTTCCGACAAAATGTTTTCAAACTTCTCTACCTGCCAGAATGGGTGGACGAATTCTACTTCTTTGGTACTTACACCTACGTTGGGGCAGAATCCTTGTGATCGCTTTTCTGCGAGAGGGAAATTGGCTTTTTGGTTTGTTCCCATGGCAAAAATGGACCGAATGCCTACGTGGTCACTGGCTTTTAGCGCCATATCGATATGCTCTGGTGAATTGGCTAGATGAAAGTGATCCAATACAGTGGTGATGCCAGCGTTTATTGCTTCAATAGCTCCACAAAGCTGTGCAACGTAAACATCATCTGGAGAAAAAAATGATGCAGCTACAACATTCAAATCGGCAAGAAATTGGAAAAGTGTCATTTCAGATGGTAATGGTTTAAAAAGAGATTGCCAAAGCTATATGGTAGCCGTGAAAAGCTGGTATTCATTCTCCAAATAACTTACATGTCGATGCGTGTCAATCATGCCAGGAATGGCGATTAAGCCACTACAGTCGATAATTTCAGTAGAATTATCAAGATTTTTGTCAAAATGGTGCGGTATAGCGGGCTCTATTGATTGGATAGTTCCGTCGTCTCCAATGAGAATGTCACTCTCTCGCGAGTAAAGCTGAACATCGATAAGCTTATTCTGCAATGGAGTCTCTTCTATTCCTTTTGTGAGTACGGCAGTTGCACCTTTCAAAAGTATGTGGGGCATCTGTTTTTGTTGGTGTGATAAGAATTACCTTTAACTTCGCTTCAGGGACGCCAGCCTTTTGTTTTGTTAATTGCGTGTACCTTTTCGGAGAAAGCTTACGCGGCGGACTGAGTAAAGCCGCGTACTGAGAAAATGGTTATTTTCACCACATGCCCACTAGACTTGCTTCTGCAGATGGATATGATGTAAATTTACACATGCTTGTTGAATTATTATCATTCCAACTGAGCTAGAGAGAAATATTTAAAAGCTAGCCAGGTCATTTTCCCTAAAAGGAGTAGCGCCAAAATTTTCTCACTAAAATGAGTGATCATGAGGATAAAGTGGTGTATGAAGAGAAACCAAATCTTCTTCTCATTGCTTTCTCTGACCCAGAAACATTTCAATCATCAGCGCCCCATGTTCAAATCGTAGAGATTTTTCGTTGTCTGGATCGATTTTGTGCATCAAATACTCTTTTATCACTTTTTAGAACTGAAGTGGTTCAATTACTTCTCGGCGGTACGACGCAAGTTGGTTCGTTTGAGGGACTTATACAACATAACCATGAAGGTTTATTGTCTGGTCCACATGCTCTAACTTTACAGCTCGGTGTATATATTCTGTTCTCAAGCCGCTATCACATCAAGCTGCAAACTGCTGGCACTCTTTTGAGTGGGGTGAATAGGTCAGCAAGTCTAAGTTACGGCTTAGGAACTCTTGCTTCTATAGCAGTACGGCAATCAAAAACGTCACTAGATCTCGTCAAGAATGCTGTTGTTGCTATTCAATATGCATTTGCAGTTGAAGCGAAGATACCTGTACCAAACGATTTACTGTCTCTGGAGGTAAAAACTGGATCTGACGCGAATGTGATCAAAAATATTCTTGATGTGGGAAAAAGTTTATCCATAACGAGTGTCATATCCTCTGATGAATATATCATTACTGGACACAAATACGACATAAACTTGCTGGTACAACATTGCGAAGCACATCTTGATCGGACCAACTCCTGGCACTGGGTTGTCCCTAGTATCCTTTCCTACGTAACTGATGACGTGCTTTCCCAGTTTCCGCAATGGCCATTTGATACACCACATAATAGCGAATGGGACTTATTTTTGGGTGACGGGAAAGGATGTAATCTTCTAAGAAGGTTGAGTGATCAACAAATGCTCGGAGATAAAGGATTGCACGAGATTGGGAGGCTCATCCACTCTACAACCGACAATATTATTGATGGAACCAGTCTTGGATTGGTAGATGTTCTGTGTATTGGCCCATGGAATACCTTTGAATCATCATTAAATGAACGGTTGAAAAATCTGGATGCAAGAGTTCGGTCAACAGACTTAGTATCTATGCTACTAAGAGCCGAAAGCTACACCGATGTCGATTATCTTCCTAACGAGTACAGTTACATCAATTTCCATCCCCAAACTCACGTTGCTATCTTAGGATATTCGTTGCGTGTCCCAGGGGCTTCCGACCCTGGGGAATTCTGGGACTTGCTCGTTCAGGGGAAGGACAAACATTCGGAAATTCCGACAGAACTATTCGACCTGGAATCATACCATAATGCTCAATATCGCGTAACTAATACAATGCGGACTCGTAATGGGAACTTTTTAGAAAATCCTGGACTTTTTGATACAGAGATTTTCAACATCACAAAAGAACAGGCGGAGCAAATGGACCCACAACATCGAAATGCATTTCTTGCAGCACACGAAGCATTAGAGATGTCAGGCTATTCTCCCTTCGGATCTCTTGGCTTGAAGTCTCATCCAGAAAACGTAGGTGTTTTCGTAGGAGGAGCAGGAGATGACTATCGTGAGAATTGTAGCTGGAAAATTGAGAAAGGTTTCATAGCAGGAAATTCGCGGCAAAGCGTTAGTGGAAATATTTCAAACTTCTTCGGATTTCACGGTCCTTCCCATACATATGATACAGCATGTAGCTCTTCTCTTGTAGCCGTGGAGGCAGCTTGTCAGAATATCGTAAATGGGCGGTGTTCTTCGGCAATTGCAGGTGGCGTTTCGGTCATTACACAGCCTCAAGTTTATATTGGTAAGCTGAATTTTTGCGTAAAAGTACAAAAAATCTGATGCGATACGATCAGGTTTAGATCGAGGGTATTTTCTCACAAAGAATCAGTATGGTCAATGTCAGACGTTCGATGATGGAGGGGATGGTTATTCGCGTGCTGACGCAAACTCTTTCTTGCATTTGAAACTCTACAAAGATGCACTTCGGGACGGAGATGATGTACGTGGTATCATCACTGCTATTGGTACAAACCATAGTGGGAAGTCACATAGTATCACACATCCACATGCACCCACTCAAGCAAGGCTTTTTCGTGCAAATTGCCTTAGCTCTCGCTTGGAACCTAAAAAAGTCAGACTCGTTGAAATGCATGGTACCGGTACACAAGCAGGTGATGCTAGTGAGATTGAGTCAGTCTTGAGTTTTACCCGTGGAAGAGTTAAAAGCGATGGAGAACTAATCATTGGATCGGTAAAGGCCAATCTGGGGCATTCAGAAGCTGCTTCTGGTTGTGTTGCTCTAGTCAAAGTGCTTCTTTGTCTCGAGGCAAATGAGACAGTTCCGCACATCGGGATAAAAAAGAAGCTCAACTCAAAGTTCCCACCTTTACAAAATGTCATTATCCCAAAAGAGGCGTTTCCTTTAGCACATTCGAACAACCAACGCTTAATCGCATGTTGTAATAACTTTTCGGCCGCCGGAGGAAATTCTTCTCTCTTCATCACAATGCCCACACCACAACCGAAAAAATCCCTACCCAATGAAGGCCTCCGACTCGTTGCTGTATCAGGTGCTAGCGAGAAAGCAGTCAAATTTTATTGCGTGCAACTCCTTTCATTTCTTCATTCTCATCCAGAATTACAAGAGGAGTTGCCAAGTATAGCGTACACTTTATCTGTCACAAGACCAACTCTCTACAGAACACGTTTCGTTACTGTTTCCAAAGGTTTTGACGAGCTTAAAGAAGTACTCTCAGGGGATATCTCGAAAATGATAAGGAAAACGACCAAACGACCTTCTATCGTTTCATTTGTATTCACTGGCCAAGGATCACACTACAAAGATATGGGATTACGGCTTTATGAGAATGTTGCTATTTTTCGAGCAACCATGGATAAGTGTAGGAACCTTCTAAAGGTACAAGGTTTCCCAGATTTTTTCAATGAGGTTTTCACCACGGACAACGACTTAAACAATGAAGCCAAGTCCTACCACTGGCAGTGTGCCATCGTCTCTGTGGAGGTATCTCTCTATACTTTGTACAAATGCATGGGAGTAAGTGCTCGCCTTGTATCGGGGCATTCCCTAGGCGAGTATACCGCTATGTACGCAGCATCCATCCTTTCTCTCGCAGACACAATGTTCCTTGTCGCAAGTCGTGCAAAGCTTATGGTGGAGAAATGCCCACTTAATACGTCAGCCATGCTGGCGGTACAGATGGCGAAGGACGCTTTGCTAGAGATAATTTTGGGAACAAGTTTTGGAGGGGAACTAGAAGTTGCCTGCATCAACTCGCCAATCGATACTGTCCTGGCTGGCCCTATTCGATCAATTCAAGGTGCTTATGAGCTTTTAAAGACAAACAAAAAGGCTAAATGCATCATGGTCAATGTACCTTACGCTTTTCACTCGAAAGCTGTAGAGCCAGTCATGATCGATTATGAAAATCTTGCAAAGAAGGCTGTTTTTCAAAATCCAAAGATTGATATACTTTCTAACCTTAAAGGTCGTCTGATACATGCAGGAGAAGCTGGTATATTCTCTCCTCAGTATGTAGTACATCATATGAGGCAACCAGTAGACTTTTCAAGCTCAATACTACATCACCTAAGCATCGATAGGCCCCACACACACTGGATTGAAGTTGGTCCTCACCCACTATGTACACCAATGATCAAAGCTTGCTTTTCTGCGTCTCATATTGCATGTCCTGACCCTGTTGTCTTTCCTTCATTGAAAAAACATTTCGATGCGGATCTTACATTTCAACATGCAGTAGCAAGTATTTATGAGGAAGGATTTGACTTGGATTTCAGCCCACTTTTTGACAAGAGCAAATTGCGAAAGGTGGCCCTACCGTTTTATGCCTGGCAGTACAAAAATTATTGGATTAAATATACTGATCGGAACTTGTCGACTAAACTAAAGAAAGAACGGGAACATAACAAGCGTATGAGTCAGAATAGAAAAGTTGTTGAAGATCATGGTAGCAAGGCAACAGGGACAAACTATGCACTACTAGCAAAATGTCTTTCAGCTGCAACAATGAAAAACGTATCAGCCCAATATTACATCGATATGACACAATCACCATGTAGAGAGATCGTTCAAGGGCATTTAGTCCATGGGGTTTGCTTGGTCCCTGCATCCATGTACTCTGATATTGCTCTTGAGGCTGCCTTACACGTTCTGGAAAGTATTGGAAACCAGTATGATCAAGCTAGTCAAGCCCTACAAGTAATGGATATTCAGATGGATGAGCCTGTGGTACTAGGGTTACATCAAGGCGTACTTCTGTGTACAACCCAGAGCCCTCTGGAAAATGGTGGGATGAAATTAAACTTTCGATTCACGGATGGTAAGCATCAAGGTTCGTGTTTTGTTCGGGTTCTGCCTCGAACTACAGTAGAGTTGCGTTGGTCTAATTTGGAAGGGATCCTGAGCCAACGAATCAAAATGCTTTCAGGTGGAAATGAAGGTGGGGCTAAGCTTACAACTAACATGGCGTACCGGCTCTTCACTAAAGTTGTGGACTATAATCAGATGTATCGTGCGATGCAAAAAGTTTACCTGAATGGACTTGGAGACGAAGCTGCCATAAATGTAACTTTCCAGCGAGCGGATTGCTTACACAGCGAAAGTCGGCAGTTTGTGGTGTTCCCAGTATATCAAGACAGTGTAGGACAATGCACAGGGTTTCTTCCCAACCTTTTGGCTGATTCTGAACATGTTTACGTTGCCAACGGTTGCAAGTTAATTGAATACACGGAAAAAATGATTATGCTCGCGAAAGAAGGCAATGAACTTCAAGTGCATTGCAGTATGCATGAGAAAGAAGGTCTTTCTGTCTCAGATGCATACTTTTTCGATATAGATGGCCATATTGTAGGGCATATGGGAGGTGTACAGTTTAGGAAAATTCCTCTAAAAATTATGACAAGACTACTGCCCAAACCCAAGCCTCGTGCTCTTCAGCCGCCTCGAACGAAGTCCCTTCAGCCTAAAAGAGTAACAAGCAATCACTTAGATAATCAAGTTGGCTTCACAAATGACCGAAAAATAGTGGATGAAGTGATACAAACAAGAAATTATGAACGAAATTCTAGTGAAGAGCCTGTAGCCAGAGCAGAAGAGAAGGCTATGACTCATACGTCTATCAGTATAGATGGAGAGCTATTTAGCCGCCTTCGAGAAATCATCATCACAGAACTTGCTGTTGATGAGAAAGAACTAGGTATCAATTGCAATCTAGCTGATCTTGGACTAGATAGTCTTATGTCACTCATGATTCTAGGGAATCTTCAGGATGCTACTAACGTGGAGATGCCTCCGTCATTATTCCTGGACTACCCAACATTAGGCTCAATTAAACAGTATTTTTCGGAGAGATTCAAGGAGGACTATAAGTGTGAATCGAGCGACTCAATTGATGTACAAGAATCATCCAGCACAGTGACATCGTCTTTTTCTGCCTTTGAAAGTTCACCTGATGATTCCAAATCGGCATCTTTCATCTTCGGTACAGACATTCCTTCGACCAGCATCGAATCTATTCATGGAAACCCGGATGTGCGTCTTGTAACTCTTCAGGAAGCTAAAAGCGGTGCGGAAAATTTGTCCCCACTATTCTTACTACCTGAAGGGAGTGGAACCTCTATTGTGTACTCCAACTTGTTGACTGACCTCCGTAAAGCTGAACCACGTGAGATAGTTGGAGTGGACTTCGAAAATATAGTCTCATGGTCCATCGATACACTATCTAAACAAATTTCAGCAATAATTCATTCCAGAATAGGGTCAAGAAGTTGTATTCTATGTGGTAGGTTTCCTTTATTACTGGAATCTTAGCGACTTACTCACATTCTATTAGGATGGTCCCTTGGAGGGGTACTTGCATACTCTGTTGCTACGAGTAGAGAGCTCAAAATAGACGCCATTGTCTTTATCGACACACCACCGGCGAATCCTAAGCTTGAAGCAATTCCTACTAGACTTTTGGAATACATTACGGAGCAAAACCCCCATTCCGCTGATAAACTGGGCAAAGCTGCACATGCAGGCGCTGCTTGGATTCGGGACTGCTCATTGAAAATTTCCGCGCCCGCTCTTTTTTTGCGAGGGAACTTAGCTGTTCATATTGCAAGTTTCGAAGAATCACATTGGATTACCCGTGAGAAAGATGTTGGCTCCGAAACTGGATGGGAAACATCTTTTGACACTCGTATTCACGTTATCGATGTAGAAGAAGCTAATCACTTTACCATTATCAAGCCGCCGCATACAAGGCAAGTGTCAGATGCAATTGTGGCATTTGCGAAAATGGCTTTATAGTATGATTACGGTCTAGAATTTTTGTTCATATTTAAGGTTGAAAATGATGTTTTCGTTGTGCGCTAGTGTTAGATTTGTGGTTTACTCTGGCCTCAATTCCAAAGAGAATCCAACTACATAAGGTGACGTGCACCTGTCGCGTTCTGTTGGAAGAATCACCGGCGTACATCGTAATCCAGGTTATATACTCTTACAGATGATGGAGAAACTCACGATTGCTATATGTGGAGCCGGAATAGCTGGACTTGCAGCTGCCTCTGCACTTGCCCCAAATCATCACGTTTTTGTTTTTGAACGGAAAAGAGACTTGCAAGAGGTCTCCTATGCAATAAACTTAAAGCCAAACGCGGCGAAGGCAGCTTTCGGCGTTATTGGTCTGAGCCCCAAGACTATCAAAGGCAATCCATGTGTTGAGATCGTAGAACGAAATGCTCGCGATGGTGAAATCAAAATGAAGAAGCTGGTTGATGCACCGAATGACTTTGGAGGACCCTGGTACTTCTGTCAACGAACCGAGCTACACTCGGAACTGTTACGCTCTGCAAAGAATCGTGGAGCTGTTGTCGAAGTGGGGAAGGAGGTTATACATGTACAACCAGGAGATAGTTTGAATCAAGCAATAATCATTTTCCAGAATGGGACAAAATTCACGGTAGATCTTTGCTTGGGTAAGTTTTGTGTATTTGCATGGCATAATTTTCATTATGTGAATAGTTGCAGATGGATTGGGCTCAAGATTGCGCAAAGAAGTTCTTCTTGATGAGATAGACTATCGCTGGGACTCACGACAGGTTGCTTATCGCTCATATCTTCCTGTCCATGTTCTGAAGGGTCACCCTAGGCTCTCGTGGCTGTCGAACCCAGACTCTGGTGGCCTGTACGTATGGGCAGATGTGAAGCAGCGAGTCGTATGTATCTGTGTTACGGATGGTGACATAAGCTCACTGTTTGATATAGGTTGCGTACCCTTGCCCTGGTCATGTAAATATCGTGGCAATCGTGGAAAAGGACAATCTACTCATCAAGGATAAAAAAGCTGAAAGGGAGGCAACTAGCACATTAGCAGACGATATGAGAAATCAGTTTGCAAATTTCGACTCCCTTGCTAAAGAGCTATTAAGCCTTGCTCCGTCTGCGTCATTGTGGCCGCTGTTCGATCTTTCACCCCTTCCGTTCTACGAAAGGGGCAGGGTTGTCCTTGTTGGAGATGCTGCTCATGCAACCTTGCCTCGTGAGTCGACTTTAATGACTACCGAATACGACTAACAAGCCTGTCGTAGACCAAGGACAAGGAGCATCACTCGCTTTTGAAGACGCTGAGGGCCTTTCGTATCTTCTTTCACACCATCTAAGAAGTTCTTCAGAGGTACCTAGTATCCTAGAACGATTCACACAAGCACGAAAAGAGCGTGTTCATGCCATACAGCATTTCAGCAGAGTAATGGCAAAACCTGCCAGCTACGAAAAGGGTGAAGCACTAGATGCTTTACGGTTTGCCAGCAAGACATTGACGTACTCCAGCATATCTGAGCTGCTGCAATAATATTGTTCTTGCTGATATGACTTTTCAGGTTCGAACGTTCTTACATACGAAAGAAGATTCTTGATTGTATGACAGAGTCAACGAGATTGAAATAGTATGTTTGGGTATTATATTTTTGTTACAAGATGAGGTCCGTATCAATGAGGGTCTTATATGCGATGAATGGTTTAATCTTCACTCGGAGTGTGTGTTGGGTTACAGTAATCAACGTGGATTTGTGCGTATCACAAATGCATCACGTATGTGCGCTAACCCAAGTGTATGGACAGCTTTTGCGATTTATTTGTGGATTACGGGCCTTCCGCGAGAGTAAACGCGATGCAGGCGAGAAACATTTTGTTACTCTGGCCTGTTTTGGTAGCATAGTATTTAATAGCCTCAGTGCAATCGACCTCCCTGAAACTTATAAATACTATTTAAGATGACCGTTATAAATTATGGTGAGGGTAGCGTTTCTAGAAAGATGATATTCTAACGAGAAAAGTTTTATTTAAATTTGCTTCCCATGTAAATTCTGATGACCGCGAACGCATTCGAAATGAAAACGAGTCTCTTGGGCAACAACTGAGGCACATTGGTGTAATATCGGTTCACTGTAGACCGATTATTCCTGGTGCTCCATTGGTCATCAATAAAGGTTACGACCTTGCTAGCATAACGGTTTTGCAAGATCTCAAAAGTCTTGAACAGTTTCGTCAGTCGGGATTGCACCTAGAAACAATTGGAAAGCACAAGCCTTTTTTCGAAGGTGAGATTATGACGAACTATACATCGTTACACTTACTTTTGTTTAGACATATGTGCTACTCAGATCGAGTATTGACTTATCCTTAGAGCTCCATTGATTTTATTTGAAGAATAGAAATGAAACTGATTTGAATTGTGAAGGATAGAGAAAACACATAGTATCCCCTGGCACAATTATAAGTATTTGATACCCACTGAACAATTTTTAACCTTTACGATGGTTGACTCTAGCCTGAGACGAAGTCCTTACTCTCACTAACAAGGTATTAGTTGAGAATGACAATCGTACACCTCGATGCCCCAGACCGCCAGACCCACAATTTGTTTACACCGCATTTTGCTAGGATCCGCAACTAGCTGAAACACATAGCTCGCTACGATCCGAAGCTTGACGTGGAATACCCAAAACTGTATATATGACCTTGATTTAGGTACTAGTCATAAGGTAATACAATCGTGATTCATGAAGTGCTGGAGGAAGACAGTCATGACATGTCCCACAGGTCATTGCACTCAAGTTTATCTTAAAATTAAAGCTCAATTGTGGTTGGCACGAAAGCAACGAGTCAGCAGATATTGTAAATGGTTGCCCAACTCTAGTTAGATGACTAAAGAATAGATTGTGGTGTGGATTTAAGAAACCTTCTCAATAGGCCTATTACAGGTAGAAGGACATCATTGAAGCATGCGTTATAGCCGCGATCGCGACCAAAGCTGTCGATTGAGTACGACTCGAGCGGTAAATTTTCTTTGAAAAGGGTTGCAACAAAGGTAGGCAACAAAGGTAGGTGGTGGTACGGCGGTGTACTACACCGGAATGTTTACGAGAAACAAATAAATCTTATGGTAGAAGGGTAGCTAACTCAGGCTAGGTGCCTGAGGAACGCTCATAATCAGCATCTCATGGATATCTCATGGATGCATTTCCAGAAGCGATGCCTGTTAATGTTTCTGGTCAATGTCTCAAGACAGATGGTCAGAGCGCGCACGTGTTGTATTCTGACAGACAAGCGTAGAAAAAATTAAGACTCCACCAGCGTAGTCCGGAGGTAAATTTGTGGGGTAACAACTAACGCGCATCTCATTGAATGGTCATCAACCTACTTAAACGTTAACATGAAGACTGCGAATAAAAATGTTTCAAGGCGTGTTCAGGGATCGAAAAAGCTCCGCAAAGGCTTTGCATGTACTACTTGTAGAACACAGAAAGTTCGTTGTGAACTTCAATATAGTGAAGTGAAGGCACCCATCAAGATATCTTGCATGCGTTGTACAAGAGTCGGTCATCACTGCTCTTTTGAAGAACTTGATGAGGATAACAAAACGTTTAGGAAAGATTCATTCCAAAGATCGACTGGGTTAAAGTCAAGTGAGAAAGGCAACTTGATGCGATCACCTGGAGACACTGGTCCCCAAGTTCTTAGGATTAACAGATCTGTCACCTCCCAACGAACAAATTCATCTTCTGATATGTCTAATTTGCACAACGCAATTTTGGAGTATTCCAATTATTCCCTGAAGGACAATAAATTTTGTCAGCAGAGTCCGAGTCATCTCTCTTTTGCTCGTAATATCACCGATAGAAATGTGCGCAATAGAAGTCCTTCAAATTATCTTGGACTTTACGATTCTTACGATGAGCAAGTCTCTGGAGACCTACTTAGGAAGGGCATTCAACATCCAATGGAAGCTCTCAGAACTGCACTGGACTTTTCGACATCTAGATGCAATGCAGAAACGGAATTAGAAGGTAGTGGCTAAAAGTGAAATGTGTCACACAAGCACTAACTAACTGTTGAAGTTTCTGGCACAGACTACCATCAATTTAGTGAAAGGCTCGAGCATAAAGCTAGGAGAATAAGTCGCTCTCTTATCTCCTTGGAAGATTCTGAGATGTTATTCCAGACGTACTTCTCAAGGTGTGCGCCTTTCTTTCACATTTTGGATCCATCAGTTCAGGATGCAAGACCAACGCTATCTCTCTCGCCATTCCTCTGGATTTGTGTTTGTTCGATAGCTAGTCTCAAAGATAAACATTTTCAACAAGTTCAGCATCATTTGATGGAGCTTGCTGAAGATATGGCTGGTCATGCTGCAATTAATGCCTCAGACTCTTTGCAGTCTGTGCAAGCGTGAGTGTTTCTCTCATGGCGAGTAGTTTTAATGAGTAGTAATTTCTTCTAACTAACCCAGATTTGCATTGCTCACAATCTGGCGCAGGGTATGGCTCAGGTCGTACAAAGACAACGGATTGGTTTACAGTAGCTTGGCTTGTCGGATGGCCATAAATCTACGTCTAGGCATGCAATGGTCATTGCGAGATAAGGAGAGCAAAGAAAAAGAGGACCGTGTCTCCCAAACATGTTACGTGCTTGTTTTTGCAAATGACCGATCACTCAGCCTACAAGCTGGCACGCCTTTTACTCTACAAGACAACGAAGATGTTATACAGAACCTCACGATATGGTCTGCTTCGAAAGATAGATCTGCGTGCGATACCCTTAGTGCAGCAATGGCTGACCTATTTCGAATTGTAGTGAGTACACTTTCAGCTTTTCATCCATAGTACCAAATTTCCTGTTTCTAATCCTCACTAGAGCTCGTCAACATCGGCTGCAAAGCTGATGTACCAACGCTATTATCGAAGTAGAACCAAATATCTAAAGCGTATGGCTGAAAAAATTGAACAAGGGAGCACATGCCTTGCTTTGTGGGAAGCTACATGGAAACCACGGTGGCAAATGAAAAAGCAAGAATGTTCGCTTACTGTTTCGGATACGTTGGCTGCTCGTTCAGAGAAAATAATCTTCAATGCAGCTTTGAAGACTATGAACTTTCGCATTGGGTATGCTTATGTCATCTTCTACAGCTTTGCTTTGCACCATCTCTATGAAGAAACAGACCCGAGCACGTTCAGGTGTAGGTTCCCCTAGCCCCTTTCACCTTCACTAAGTGCTGATAAAACTCCCGTGACTCAGACTTGAACAAAGCTTTCGACGCAGCTCTACAGCTCTTAAATGCCGTCTTGACAGATATGCGTCTTCTTATTGTTGATGCACCAGATATGATGGTATGTTTAATCTTGTTGCAACGTTTCACACCATCTCACCTATTTGAATCTTAAGTTTATATTAATAATATACGCATCCCTTTTTCTCCTAAAGGCCCGTCTTTTGCCTATGGCTACAGAACTTCAACGAAGAATTTCCATTGAATCTATTGGCCAAGTCTCAGGACTTCTACAATCTCTTGAGCACGTTATTGATCAAAACCAGAGAAAGTATAGTGAAACTCTGTGTATACTACTTCAGCGCTCTAACAAAGAGATTTGTCCTCAAGAGCATTCAAGTTTCTTATGTGGCTTCAACACTATAGGCTCGCTCACTTCTACAGATTTTGATCTTCTTGTAGATGATTCATATTGGACTTCCTTGCTACTCTTTCCAAGCAGTGAAAACAATCATAATGTATAAGGCGTCAATATCCCTCTGCTTTGAGCTCAAGAAGTTTCATAGGGGTGCGCAAGGCTAGAAGTTGTGAGAGAAGAAATTGCGAAATGCAACCATGGTCTTAATGTCAAGTGGTGTAACTCATATGGTACAGGGTAGCACACGGAACATGAAAATGTGTGTTGGAAAGGACGTCAAGCACATTGTTTTTGGGAAATTGGCTTGTCGCTATCGAATAGTCGAGGTGACACCAGTATTGGGGAGAGCGAGAAAGTTTGTAATGTCTCCTTTATGGGATAACGGTTGAAACCCTCATCGAGATGGGCACCTGCCAACCTAACACCCAGGGAAGGTGAAATTATATAGGCGTTTCTCATACGGCTTCATTGTAGCGTACTGAGCGAATCATGTCTGCAGAGCATCAGCAGAAATCGTCAAAGGTTTATCCAAAGGTCTTGCGGGATGATCCTTTGTCAGCTTGCTTGTGGTCGCCTTCTTCTGCGCCGAAGGGCACGGCTCGTAATAAGCTCACACATCCCGTTGTCTGACCCGCGTAACATCTGTTTACATGGATGCCGTGATCGTTGCAACATTTTTCTTTGCAAAAGGTAACGTATAGCTCAATATTTACATATACCTCAGACTTACTTTCTTTTTGACAAGCTTTCACTTCTACTTCTAGAAGACACTTCTCAAAATCTCAAATCACCGTAACAGGTACACCCCACATCAAATATTCCATATTCAATTGCAAATTCAATTGTGCACAATTGTGGTTTGTTATCACGCATATTTCGAGAAGTAGTTACGATCATCATAATAGGAAACATGGCGACGTAATTGTACCAGGGCTGCAAAACGATAGCAGTGCACGAAGAGTGTGAAGCTAGCGAATCAAATCCAATACAAATCATTTTTCTCTAACAAGTAGCTGCGGCACCAGCATCACAAACATCTGAAAGCTACATGAAGGAAAATTGGGTATAGATTAGGGTACTCACATTGTTTCAAGCGTGGTTCTGTCCTAGAATTTTGACCCCCACCAGTTACCAATTCTAGGGCAACTTGGACAACATTCTCTATCTCCGATACAGGTCTACTCAAAGAGACTATGTCGCAGCTTGACTTATTGAACTCGTTGATCTTGGCAGGACCCTTCGTCGTGAATGCTTGAAGGGCAATACTATATGCCGCCATATCAAAAGGAAGAAGAATGTGTTCAGAAACATGCGTTGGTCCGCAAACGTCAGTACTTTGCAAAGAAAATTGCGCTGATCCTGGTAGTCTCGAAGTTTCTTTGCCCAATGGTTGAACGAAGGTTGATAAAATTGGATTGTTGCTTGGGAGAAATTCGTCCAATTCTGTGTAGACTACAGTTGTCGGTACGAGGGCGCTCTTCAACAAAAGACTTTGTGCATCTAGAAATTTACTTCCTGCAGTCTGCTGAATTAAGCTTTCAGCACAGCCTGCTCCTAACGAAAGAGCGCTCTGAGCTAGGCATACCGCAGACAAAGTAACCGCTATCCCATTGAAATCGGGGGCAAGGCCCAGGAAATCGTCTACTACTTCTCTTGCTGATGGCCAAAAGATAAGAGCCCATGGAATATTAAGGCCGCCGCCTTGGCTGTGCCCCACAACTTTCACCTTACCAGTACTACTTTTTGGGCAAGTTGTATGATGTTGTAGGCCACGTATTCAGCTGAAACTTGTGCATCGCTCATTGAGTAATTTGGGAGGTTTACTAATTGGTGATTTTAAGATTTAAAAATGCGGCCGATCTTGTTTGCATACAAATACTACTTACTCCAACAAATGTCAAAGCCTGGTTCGGCATTCCCTAGTTGCTCATTGAATGGGGATTGCCGCCAGGTAATGTCACCAGAAAGAGTCGTACCATGAACAAGCAGGACAACGCCTCCCTCTATGAGTGTACTTGAGATAACCCTTGATCAAGCACGTAATGACATACCTTTTCCTTCAATCCCTCTCGGGCAAACCACAGCATTAGCCATCTTGAGACTATCTTGAGTGAAAGGAGCATCTTTTAAAGGAAGGATTGGTTTTAGTGATGGAGCTCCCCGTGCCAGAAATGACTGCGCTAGCAAGAAGAGGAAGATGCTGAAAATCATCTTGTTGAACATTACGAGAAAAAATGAGGTAATGTAATACTTTGGAGAATCCGATTTTCCTTGATCCACTGTGTCAATAGATAAGGAAATGATGACAATGGTCAGTTTATGTACTATCTCGAAGCCTATACCGGTCAGTATTTGATCTATTTATTTAGAATGGTAATCGTCAATCAACTATACGCGACGTCAAACATCTGCGAATGCGGAGAAATGAAGGAGAAAATGTGGGAACATCAGAAATGCACGGACTTAGACAAAATTTTACCCGATTATTACGCTAAAATAACCCTTTCTATCCCGATTAGTACGCTAAGATGTTCCCTGCTCTCCCGATTAATACACTAAGCCTCGCTGACCGATGCCGAACTAAAGCCTCATGCGCCCCGCGCAATTGGAGTTTAGTCGACAAAAATACGAAGAACTTTGTTAGGTCCATTGTACCTGTACTTCGTGCATCCCAAAAAATACTTTTTGTTCAATCCCAATGATAATGTTCGAGCCACGTGAGCGGCGAGAACAAGATCACCGCGACTTCATATTATACCGGAATCTGTACATAGCATATTAACGCCGCAAAGCGGTGCTTCATAACGTTTCTGTCTCTAACATACTTAAGCCACGATCTCTTCTCTCTCACATCAATATATCTACGTTTTTTGTTTTGACCTTTGGTTACATTTTGTTTGAGTCGACTCTTACACCTTAATTCGCACGTGAACTCGGGCGTCCCTACAATAAGCGTAAAAACGGGCTCTCAAAGCTTACGATCTGCTTGAGACTCGCCAGCTACACACATATCTACGGTATCTTTTTTGTAGAATGCAGACATTAGGTAACCGTAGGGCGGGAAACAGGCTTAGAAGCTAAAGACCACATTCTTATTTACGCCCAATGAATATGTGCAAACCTACGAACTACCGGTTGGTGAGTGACATTACGCGCTTAAATTCTGGTGTGTGAAAGTCGTTCGTGATCTAAAGGTTGCATTCATTTGACATAACTCTGTATTGTTTTAAATAAAATAAAAGGCAACAAAACAGGTACCAAAACTCTGTTTGGACAAGAACAACGAGAACCCGATACACTGAAGCGGTTTCTCACAATTTTTTTCAAATGGTTGATTCAAGCTACTACGAGCAAACAATGCCAGGGATCATATTTTTATGTTGAACAGAGATACTTATTGTTAATAACGAATGTGCAAGTGAGTATGCAGACTATCTCTTCCATAGCAAATGGCCCCGCCACCGAATTTAAGCTTCTCCCATTTTCTTGCCGCCTAATGAAGCTGCCTGGACTGGAGTCGCATTTATGGATTCTACGAGAAGATGCGTGCATGATTCTGATAGGACGGAAGGTCAACTGAGTCCAGTGGAAAGAGATAATTGAGAATAACTACATCATCTGCTGTCGACCCCAGCCCAAGCTCCTGTTCGAGATATCATGTTCATAGAATTCCCTATATCAAAACGTTCTAATTTTCCTTAGACTTAAGAGAGCCAGTGACCTCAAGCACACTGTAGATTGCTTTCAATTAAGCTTTATGATATACATACCCGCCTGAGAATCTGATACCACATCTTTCTTTGACATTATTATTACTTGTTTAGCATTAGAGTCGACACCCTTACACTTACACTACATCAAATCTCCAAGTGATAACGTTCGTCCCATCACCTTTCTTTTTGCGTATGTCTCTGTGTTACGAGCCAATATAATCTCTGGAAGAAAAGGCAACGATTCGGTGAGGTTCGAAACATTCGACCGTAAAAGAAATGTCAGCGTTCTTCCAACATTTCTTCTCGATTCGTCGTTGATTCGGAGATTCATGACACGTTTCCGAATTCCGTCTCCCTTCCTTGAACCTCCACGATAAAAGGAGAGTAAAAAAACAACGCGCATCAATGCAACTTATACACGCTTGCAGCGCTCATCATATGTCAAGCATGACGGGAAGCATTCCCAAAACGTGTGTTGCGTGGGAATTTGTTGAAAAAGGCCGACCCCAAGATGTGATGAAGCTGAACAAGAGCCATGCCGTCCCGGCCTTGCGTCCCGGCGATGTGCTGATCAACGTCGAGGCAGCGAGCATCAATCCGGTAGACTACAAGATCATGGGAATGATCCCCAAATTTATGGCCAAGAGACCGTGTATTCCTGGGTCTGACTTCACTGGAGAGGTAGTGGATAGCACTTCAGAGACCTTTAAAGCCAAAGACAAGGTGTACGGGTTTATTCCCTCGTCTCAGGGCACGTCTCGTGGTTTGGGAACGTTATCTCAGTACATTGTCGTTAATTCAGCATCTTGTGCTATTCGTCCTGCCATATTGAGTGCAAAGGAGGCTGCCGGTCTGACCCTAGTGGGGCAGACAGCCATTGCCCTTAGTCAAGGTGTGGAAAAAGGAAATTCAGTCTTCGTCAATGGGGGAAGTTCCTCGGTAGGACTGAGTCTGATTCCGATCCTGAAGAGCATCGGCGCTCGCGTAATTAGCACGGCCAGTGGTCCCAAGGTCGACACGGTGAAGTCCAGAGGGGCCTACGAGGTGATTGATTACCGCAAGGATGACGTCGTTGCACGATTGGCACAAGGTGAACATGTGGATTTCTGCCTGGATTGTGTGGGCACGTTGAACTTGTACAGAAGCAGCGCAAAGTACATGGTGAGTTGAGCGGCCTTGCATTTTGCAGCTGTCTGCTCATTTGGCTCTCTCTAAAGCAACCTCAAGGTGTTTATCGTAGTGTGGGCCTTGGCTTGAAAGATCGGCTGTCTTGGACGCTCTTCTGTCCTCGAATTCTTGGAGGCGTTCCCAGGCGATTCGAGATGCTACCGTTTATGAAAGACAATGCAGAACGGATGGCCACTCTGGATACATATGTTCAAAATGGCACACTCAAGCCAATTATCGACAGTGTCTTTGCGTTTGACAAGGCTAAAGAAGCTTATGAGCGGTTGATGAGCAATCGAGCTATGGGCAAGGTGGTTGTCTTGGTATCCGGACACGCTGAGCAATCTGAGCATGTCTCTTCGGAGTCAGCGGCCCTGAGCTAGGTCTCTCAGAATGGGAGTATCGTTCTTTCTCTTCTTGTCGAAACCAGTTATTTCGAAATGTCTTGTTTTATGCAAGGGATCCGTGCAATACATCTTTTGTTTTCCATTTCCTGCTGCATGTACATCTGCACAAGGCTTCTGTCAACTGCATGCTCTTTGTCAACAGCCAAGAAAAGCCGCACAATACACGGCAAAAAGATACGAACAAATGTGCTGCATTGCAATAAAAGACTACGATACGTGAAAAGAAATTGTGGGGAAAGAGGAGCCACTGAGACGGATAGCTTAGTCAGACCAACGACCTTCTCCATATCTGCCCTACAGATCTGCCCGATCCTTTTCCCATTTCCTCTCCAACTTATCCAGCTGAGGGAGAGCATCATCTACAAGACACTGCTGCCAGCTTCGAAAGTCGTACTGGAAGTCTCGTCGCACTTTGGAAGTGTCCAGCTGGGCCAGTGGACTAGGCAGGTCGTTGGAACCGGGCTTGCCTTCCGGCAGACGTTTGGGTGCCCAATCAGGGTACTTTTCCCGAGCTGCATCACACACAGCCTGCCAGGATACGACGCCGCCCGAGACCAGATAGCGCTCGTTGGATGCCTTTTCGTTGTTAAGAGCCTTGACATGCAAGCTGGCCACATCGCGAACGTCACAGAATGCGGGGAACGAGCTGCTGGGAGGCGAAGTGGCGTGGAAGAGCCGATAGACGTTTTCGGCAGACTCATTGAGCTTATCGGGCGAGGCGACCTCCTGCAGCAAGGGGCCATAGATCATCGGAGGACACAAGACAACGACATCAAAGCGTGGCTTTTCCTTGTCGATAAAGTCCCAGATGGCTTTCTCAGCGAGCGTCTTGGACGCTAGATACGACAGGTAGCCGTGGAAACTGGCTAGCCAGATGTTCGACACCGGATTCCAGTCCTTTTCAGAGTATGTGTGACGGCGTTTCATGCCAAATATGGGATTGAGAATCGAGGCAAAGGATCCGGTGAAGACAATGCGCTGGACTGAAGAGGCTTTGTGCGCGGCCAGAAGCATGTTCCTCGTCATGTTGATTGCCGGCTCAATGACCTCCTTCCGGTTGTCTTTGGCATTCACCACAAAAGGCGAAGCGACATGGATGACCTTTTGCACATTGTCGAGCACGTCGTCGAAAGCACCGGGTGCAACCATGTCTTTGATCTCCACAAAACTTAGCCGATCAGCGTACTCTGGATATTGCGAGCGTATATGGTCTCCCTTTTTGGTGTCACGCAGGACCAGACGTACATGGGATGTCGTCGTCTTGAGAAGCTGCTGCAGCACATGTGCACCTACGAAGCCCGTAGCGCCTGTAAGAAGAACAAGCTGTGCCGTTGCCATGGTCATCCAACAGAAGGCGTAGTATCACACAAGAGTGGTGGGTGGTTCGTACTTGGCTACAGTGAAGTGTGTGAAGTTTAGCTAGAGACGTGAATCGCACTTGACAGACACGACGAGATCTTTATACAACCCGAGTACCACTTCTCCAAAACCTCCCCTTTGAAAATGTACCGCACGGCAACAGACAGCACATGGACGTCCCGTCTGAACTCCACAGCGGAATAAATCCCTCACTCGCATCTTGCCCTCTCCGATTTCCGACGCCCGCGGCAATCCGATTTGCTGTGCTGAGCAGCATGACGAGGAAGAAGGGCCGCGTCACCAATACTGTTTGCAACCGATGATCGGTCTTCCATGGCATGCATATGGTCGAAGATAGAATTTTCAAGTGAACACGATATAGACATGACATGACAAACGAGAGGAGCAAAGAATCCGCTTCACGCCATGAATTTTCGTGTGGTGATCTGGAATTGGCCATACTTTTGCAATCGGCTGGCAATGATCTCTGCGCCAACCGTAGCCGGTGTGAGCACGCCGCCACGCCGAGCCAGATGATGTAACTGATCTCTTTCCAGTGCCAAAGAAAGGGCTGTTTCGGAAATCATTCGTGCCGTCATGTAGTATCCTACGGAAAAATCCATCAGCGACAGAGCCACGTTCATTGAAACCAAAGCATCGTCCCTCAAGACAATGCTGTGATGTACTACCTACCTGGGTCGCCAGGGGCACTCATACAGCACAGAGCTGCAGTACTTCCGTTTCGAGCAATCGTTCGAACGTCCGTCTTTGTATTTCTCTGTTTCTTCTCGGAGGGCCCTTGTCCCGAGGTGGCAGTGCGTCGAATGATGGCTCTCGTTAACGGGAAATGTAGCAGCATGATACTCGTAAATTTCTGTACAAAACTCGAAACAAGTGTCTTGGCCCAATTACCACCGCACAAAAGATCATTGTAGCTAAAGTCTGAGCCATACGCATCGTTCGAAGCCGCATCTTCTAAAAGACCCCACGTCCGGTACACGACCTGAGAATGACAAGTTTATTAGGAGAGTGCCATGCCATTTGGCCGACCTCGTGGGGCATCTACTCACTCGAACATTATGAGGGCTCAAAGGATATGATGCTGCATATATCTCACTTTGTGGGACCCAATGCGACCAGACAAATTGCATTTCGTGCCGAGGCTTTTGCGTTGAGAGACGTCCAGCATCGAGAAACATGAGCTGTCTCTTGTCTTCGTCGACCATATCACAGGCGGACAAAAGAGTTCCCGCTGAGAAAGGCGCTGCTTCTTGCAGGCAAGTAGTGGCTGATTGTACTTCACTGCACTGGAGCTCTTGGCGAAGGTACTTGGCAGCAAGATACGTCGTCAGATCCGAAGGCAAGCTGTCCAGACCGCACGACGGTGCAATTACCACGCCTTTTTGCCGTGCAGCACCGTCGAACTTCTGAATGAGTATCGCATTAAAGCCCGTCTCACCACTCAGATCGACATAGTGTGCTCCTTCCGCTATGCACGCTTCCACCACGACATCACCCTTGGATTGGCGGAATGGACCGACGACATTGATGACACACTTTGCTTGTCGTGCCATTTCGTGCAATGTTTCGTCATGATTCGTGTCGGCCTGCAGTATGCCGACGTGCTCCTTGAGATGCAAGGCATTCTTCACACCTTGTAGACGTTCTTTGGACCGACCTGAGATGGCCCATTTCGGCGAGCCGGCGTGCTGATTGAGGTACGTGGCGACGAGCTTGCCGGTGAAGCCTGTGGCGCCGAAAAGGACAACGTCATATCGATCAACCTGGGCCATAATCAAAAATGGTGGGAAGAGAGATTGCCAGGGCCTTCTCATACAATATTCCCATGTGCTGGCTGATCGTCTTGTCCCATTCACTTCCTCCTCCTTGAAGTCCGAGTTCCTTTTACCGCGTCTCCTCCACTTTCCCACGCCACACCAAGATGCCAAAAGTCTCTCGGGCACATGCACGATGACTGCAGTATCTCAATGGCTTTGCCCGTTTATTTCCACGCAAGCAAGCACGGAGTATTTCCATTGTCGCGGGGAGTTTCCAGCACCCTTTTTTACGGAAACTTGAATCGTATCGCAACCCACATCGCACCACATATCACACCCCACAGCTAAAACACTACCTCACATCAAACTGCCTTACTAGAACCATGGCACCACCTACTCTAGAACCAGCTGCACAAGATTTTTCAGAGTAAGCACATTGAAGACCGTCGAAACAAAGCTGACGAGTGACTATGTTGTTCTAACAAGTGCCACATCGAAACCGCCGTTCTTGTTCCAAATCCCTCCCAACGAAGGACGCAAGATCTTCAATGACGTGCAGAAAGAGTCCATCAGCTACAGCGATGGCATCGAGACGTCGTGGATTGCATTGGACGACTTTCGCGTCAAGCTGATCAAGCCCACCGCCTCGGCACAAAAGAAGCTTCCCGTCGTATTCTATATCCACGGAGGCGGCTGGGTATTTGGTAGTCCCGACGCGTTTGGGCGCCTCTTGGGCGAGCTGGCCAAGCGTGCCGATGTTGCCGTCTTTGCCATTGACTACACCACATCGCCCGAGGCTCGCTATCCTACAGCGTTGAACCAGATCTGGAAAGCTTTCGAATACATTGAGCAGAGCGCCAGCAAGCAGCACAATGTGTGAGTGTGGATCTGTAGATCTGTGGATCCTTGGAAAACTTTCTCTTGGCTGATACCTTTATCTCTCAGCGATTCCTCGCGCATCGTGATTGCAGGCGACTCGGTTGGAGGCAACATGACTGCTGTGACGTCCATTCAAGCGCAGAAGAATCGTGTCAAGGGCCAGATTCTCTTCTACCCCGTTTGCGACTTTTCCTTTGATTCGGCATCCTACAAGGAGTTTGCCACGGGCTACTTCTTGCAGCGCGATGGCATGAAATGGTGCGTCGTAGAGAGCTTCATGGCTGTGTGTGTGATCTGAGATTCTCGCCAGGTTCTTTGAACAATACACCCAGGGCGTCGATGCCAAACCTGACGACCCCAGGATCTCTCCATTGCGTACCACAAAGGAGATTCTGGCACAGGCGCCCCCCGCGCTCGTCATCACAGGAGAGGCCGATGTTCTTCGAGACCACGCCGAACAATTTGCCGACAAGCTTCGCGGCTCAGGCGTGGCCGTGACAAGGTACGTGAGGGTTGTGCAAGGGAGTCTACCGACAAGTGATGCTTACGAATCTGTATTACTCTCTTTGTAGTGCGCGCTTTGGGGGCATGATCCACGATTTCCTCCTTTTGGACCCGCTCAAAGACACGGGATCTGCCAAAGGTGCTCGCACCTTGGCCGTCGAACAGATCAAGGAGTGGCTCCACTGAGGAGTCACAGGGTCGTACTTTGTCGTTTCTAGAAGGTTTTACTATGTAACAGCAGATTGGGTAGCAGAATCAAAAGCAAATGGCATATTTGGATGGGACAGTGGCAAAGTAGTTTGTGATAGAAAAGTGTCGAGTTGAAAGGAAAGAAAGTGGTCAATTCACGAATGCAAGGAGTCTCTGCAAAAGTGGTTCAGGTCTCGCGATTTATCAAATACTCTGGAAAGAGTTCAATTTTGTCATGAGAATGGTACAAACAAAGAAGAGCTGCCTTGATTAGGATCATGCATGAAGGGAACAAAGAGGTACAGTTCAAAGTTCAGGTATATTCTTCGAGTACATTTCAGAACACTCGCTATCCATTCTGCCTCAGAGCGCTGCTTAAGTTTTAGAACTTCTTCCAGAAGGACAACACAAGTCAAAAACAACGCCGCTAATTCTTCGAGAGAAGGGCGGCGACTTGTTTTGCGGTTGCTCTAGCAGATTGTGGATTCTGCCCCGTAACAAGACGCTCGTCGACGACCACCTTGGACGTGAAAGGCAGGAGATTCTTCTCATAGATGGCGCCGCGCTTTTTCATCTCTTCTTGGGAGTTGTAAGGTACTTGCTTTGCCACGCCAGCCAACACTTCCTCCAGCCACGAGTAGCCCGTCACACGTCGCTTGTCGACTAACAGCTTTCCGTCCGAAAGCTTGGTATTCAGCAAGCCACAGTAGCCGTGGCACACAGACGACACGATACCGCCCTGCTCCCATATACTTCGGGTGAGCTTTTGCAGCCCCTCATTATCGGGGAAATCCCACATGACGGCGTGGCCGCCCGTAAAATAGATGGCATCGAAGTTTGTTGGATCAATGTCTTCTGGCCGAGCCGTAGCAGACAGGAGCGACGATTGGTCTTTGTCTGCGAGCCAGGCTTTTGTCGAGTGATCCGCTACGGGCCACTTCAAAGAGCGTGGTTCCAGGGGTATCTTGCCGCCTTTGGGACTCACAAGCTGCTGCTCATAGCCAAGCTCAGCAAACACATCATATGCATGTGTCAATTCGGAAATCCAAAGACCCGTCGGATGATTGGGATCATCGTAATGCTCCACGTTGGTGACAACGTGAAGGATGCGTTTCGGTCGACTTGGGTCCTTGGCGGAGTCTTGCGTTGGGTGCTGGGCTGTGTTTGGATGAGCCGCGGACGACATGATGGTGTCGAGCCAAGGAACGCGTAAGCCTATCCGCTGCAAGTTCCAAATGGAAATCAAGTAACTTTGCAATCGGAGGAACTGGGCCCGAATTCCGTCTTCCATGCAAGACTCGTTCCCGTCTTGTCTTGCACAGGTGCGCCATCGTGCGTAGCAGCATTGTCCTTAGAAGGAGAAGCTGGGCACTCATTATAGACTATAACGAGGTACATCGACAATGGCCAGGTTCTTCCACTTGACCAAGTCCATCAACAACAAACACAACGCTCATAGGGTCCCGAAGGCATAAGCAGCACCCAAGGGCCGAGTAGTCTCCAACGGGGACAATGCTTCTCTGCATGCATCTGCGTCTGCAGAAACAGCGCACGGCGGCGTGCGATAGGAGGCGGCGTGCGCCTTGATGGAGCCACCAGCGTCGATCAAGATGCTCGGTTCCCCATCGAAGTCATGTTGGAAGCGTTGTCATGAGCTTATTCTGGGCTTTGTAGTACTTGAACTTGAATAAGTTCGATTCACTATCGTCTCATCACAGTGTTTGTCTGCTCCACCTAGCCGAATCTGCTATCTTAGATCTAGCGCTCATATATGCTGGTAGAGGTACAAGAGCCGCCGTACTAACATCCTCCTCGTCTCTTGGGTAGTCAATTGCAACCCACCGGCAGGAAGACTCCATTAGCACAGGCTCGAATCAAGCTCTAAAAAGGAGTGATCTTTCATGACAAAGCCCATGTCGGTGCCTTTGATTTTGCAGAGTGTCACTTCTGGGGCCGAATCTGGAACGAATTGTCAGGTGCCAAGCTTCCGTTTCGTGATTAAAGTTGGTTCTTGGCTGGAGCTATGCAATATGGCATAGGGATATTTTCGCTTCATCACCGTGTCGTTACAATTTTATGCTACAAAGAATTCTCTGCCGTGCCATATCTGTGCATCTCGCTCTGGTGTCTTTGAGAAAAAGAAAAATAGGATGCCGTCAAGGCACCGCGCTCCGTCTTCCGTACTCCGGGACTACTTTCCCGCGTTCCCACGCTTGTTGTCCCCAATTGGCCTGATCAGCACTACAAGTCGTATAGGTGGAGGGTGCGATGATGTCTATGTCCGAAAGAAGAGCATCGAAGTATATCTATCTGCTTCCAATCTACCACGCTTCCACGATCGGTAACAGATTGACAGAAGTAACCGTGTCCGAGTGAAGTTTGTAAATTTTGCAGCGAATCATTTGCCTCAAATAGCGACGGCTGCCAGCGTCTGCCCTCTTCCACTAGGCCACCTTCGCTATCTACCAGCGTGCATACCGCTCTACTTACCCTCCAACACATCCCTCTCAAACGCAATCTGACCATACGAGAATCACCATGTCTTCGAAAAAAAGCGCAGATTCGCCAGACGATCTGGTAGAGGTTGACTTTGCGGGCCAAAAGGCTAAGGTAGCTCGCGGTGGCCTGTACGATCGATACCGAATGAACCCCAATCTGGACGAAATTGCCCAGGATCCTGAAGTGGGAGACGTAAGCTTCTTCCGCACGATTCCCAAACAAAAAGTCGACTCGCGAATCGGGCCAACGTGGTCACCAAACTTTTACTATCGTGCGAGCTACATCCAAGCTCTATTTCTGGCACCCATGGCACAGCTACGGAAGAAGCTTCCGAAACCCCTGGAGCCATTGAACCCCGTTCCAGGATATGGTCTTGTAGCACTGACGTTCTTCCGCTACGACATCTGCGACAACGATGCGTATAATGAGGTGTCCATTGCCATTATTACGCGCGAACCTGGAGCCAAAGGATCACAGATTCTCGAGATGATCCGATCAATCCGCAAACGATCTTTCTTCGCGCATGTGTTAGCGCTTCCCGTAACAACAGAGATTGCTCGTGTTCGTGGTGTCCATGGATACCAGCTTCCCAAATGGCTCGCCAAAATTGATGTGGACATCGACGACCACGTAGAAGCCAAGATGACAGATCTCGATGACACGCCCGATGTTACGATCAGTGCACCCCTGCCGCCAATCAGCGAGGTGACACCTCTTTCTCAGGAAGGTACCAATCACTCATTGAACAAAATTGATGGCCAGTGGCATCAGATCGATGTTCAAGTCAACCCACTCGCCATGTCACAGCGCCTCTTCCCTCGGAACGTCAAGCTGACGCGTACCGATGGACCACTAAGCAAGCTACTCAATGAGCTAGGAGTTTCAACGGTAGTACGGCTGGATGTTGTGAAAAATACGCAAATGGTTCTCAATATGCCACGGCCCCTCAAGTAATTGATGTGACGGGGCAATCTGGTCGTGCTGGACAAACATTGGGCGTCCAAAAATCTAGTATGTGCGTCCCTACGAGGGAAGTTCAAGAAGTTCATACCTTCCACCTCAGATGTTTGTAACCATTCTGGGCACACAAATCTTCTAATTGCATGGTTTTCTTCGCTTAGTCAATGGGGTATTGATTTGTTTAACTACATAGAAATGAATTCGGTCATTCAACGATGGGCTATAAGTGCCAGGAATATCCGATGGACATCTGTTTGCAGGAATCCCATAAAACACTCTTGAGACTTGTTTATAGTATCTCTCTGAGTTCTGCAACCTTCTAAGGATGGCAATAGTTTTGACAGGATTTATATTACAACCAACGTTGGAAAGCTCCTGTGACACTCACTGTAACCTCCATTTCATTTTACTGAAGAGAGACCTGAGGCTTAGAACTTGGGAGCATGCTGCACATGGATTGGTTCTTGCAAAGAGGGTTAGAATTGATTGATTAAGCACTTCGTTCAGTTCAGAAAACACTATTCATACATGGAACGATAGAAAGCTTTATAAGTTGCCTCCATACAGTAATGAAACGAGTTGGCAAAAACAAAGTAGCAGGCTGGAAAAATTCCCAAAGATTAATTGGGCTGGATCGCAATGAATCATATACCATACCTTGTTCGGTGATCGGAACATGCGGGTAAGTAAAGACATAAAACGGCTCTATCCTTAGTAAACAGGTCTGAAGCGAATAAAGCAAAAGTTAATAGGCCAAGCGCTCAACGCCAGGGCGATCCCACACACGGTGGCTCTTGCATCTTTCAGTGAATACGTAGATGAAGTGCTCTATGTCTTCGAGATTAGAGTTTGTGGTTATCAATCCATATGAATCGACGAGCTCCTCTGAACCACCCTTGGCTATCTGAACCTCAGGAAGCTCTGGACAAATGGCTTTTTCGGCATATTCTGTCGCGTATTGGCCATATAGTACAACGGGTTTAAGGTGTCCAAGTGATTCAGTAATGAAATATCTTGCACGGCCTAGTGATGTAGCTACTCCCAGAGTATCTTGAGAAGAAATTGGCATAATTATTGCATCAAACATGGTCGACCGACAAGTTTCAATGCTGTGCACAGTCTCGATCCCTTCCACAGGCCCTCGGCGGACACCAATGACGATCGGCATACAACCATTCTTTGATAAGGCTGATATAAGTACTTTGACGGATTCTGGTTCAATGCCGGGAAGCAAGAGCAGCCCCACTCGAAAGCCCACAAGTTTTCTTGGGTTGTTCTTATTGATAGAAAGTTCCGGCATTTCCTGTGACGAGATTTCAACAGATGCTTTTGATGGAGGCTCTATGCCAAGGTGCTCAGCAGCGAATCTGGCTAGGTCAAGGTTGATATGGGCAAACCTGTCCACCATTCTTTCATGAATGATTGGATCATTACAGTGGCCCAATTCAAAACAAACAGCACTCTTTACATTGTTTTTTTCAACATCATCTAATGTGTTGTAGAAAATCTGGGCATGTTCATAGTAGTTTGCGAATTTGGAGCCTTGTGTACGTGTTTTTACCAGCAACTTACGATCTTCTACATGGAGTGACCCCATATGCTTACCATGCTGATGTGAAACGCGACCAATCTGCCCGGAAGGAACGTACTTTGATGCATTATGCGAAATTTGGCCGGTTAGGCTTGAAACACCATTTTCCTCTTCCAGAGGCGTCTTTGTAGATGGCTCAGCGAGATCATTGATAACATGATAGCGGTTTGGATAATAATTAGGGCCTTTAGTGATGTGGAGGGGTACGTAGCTCTCCCGGTTGTGATGAGCCACAGGAGCCACAGGTCGATTGATAGGAATGTCATTGTAATTTTGTGTTCCCAGTCTCGTCGTTTGTGTGTCATTATAGCTAAAGTTACGACCCTGGAGTAAAGGATCGTCACTAAAGTCGATCCCAGGAATAATGTGGCTGGTACAGTATGCGACATTTTCGGATTCCGAAAAAAATTCATCATTGCTTTTTGTTAATGTAAATTCACCCACCTCCCGTAAGGGGAACAAGGCCTGCGGCCACACTTTTGTAGCATCCAGAGGGTCCCAAGTGAAATTGTTCTCATCAGACGGGTCCATTATTTGTACATAGAATTTCCAGCTAGGCTGAAACCCAGCCAATAGCATTTCATTCAGATGTCGACGATTGAAGTCTGTATCGTGACCTTGAAGTTTGAGTGCCTCGTCCCAGACGTTTTGTTTCCAGCCAGTCTCTGGCAGCCAGTGAAACTTAACGTACTTTTCTTCGCCAGTTTTGCCGATGAGCTTAAATGTGTTGACACCATGACCGTTAAGATTATTGTAATTCCGTGGGATTGCATAATCCGACAGGACATACATCATCATCAACGATGATTCCGGCGTTAAGCTTATCCAGTCCCAAAAGCTATTGTGTGCAGTCTTGGCTTGTGGGATATCAGTGTCTGGTTCTGGCTTGCCCGCATGGATCAAGTCGACAAAACGCATTGCATCGTGGTGGAAGAATACGGGAATATCGTTTCCAACAATGTCAAAATTGCCCTGTTCAGTGTAGAACTTTATTGCAAATCCACGTACATCTCGGACGGTGTCTGCGCTTCCACGATTGCCGAGCACAGTAGAAAACCGGGTAAACAGTGGTACTTCTATACCTTTGGTGTTGAGCATTTCTGCTTCTGTGATATCGCTTGGCAATGGATTGGTGCATTTATACATGCCGTGAAAACCAGCACCACGCGCGTGTACGACACGTTCAGGTATCCGCTCATGGTCAAAATGATGAATCTTGTCACGAGCGAAAGGATCTTCGAGCAAGCTAGGTCCTCTTGGCCCGGCACGCTCCCAGCCGACATTGTTGGACAGTGCGGTACCCCAGCTTGATGTGTAGACATGTTTGTCATTAGGGTTGGTATAGTCAACCAATGCATCTCTCTGTAGTTGATCAAGTTTTTTGTTTCTTCCTTCATTGATGCGTCCTAAACTATGCATAGTTTCGGTGACCTTGTCAACAACTTGTTCTGCCATCTTGTATGTTACGAGTATAGCAAAACAGAACAGCCCCATAAACTCGTTTTTAAGCGATGGATCACAAATTTCTGGTCCAATCACATTTCGCCTTTCCTAGCAACTGCTTGTCCTAGGTTCCTAATTCACATGGGTTACGAGATAGCCTGGTGTACGTTGCAATACAATTGAACCCTTTATTGAACCCTTTATTGAACCCTTATTGAACCCTTTCTCTAATCCTCACTCTACATTATATAACAACGATATCCTATGTTACAAGCTGAACCCTAATGGCAAGTCCGTTGCGGACTGAGGCTGCCTGAACTGGGAGACCCGGAGCGATATCTTCTCACCCTTCAAAACCCTGGCATCATGACGCGTGAATACTGTGAAGGGCATATAAATTTCCCTATTGTTCAATACGGACGAAAACGTTTGAGCCACGTGAGCGGCGAGAACAAGATCACAGCGACTTCATATCATACCGGCGTATGCACATAACATATCAAGGCCGCAGAGCGCCCTTCACAATTTTACCTGTCTCTAACATATTTAAACCGAACTCTACCCTCACATCAATACATCGAAGTTTTATGACCTTTGGTTACCTTATTGTTTGAGTCGACTCTTACACCTTTACAATTCGCAGTGAAAGCGTACGTCCCTACAATTTTCACACTTAATGAATTCGCGACGTCTCACAAAGCCTAACGATCTCACGTTTGACAATTTTACAGTGCATTCATCTTACCATGGGTAGATACCATCTTTGTGAATGAACTTTCCCACATCTGCATCTCGATCCCCCTCGATGACACTGCTAAGGAAAATTGCACTCGTCTCCGGGCTTAACGCGCCATTGTCACGCCTTTTTTGCAGCTCTTCCTCGCTACTGCCACTCAAATTTGTCACGACAAATCCTGGGCAGCAAGCAAAGACTTTGACACCATTAGAGCCCAGTACCTTGCTGTGCCACAACGCCAACATGTTGAGCGCCGATTTGCTGCCTCGATACTCCACCTCGTCCACAGAATAAAAGGGGTTGTTCTTGTCCGTGAACCAAGTGAGTGAGCCTAAACCACTGGAGACATAAATCAGATACGGATTATTGCTCCTCATCAATAGACTTTGGAATGCATCTGTTATGGCGGCCGGGCCAATGACGTTAGCGGCAAGCGAGTAATGCCACCTCTCTGCAGTGCTTTCAGCAAACGAGTTAATAGCCGCATTATTGATTAGGACATCCAAACGGCCAAAGTCAGATTCAATCTTCGCAACCGCAGCCGATATTAGCTCATCTGAGGTGACGTCAAGGTGTACTAGGGAAACTTGTCCTTTTGTACTATTGGATGCCTGAATATCCAAAAGAGCCTTTTGACCTTTATCGACTGAACGACACGCCATTATGACACAGTACTTGGGGTCGGACACAAGTTTTTTGGTGGTTTCGTACCCAACACCAGAATTTGCTCCCGTGATGAGGACAATTATTTTACCGGAGGTCATCATCTTCCGTGGTTCGATTGCGCGAAAGAGAAGCGAGACGTAATTACTTTTATATGATCTTTAAAAGTGTTGGCACCCGGATCCCGTCTTATGTCCGATGCTTGTCGCCTATGTTCCGCCCACCAAGTAATACTGTGCGTATAATCTTATCGCGAAAGCGGTACGAGCAAATAGGACGTTCAAGCTACACTGATCTGTTGACATCTCATGAGGAACAAGTCAGAGTCAAAGTTGCTCTATGACCGAACCCAACCCTTATGACCGACTTTGCTCTTATGTCACGCTAACCCAACGGATGTTGTCTCATGTCCGATAGAACTTGATGAAGAACTTGTCATCAATTTTTTGCGAGCAAAAATACCGTGCGCATAATCTTACTTATCACATAAGCGATATGAACAATTGCGCGTTCAAGCTACACTGATCTGATGGCATCTCAAGAGGAACGAGTCAGACAAATATTTACTTTGCGGCCGAACACAACCCTAACCCCGACCTGCTCTTGTGTTCGATGCCGCGTTCTGGTTGATGCCGCGTTATAGAGAAAACGGTCGTCTGTCAGCCTATAAGAAGGTCCTAAAAGCCTTCGTATTGGTTTACCATACATTCTTCATCCCTATTTGCTCTCCATGACAGAAACACATACCCCTCAATCGTTGGCACTTCAAAGAGGCGCTCGCATCCTCATCACAGGTGCATCAGGCTTCATTGGCTCACATGTTCTGGACCAATTGTTAGCTTTTGGATTTATTGTGAGAGCTTCGGTACGCTCGCGGCAAAAAGGGGAAGCGATTCAACAATTTGTTTCCGACAAGTATGGCGCGAACAAAGTTGAGCTTACCATTGTTCCAGATATGGCTGCGCCCGGTGCGTACGAGGAATCTCTCAAAGGAGTAGATGGTGTGGTCCACTTGGCAGCAGATACTACTTTTCGAGCTTCGTGGGATGTGGTGTCGAGCACAGTCGCCTCAGTAGAAAATCTCCTGCAGGCTGCAGCGAGAGAGAAATCAGTCAAACGTTTTGTACTATGTTCTTCAAGCGTGACATGTGGTCAGCCCAAGCCGATACCTCTCTCACGATTCCTCGAAGAGGGTTCTGAACAATATTTTACTTCATCAACCTGGGATGAGGAAACTCCTATTGTAGCCGAAAAGAACCTTCAGAGCAGCGAACAAGGGATTCTTTCCGATGCGGAGAGGCAAATATTACCTTATCTGCTGTATTCCAGCGGCAAGATCTTATCGGAGAAGGCGGCTTGGAAATTTGTGGAAGAAAAACGGCCAAGCTTTGTTCTGACATCCATTCAACCCTTTGCCACATGGGGACGCGTTCTTTTGAAGAACGGGAGAGCGTCTGTACCGGGCGATTGGCTCGAGTCCTTAGCAAAAGGGGATAGCGGTATCTGGCAATCCATCCCTCCACCAATCATCGTCAATGTAGAGGACATCGCACGCGCATTTCTTGCGGCTTTAATCGATGGTACTGCGGGCAATGAACGCATTTTAGCGTCGAACCAAGTGGTAGGATGGGGTGATGTGATTGCGAGTATAAAGCGTGTTCGACCCGACTTGACTCCGCCCGAGGGTCCCCAAGGAGACCAAAACACTGTGGATGCCACGAAGATTGACAACAGGAGATTTCGAGAGGTGCTTAATGGTACCCTTCGGGGCTTAGATGAAAGCGTCAAAGATACACTCGATAGTTTGATTCCGAAACCGTAAAAGTATGACAACCGTAGATATTTAAGAGTTAATGAAATTGATATGTGATTTATTGTGAAAGCACTCGAGGCGGCGGTCCCGAGCGAGACCTCATTGAGTTTCGCGGGTAGACACTAAGTTAGATCTATATGCGGCGGCCCCGCGGGAGCGGGGTCGACGTCCGACCGAAGGTCGGCAGTCGCCGCCT
>JAWLTJ010000017.1:0-73387 GCA_037044235.1 Meruliopsis variegata
CCACTGTACATCGTATTGATTTTCAATAAGATGTATGAACGTGTGGGAAGGTGAGCTGCCAAAGGCAATAAGCTATAACTCTCGCAGGAGCAAAGAGCAACAACAAGCGTACCTCACTCCTATTGAGATGAGTCCATAATGGCATGAATTCCTGACGATGTTCTCAAAAGGCGAAATCTTCGACATCGTATTGTGTCAAAGCATGTCACAGAATATGGTAGAGCGATACCCATGCTTATTATGTTGTTGGCAAAATGAACTGGATTTTGCATCAACATCCTTTTCACCTCGTGTCACGAAGTGTCGCCCACCTGAACATGGTTTACCTCGAGTACTTGTAAACGACATGGGACCTTACCTTATCCACCCAGGCCACAGCAGGACTTTTTGTTCTCGGAAAGTTGGTTAATAGTTTATAAGTATTTACCGATCCCAACAGCGCTTCGCACAAGGCTTAGAAACAAGTACTTGTCATTTTAGAAACATTTTTGCCAACTCCGAGATCTTTGTGCTTTGATTCTCCTGAGGTTGGTGTCTTTCTCATTTGCTTGCAACGGCTTTGACATCTGGTCCTAATGACTAACAACTTCTCTGAAGATAAGAGGACTTCATACTTTATGTTTGCATTGTTCTACGAAGTCAACATGAAATGCATTGGAAAATCAGGGAATTTACCCTAGAGGTTAGAGGCAATATATTGAGAAAAGGACCAAAGATAGTCTCAATCCCCATTTTCGCATCGGCCCGCAGAAGACACTCGTTAGTAAAACAGGCATACAGCCACATCTCTTTCCCAAACCCATATGGTTAGCAATGGCTAACCAAAGCCATAAAATTTAGCAGCATTCCATTTATAATCCCATAGCGACCCGTCATTTTCCGAGGGCAACTTGTCAGGAGAAGGATTTACACAACCACTATACTTAAGACTGTAGTCGTAACCTTTCGGAGAATTTAAGTGGATATGGGTGAACACGAATTTGCTCTTTCCCTTTTCACGACTTCCCCATATATCTAGTCATTTCCTCGCGAAAAGAAGCAAACAGCTCCACTTTAAAGGGGTTGCAGCAGTAGAGGCCGAGCTGTTCGAATAGACCACCTTCTGTGTAGCGAATGCCTTTGATTTGGCAGCTAATACTTGTCCTCCCTGATCGACCGTAATATTCTTAGCTTTCCACCTGGCCAGCGCTACGTCCGCCCCTGTCGTATTATCCTGAACAACATGTAGTCAGAATCACGATTCGCCATATCGGCGACAAAGTCTTGAAACATATACTCGACTCGAATACTTTCGCTTGTGGGTGATCCAGACAGTAGGTACATCAATCGAAGCTCTGACTATCTATGCACAGGTGAGCACATTTTGCAATGTAGCTTTTCGTATCAGATAGCTATTGGGCTTTGTCATACTTTTCATCTTCTGTAGCTTAGGCTATGGGTTGGGGAAAGAAAGTGGCGCACGTGCCTTGCAACGGTTATCAAGAGAACTAGGCTCCTCGACACGATCACCTATTCGCGTTAGAGACATTTCAGCACGGGTGGGTATGCTCGCCGGCAAGGTCGTTTGCATTATGATGCGCGCTTCCAGTGTTCACATAATGGATGCTCTGCAACGTTCCCTCGTCGGGACAACTGCAAACAACATCAGCATGCGAAACATAAGTTGGTCCTACCTGCGCTACAAAGTACTAGTTAACAAAGTCAAAGCTCATTCCATGGTATAATAAAAACACCCAAGAGTATTCTACACAGTGCTTCCGTATTTGAACTTCTGGAATATCTTATCCTTTATCAGAGTGAGAGCACAGTCATTGTAATTTCAATATAGGTAACTATCAGAGGAATTTGTCACTTGTGTATTCGAGTTTTGAGGATCAGAGGCCTGGATCTGGGTATTTGTCTAAAATCAGCCTACAAAACAGAAGGGGGACCTGTGTTGCACCCACAAAAATAAATGGGTGATCTCGACCAGTTTAAATGTCATTTACGAATCAATGGGCCGAGTTGAAATACTTGTCCCAGTGAATTACCATTTGACACCACTGGCGAAAGTAAGTAATTTCAGAGCACTGACTCGCTTGGTGAGAAGTCGCTAGCCACATGTCGAACAAGAACCCCACATTTCAGATTAATTCGGTGGCTGGTCAGTGACTACGAGCCTTCAGATTTAATAGCTGCGGGCATCCAAAATTTACAAGCTTGTATAATATGTAGCAAAATTCGACCCTATAGTATCATGAAACTAACTAGGCGATGCAAAGCCGTCGAAGCCTGGAACATGTTTTCCATAACGCCAGAAAAAGCACTTAAGCACATCTCTTGTACGTACGATTTGATTTTGTATAATAGCTGAAAGACACTTTCGAAAAGATGGCTCAAGTAAACACTAGCTGCTACCAGAGTGGCAGCCAAGTTAATGACCTCAGTTAATCTTGACGTATAGGTAGGTTGGACTAGTGTTGGAGCTGGCGGGAACAACTTATTGAATGTAAATGAAACTGTATGAAGGAGAACGACACGCACTTCACCTGTTCCGCGCATACAAGCTGTGGGTGTATTGTCAATGTCGTATAGATGCTAGAGTCTCGAAAATGTTTCGCCCATAGGCGCAACCCTGTTACGCAGTTTGCATACACAATGTAGACATGGTTCGAAGAAATTGACTCAAGATATCGATGGTATCTCCTTAATGGTTCCAGACAACGTAATGAATGAGATCAAACCTCCATATTGTAAATGTAGCTATATTCAGATTTTCGAATGTCACAGCATGTGGCAGGCTCAGCTCTCTAATGGCTAACCCTCGTTTCTACTTAATGTACAGGAGAATAATCAGTGCCGCTGCTTTTATATCAACAGAGACCACTTTTCCTTCCATCATGATTGAAGTTCAATATGGAATAATCACATCGAGTCCGTATCACTTAGGCCTTGCGGAACGTGACAATAGGCCAAGTACCCCTTGAAATGGGGGTTCATCGTGAGAAACTGAATACTGACACCGTTAGAGATTAAAACAACCGTTCCTGCGCGTATTCCTTGGTTCTCTTTTCGCATGGATCTCCCCCTCATCGTGTGAAGCAGAGCTTCACCTTCAAGCCCCAGCAATACTGCTGTGCCTTCGAGCTGTTGTCCAAATCTTTGCAGGTGATTCCCACAGATATAGAGTCATTTGGCTGCAGATGAATACCAATAACGTTAAACTCTTCCTCCGGAACACAGTAGTATTGCAACCGCCCCCCATTCTTGTAACGTTGTTGTATCTTGAACATGTTTAATGGCAAGCGGTTACATTACTATAGTGTTCCGGAGGTGAGTGCGATTAACAGTCGTTACGAGTAAGCTTACACAACATCAGAACAGATGTGGCAGTTCAGCATCTTTGTAAAATCAAGGTGTGGAAAACTGGAGGATTGCCTTAGATACAAACGTTGAAAATAAAAGTGAATAAGTATTGAATTGAAAGTTTTCAGACCTCGGAGAAGACTGGTCACAGCTTATTTTTTATCAACTCAACATCAGTCAGCAATTGTTATCACTTCCCTGCCCAGATATCCAACGAACCGAGCCTCTGGGGATGCTGAGAAGCTCTGTAACCCCAGGAGAAGAGCCGTGTGCTCCAATCCGCACTGTTTGTTTGCCGTTTTGACAGTTGCAGCCTGCTTGTGGAGAGAAGATAAGGCTGTAATCTGTGTAGCTTTCGACTACTCCGCTAGAGTGAAATTTCATAGACTTTGCATCTGAGTTAATTGCGAAACATCCGGCATTGTTCATGTCGAATGATTCGCTACAATTTTGCGTGGCATCATTGTCAGTGCAAAATTGTGCCCACCACTTGGCATCGGCAAAAGTGGGAGCAAGTAAAGTGGCAGCAGCGATAAT
Source organism: Meruliopsis variegata (assembly GCA_037044235.1). Classification (NCBI taxonomy): domain Eukaryota; kingdom Fungi; phylum Basidiomycota; class Agaricomycetes; order Polyporales; family Irpicaceae; genus Meruliopsis; species Meruliopsis variegata. The sequence goes on from JAWLTJ010000017.1 coordinate 3,883, forward strand.
TGGAAATGTGAGTCTCATGGTAAGTTGGGTATAGTACGTTTTAATGGAAGATTGTTGGGTGTTTAAGTATACTTTTTCGCTTTTTGATCTTAATTTATCGAAATCTAGTATTAACCGCAAAGGTACCTAAGATGTAACAACTGTTCCTCTTACATAAAATTAAAGGACTTTCCGTTGCACACTAATGTGAACAAAACTGGCGTATGTGCTTAAAACATTCAGAAAAACCGCGCCATGCAGTCCAGAAACGATCAGGTACCCGACGGTTCAAAGGTGTGAATTTTATACATCATCAGCAATCAGGTAGCGCGAGCAATCAGCTCGAGTTGCATTAGCGTGAGTGGCGGTTGTGAGATGAATTGCCACACACAAGGGAACACCTTTTACTTTGGATTTGAGAGCGAGGGCGGTCAATGGCAAATCTGTGACCTAGATCGTTGCAGGACAAATCACATCGGCAGCTCGAGCCCTTTCAGATAGATACGAACGTACTCTTCGGTAAGACGATGCAATTGAGTTTAAGATGTTAGAATTTGGAGCATCCCAGGGGTATGGTTAAGATAGCTTGCAATGCACAAGTCTTGTAAGGAATGTTCTACACTTCCCTGTCCCCGGAAGCCAATCAAAAATATCTTATATAACATCTGCTCAGCTGAAAATTGTGTAAAAGGCTCAGAGAACTTGGACCAACCAGCCTTGCACCAGACTCTGAAGGGTTCATACACACCCTACTTGTGGAGCAGCGATTTTTTAGGCTACTAGAGGAAGGGGGACACTTTCTTATTATGCGCCAAAAGCAATACAAGCGCGGCGTACACGAACGAAATTAGACCGTCTTACATTGAATCTTACTTCAATCATCACAATGCCTGTGTTTCGTCAACTGCACTACATAAATGCTTACATATCTGGCCAGTGTTTTTCAGCAAAGTATCTTGCTCGAAAATGTTTGAAGGTCTTGGGCTTGGTTCCCGTTTGGCTCTTTTACCACTTCCTAGATCATCTTGGATCCCATATTTGGGAAGTATCGCTTATGCTCTGGTTACTCCTGTTGGGGTCGCCATAGGTATTGGAGTCCGTCACACTTACAATGATGAAAGCACAACAGCCAGCTTTGTGACTGGCGTGTTTGATTCGGTCTCTAGCGGTTTTTTGTTCTACGTTGGCTTCGTGGAATTACTGGCTCATGAATTCATTTTTAATGAAAAGATGCGCACAGCCCCTTTGGCAAGAGTCTCGCTTGCAGTCGTTGAAATTCTCCTCGGAGCGGGACTTATGGCACTACTTGGTCGGTGGGCTTAAGCGGTTTGGCGTTACGATGCAAATATTTGTTGTAAGCATCGTATTTATTATTTCTCTTTGGAATGAATGGTATTTTTCTTTTTGCTTCTAAAAAAGGTCTGCCACAGCACTGTGCGCTTTATTATTATATCTAGCGGCACTTCTTGGCTTTCTGACGAGTGCAGCCGATCACATCCGAGTACAGCCAGTGCGTCCCGTATCTGTAAGCACAAGCTATTCTCGAACGCAAGCTTCTCGAAAGACATAAGGCTTTCGATCCCTCAACGGAAAAAGTCAACTATATGCATTTCTGCGATGAAACGCACTCTTGTAATTGGTTCTGTCGCCTCTTTGCTCTTATGCGTCAGCGCAGATGCCAAATCCGATGAAATTTCATTCAAGTGGTGTAGCCGAAATCACACCGACGACAGGATTAGTGCATCACGACATGTTCATTAGTAAGTCAGAACGGCTGAAACGTAGGATTACCTCTTTTTGGTGGCATGAAGTTACTTTTAGGAAAGCTACCTTGTAAAAGCATCTGTGTTGAGATACGAGGAAGGTACCGATCCAGTATAGAACTGTTCTGCACAGGACCAAGGGCCTACTCCAATATACTGAGCGCATCATGTATTGTCTCCCCGATAACGAGGTTCAACGAAGGCTGTGAATGGTACGCCGCTTAGCCCTCGCGACACCTTACTATGACCCTAGATCTATGGCACAAGCACACCAACCAGTCTTTCCCTCCTTGTCCTTCCAAGACAACGACGCATATGAGCTCCTTCAAGGTGAATTGCCAGTGGCTGTACAGGCAACGAATGTGACCGCTCTCTTGCACGGTGGTAAGAGCGTGGCACTCGCCTTGAATCATGGCTCTCGACACGCTCTCGGCCAATTTGACGGGTGCAGAGATATTGTAAGTTCCATAACGTAAAACTTCTTTCGGTATCATCTGAAAGGAAGCGCAAGTTCTTTGCCAGACTCATATTCAATGCAGAACAGCCTCTATGGACGGGTGTTGGTCTTTCTGAAGAAGAGGGAGATGCACTCCGCGGTGTCGGCCTATCACTGATTTCAGGGAGCTCGGGTGGCTGGATACCCGTCGTCGCCGTCTTTCGTAGAAGGGGGGAGACCGGTATATTCTCGGCCTTAGCAGCTCGAGCCGCAAGAATGGGCAAAGAACTTTTGCGCCAGCGTGCTAGCTGGCAGTCGGCCGACATCGATGGAAGTCCAGACTACGATTCCGAAGAATGCGATCCTGTATTTCAGGAATTTGTCCGGACCTTACCAATCATACACAACAGTTCTACTTCCGCCTGTATTACTATGCAAGGGCAAAAGACGCCAACAATTGGTGTGCCTCGAAGCCTTATGCGACTGTGGTTTCCTAAACTGGATCAGCCTCCCGGCCAAAATCTTACCGTCAAGATCGATGGAAGGCACGCCAAATCACCGGACGAAGTCAAAATATGGACTCGTTTAGACTCTGCGGGACACGGGCTCGAGCGGGGCAAGTGGTTCAACCTTGTCTCTTTCACCGCAAACCGAAGGTGTTCAGAGCGTGTATGGAAGTATGTTCAGCGTCATCAAAGCAATAACGCGGAATAAGAAGGGGTAGAAATGCTGTGCAAAAATTGTTGTCCTGTCGACGTAGAGTCTGTCAATAGTTGCCATTTATGTTTCTGTTCAATGTTCTTCAAGACTCATTCAGCCTACGCGACGGCGCAAACGGATTTGTACGGATTTTGAATGGGTTTTGAATGGGATGTGTGAGGCTATGTGCGTAAATGGGTGGGTCTTTCCCAGCGACCAGGACCCAAGTCTCTCTGACCCAATGAGAAACATCTACGATCCTGTGTTCTACCTTCAAATGGCAACAGTCTTGAACTTCGCCAAGAGGGATTGATGAAGGCACTAGATTGAAATTGTCCTCCGAAACAATACCTTCCTCATCTGAATAATGCTCTTGAGGAACAGTCACTTTGGCGTAGGAACAATCGATGCTGGAATTATTGCCTACAGCTCGTACAACGTGCCAGACTCGACAGCCTGTTGGGAAGCGCGTCTTACCCACATTTTGTATGCACCAGGAATAGCTAATCGTTTTCCTAGGTTTATCCCACGTCAACGTACTTGAAAGAATCCGCATTCTGCGGATCTCATACGGTGTAACGTCCATCTTCTCACGATCTACATCCGGGCTGCCGTTATTCACCTCTTTTAATGCTCTTGACAGCTCAAAATAGCGATCCGAAGCATGCCTATCCGTGTGACCCTTGCAAACACTGATTTTTAGTCGTTCTCCAAACAAACGGTCTTCACAATCTGACAATGCCCACACTTCACTGTATGTACGAGATGTGACTGGTGCTGTTAGCGCAACGGAGCGGATTTCAACAGTGCCGCCGACTAGAACAACATCGTCTGAAAGTTTTCGCTTGTCAAAGTGGGTAGGAGTAAATACGGCAGGAGAGACGCGCTTGATCGAGGTGCCTTTTGGCCAGGACCGAGATCCTTTTTGATAATGTCTCAAAATCGTGCCAAAGATGAACCTGGAGAAGTATGACTACCCGATGACGTCTCTTTGTCTAGCTTTATGTCCATAGAGAAGACGTTCCGAGCTTGAAGCAACTGCTCATCGACTACGCTTGCTTCAGGTATCGCCACAGGCCCTTGTTCAAGACTTGAATGGGCTGGTTCATTTGGTCAAACCTTCTTTTTTCGCGTGCCCTGATTGTGTCACTATCTAGCATAGAGCTTTCAGCGCTTTTTTCTTTTGGAATCCTATCTCCTCCTTCGATTCAGTAGACACGCAGATACCCTCTTCTCTGGCCACTTTTCAATCAAAGATGATGATTGTGCCGAATTGCAAACGTTTGGTTATCTAGACCTGTATTTATTCCTACCGTGTAGGGTGTTTCAAATTTTTCCCTTCTCCTCTTTCCAAATGTCCTCTTTCCAAGTATCCTCTTTCCGACAACCCTCTTGCCCACTGTCTTTTTACAAACCAGAAATACATATACTTTCCGATGAATGCTGCCAATTCAAACCAAACTTGAAGGGACAGACTGTCTCTTAGGTTATGACGAACTTAATTCTGCTTTCGAGAATGGGATCGTGGCCGTGCTTCCACCTGCCATCTGTTGACGTAGCTTCGACATTTCTTCTGCATTTAAACGAGCCATTGTCTTGCGCTTTGATTGATAACCTTCTCACCGTAGTTGCACTACGCGGCTATGGAGAGAGCAATATCGGTCCTACCTGCCCCCCCACTCTCCTCTACCTCCACATTTTCTGTTCGTCATAGACTTTGCTATATTTTTCGAGAGCGACTAAAGTGTGATTTGCGCTCGCTTTGCAAAATTGGTCAAAGTATGCTTTTACTCTGCTTGCCACTTGAAACACAGCTATGACATTCTTCTGTCCCAACTCTGCTCGCACCTCTTTCCGAAACAACCTTCTCAAACCAGCGCAGACGGAACAAAGGGATCAACATAAAGGGCCTCTCCTTTTTCGCGTAGTCAACTGTAGTACCCAAGATGCCCCATTGTAATTGGCTTTATCGTAGCAATCTACCAGCACGAATGCATGGGCAAGTGAGGTACAAACTTCCACTCCCTCCATCATTCCCTCTTCTCCCATCAAGCAGTACTACCATGGTTAAGATTCTTAGACTTCCTTCACGCGACAACGCTTTATCAGTCGCGGGAATCCCGCAATTAGTTTTCTCCATTGCAAGCTACTGTCGACAAGGCGACGATCCACTGACAGTAGCAGTCTTGTATCGTGCTTTTCTGCAAGGATTAGAGGATGCTGGTGTCTTGAAAGTCCATGGTGCTCCAAGTTTGTGTATTTGTAAGGATCACCAAAGGTATAAGGTAGGTGATGAGGCAGAGTTGGAACTTGCTCTCATGCTTTGCCACCCTTTTCACTGTAGATCTCCACTATGCATGCGGAAGACACGCCTCTCACTGATCAAGAAAGTCAGAAAGAAACAACATCATCAGTGCGAATTGCGAGGAAAATTATCAGGCTTCTGTCTTCTGATAGCGATAGTACCAACAACCCAGTACCCCCCAAAAAGCGAAAACTTGGACAAGAGGAGGGAAATCTACCCCATGCAGCTGGGAATCAAGAGATGGAGAATGTTGGTGATACGGATGCTTATCAGCTCAGGGCAAATCTCGAGGCGATCTTACAAGGGGAGAAAGAGCAGGACAACTTAGGAAAACGCGTCAACGAAATGTACTTTGCCCTCGGATCGACCTACGTGTCTTGGGCCGGCAAACTCGTCCCAAGCTTACCAGATACAGCGTCACGCTCTTTTTCCAAGGTGGCCCTTCCCGCGGTGGTGATGGCGTATGCACACGCTCACACCATTTCACCTCTATTTGGTCTCAAAAAGAAGCTCGAAAGAGCAAGAAAATTCTTCATACTAGGGTCTTTGTTCGGGCCAGACATTTTTTTGGAGAAACCATTTCTCACGGTAGCCTGGGTGGATAAGATAGCATTCCATGTCTTGCAAGTACTCAAGGAAAACCTTGTTTAATTGAGCGACATTTCGTGATATGTACTCAGAAAGGAACCCTAGCTCAACTTGCGAACAAGATCGGATTCTAGTCATGTTCTTGTAACGAGTTACGACAGTCATGACGTTTTGACACAATACAACAAATTTTCATGTCAAGCTAATCTTGCTTTGCTCTTTACAAAATCTCGTAATGAAATTTGGTCATTATAGACTCATTTAAATACACAGAGGCTCGCTTGCTGTGGCTATTTGGTCCTGCCAGTGACATAACTCGACCGCTTTTGGCAGCTCACCTTCCCAAACACTCATGATGAACATTCCATAGAGCTGATGCCAACATGTGTGTGTTTTCCATGCTACTGCGAAGGGCTCGGCATAGCTAACAGAAGATCAGGATGGCACTTTACACGTGTAAAGTAATTTGTAACCTGAAAACTAAGTGATATTTTTATTTTAGAGACAGGCTGTCTCTGAAGCGGATCGAAGGTGGTTGTGCGCATTCTGCAACGCGCAAAGCTGCAAAACAAAGTCCAGCAGTCCCCGGCCACTTTGTCAGATCAGGCCTGTATCATGGTACTCCTTTCGGAAATGTGCGTAACAAACGCATCCTTCGATGAGCAAGGCAGGAAGATTTGTGAGAGTAGAGTGTTCGTTATTCTCACAAATGAGGTATGCCAATATAGGTGTTGTTTATATTTCCATAGAATCGTTGAGCTTTACAAAGAAAATTTCGGAATTTTTTTTTAGCTTGGGCACACCACGATCCCATTCAAAGTTCGATGTTGGTCTTCTGTTTGCATCTGAGGGACAAGAAAATGCGGGCCAAGCGCTGGTGGTGATTGATGAATCGATGGTCAAATTTTAATAATCCACGCCATTACATTAATGCAAATGCGGCAACATATTTAATTACTTCGGACAGGTGATTCACTCATCTTTGCGCTACGGGTACTTTTCTCTTTCGAAGACCACACTTCTGGTATCTGTATACAATCTTAGCTTCAAAAGATACGGAATTAAAGATTAGATGAGCGCTGGCTAACCATTTGACTCGTGAGACTCGTTATCATGTAATTCAGAAAAATCAAGCTAACACTATTTGAAGTTGGTCCAGCATTAGACTTGCTCTCCTGCACCTGGTTAGTTGATTTTTCAACCCATTCCACTTTTCCAGAAGCTTTCAGTAAAGGATTCATCTAGATGATTAGTCACTGCATTCTACGTTCACAGACCTCTGCAGTATAATTTAAGGTTTTCTGTTCTGCTTGTTATATAGGTTACACTTTTTTGCAAAGACGTAAAAGACGTCAAACACCCTTATCTATGTGAACTTCAGGAACTTGTGGCCGAGAAGCTATTTCATCACAGCCTCGCTGTCTTCTCCACCAGTTTGTACGTAAGATGATGGTTTCATCCAGGATGAACCACCATTTCATGGCGAAATTCTCTCCCACCTCCCAAGCAGCTTCATCCATAGCATCGTCGCCCCAGATATAAAATGCAGGGTCTTGATTATCTGCACCAGGAAGCCCTGTTTTGAAAGTGTCGTCACAGAGTTCGTCGTCATCTATCACAACATAGACCTAGCTGGTGCGTGAGAACTATGGTGCACTGGAAGGACTGTCGCATACCTCTGGGAAATCGCCACGACTAAAGACAATCAGAAGGCATGTCTAAAGGGAATAGAGAATTAGAAAGCCTGCGTCGTGCTTCTCTCTTCCATACCTTCCCACAAGGCACCATCCCCCACAATTACCAATTTCCGGCGAATGCTGTCACTGACGTTCTTGATGAGAATCTCAGTCCTTACCTTTACGCGAAGGGCATCAGTGAGCTCACGATGGTGTAAACGATGTGGTTGATTTGAAATGACGAGTACTCGTTATTATTAGCTGTGGATAGATGATATTCTGAGGGAAGATCTACGCCAATACTTTATGAATTATGTCGCGAGTATCTGCCTGGCTGAAAGAGTTTCCTCACCAAGAATATGATGATAGTTGCGGTCAATAGGTGTTTCAATGGAGATCGATTGGGTGCTCACTTCCACGAGGCAACCACAGAGCAAACCATAAAATACCCGATTCGTCACAAGCAAATCTTTAGCGGCCAAAGTTGTGGTTTCACATAACTCGCAGGTAGTAGCTAACTGAAGATATCTATTTCTCTCTGCACAATGACATCTTGTCCATCTGGCGTACTGTAGGCGCGTGAGCGTCCATTGCTGGTAGGCAACAGGGGGATCTACTCCAAGAAGTCGCGGCTTACATCTCAAATCGTCAAGTGAAACAGATACTTTCACATTGGGACGAGACCGACCACCGAGCGACTTGATCAGTTTGAAACACTCATTATAATTGTGGCAGGATCAGAGTCAGGTTTGGGGCTCCACTTCTAAGCTGTGTCACCACGCACGTTTCAATGGCGAGATTGCCTTTGTGCACTATCAGTAGTTGGTTGATACACACTACATCAAGCTAGCAAAGGAGAGAGATAGTGCATACGATCGAAGTGGATTTGCACGCATTCCAACAGTGCCTTTCTATTTCATTGGGGTGCATGGATCTGCGCGGTGTTACTTGCTGTAATTGTGCAGAGAGAAATAGATTAATTCAAATAGCTACTAACTGCGTCTTATGTGAAGCCGCTACGGTTCTAGCCTCTGTAGATTTGCAGTATGGCAAGCTGAAAGGTTCCATTCCTTTCAAGACAGGCGTGCATTTATGGTTCTGCCCGGAGCATGTCTGACTGCCTCTGGTTTTCTTCCTACATTGTTGAGCATACATAGCTGGCCCTGCTAATGAGATGATGAGGAGGTGTTCGTTGCATAGAGAAGTCCTTTCTGACAACTCAGGAGCAATCGGCTTTATGCCACTATGTCCATGCAATCAAAAGTAGCACTAAAGTGTGCATACTATCTTAAGGTTTTGTATTCTTTTGATATTTAGATCGCGTACGCCCTTTGGCTCTCTATTCTTATACCGCATCTACCATTTTCGAGTGTCCGATTTTAACAATACCAAAGTCCTTCATGGATAGTCGTCTTTTTGGCACACTACTTCTGTATTTGCAAGTGTCTGTCTGATGCTCTTGCCACGTCCATTACACCGCATGAATCAAGACACTTCTGACTTTCCAGTTTGAAAAGTAGATCGACAGGCATCATCCTTAGAATCACTCCACACCTATGACGTTTACCCAGACAAAGATAGAGGAACGTGAGTGGCGTGCGATCTTTGGCCAGTCCTGCGATATACCAACGAGCCATGGTACCTCTCCTTGCGCATCTAAAACGCTCCAAAACTCTAGTTCACCTCACACCAACCCACCCTTTCATCATTCACAGCCATGGTCGTCAAGCATGCAACCTGCAAGGCTATTGTCAGCAGTTATGCAAACTAGAGGTGTGGTTCCAATACAACCATACTCTATCCTTTTCGAAGGTGAATCCTTGCAAGATCATTCTAGTTTAGCACGGCCTGCCAGCATCTCCAACGCACCAGATTCGACAGGAGCTAGAGATACACAGGAGGAGGATCAAAGTACACCTTTGGACATTCGGCCAGGAGACTCTGTCTATCATGCCTATCCTGCGATCAACGCTCTGGTTTCGTTTCCGTCCAATCCCTCAATAGTACCCACAGGAAGTACTTCCGTCGTTTACCTTAGCAATGCTCTGTTTGATTCTACAGCTTCCGAAGGCAGCTCCAGCTCTCGATCTGCTCCTTCAGCAGCGCACGCCACTATTTGTCGCGTGAGGACTGACCCTACAGCCAATTGTGGATGCGCAATGTTCAACCCACCCCAGCATCACACACGTTCGTGCATTGGGTCCACACTGATCACCGCATTTCCTCACGAAAATGGTATGGATAGTATAAGTGGTGGTGCTTATTTGAAATCCACCGCCAATCACACTATATGCGATGTCTTGACCGTTCCTGTTTCTGAACATAAACTCACCGCCCGGACAAACTCGACCGATACTACTGATTGCATCAGTGATCGTTCAAGCGGCTTCACATCTTCGGAGCCTTCCTTATCCACCACTTCGTTGTCCTCATCTTTTGGGAATTGTGTTCCTCTTGAGCATAGCATGGCTACTTATGAACGTACATCTGCTGCTTGCACCTTTTGTCATATGCGTAAGCTACGCTGTGAGGACAAGGCACCATGTTATCAGTGTTCAAGAAGAAATTTGCAATGCTCTCTTTCCGACACTGCATCTAAAAGACGACAGAGAAAGGCAGAGGCTCTAATTGCCTTACGTACTAAACCTATACGCTCAAGAAAGCATGGACAACGAAGATAGTGCTGTGAAAGGTCCATAATGTCACAATAGAATACGGGAATAGCTAGCAGTGTATAACTTCTTCGTTAGCCATCTTTCACAATGGCATTTCTTTTTGCTCAAAGACAAGCTTCCTCATTTCCCGTTCAGCATACACGCTTTGCTTTAACCAATAGAGTGTAGCCTCTTGAACGAGTTATGGTTTCCTTCTTCTCATTTGTTCGTTATAGTGCATCCGTGCTCTTTTTATCATGCTTCTGTAGCCAAATACCTTTTTTAATTGTATTTCCATTCCGACTGATGCATTGTCGAATAGAAGTGATTGTCCCACATGTCTTAAATCAAGTACAGTAGATGTTAGCAACGCAGTCCCGAAATCAAGAAATATCGTGGACGTGATATACCGTACACCTCCAGCAATACGCGTGGGAGTACTCTGAATATAAAGGCAATGGCCGTGGTACATGCACCTTTGTGGATGTCCATCGTGCCATCGGTTCAATTTTCTGCACTGAGCTCGTACGTTCCGGACTAGTGTTTGAGATACTCCACACGAGCGCCAGGCAACGCCAAGAAACCTCTGCTTTCCGCTGCTTTCGGTTACCTAGCTCGTTACGGCCGCTTAAACGTTTTAGCGTGCGGTAGTATCTCCCACTTTAGCGCAACGTGCATGTATCGGTAAATACCGCGTTTGCCATTGGTATACCGCGTTTGCCATTGGATAAATGCAGTCGAGGTACGCCGAGCTCCACCAATCACCGAGCGGACCAGGACATGCACGCCCTACCGCTCTCCAAATCATCAAAGATGCAGCCCGAGAAGACAATTTGACTGATAAACGGTATTGATCACCGGTTGCTCTTCTGGTTTGGGCATCGAAACCGCGCGCGCCTTGCATCACACTGGAGCAAAATTGTATCTTACTGCTCGTAACTTGGTAAAAGCGAGATTTGCATTGGGAGATATTGCGGAGAGCCCTCGTGTTCACTTCTTGCATCTAGACCTCAACTCCTTAGCATCTGTGCGAGAATGTGCCGAAGAATTTTTGTCAAAGTCTACCATTCTGAATATCTATATAGCGAATGCCGGCGTGATGGCATGTCCGGAAGGTCGTACTACAGATGGATTGGAGACCCAGTTCGGAACAAACCACGTAGCCCACTTTTTGCTGTTTTATATCTTACGATCTCGCCTCCTTTTGTCATACACCCCGACATTCCATTCTCGGGTCATCTTTGTTGCGTCAAGTGCTCACCGTGTCTCCTCCGTTCACTTTGACAATCTCAGCTTGAAAGGAGAGTATGAACCTTGGAAGGCTTATGGCCAAAGCAGAACCGCCAACATTTGGATGGCAAACGAAATTGAGAGACCATATGGAGATCAAGGCCTCCATGCTTACAGTTTGCATCCTGATGCCATTGCGACTGATCTTCTTCGTCATGTATCAGACGAGCAAAAAGCCAACTGGGAGAAAAACGAGTTTTTGACAAACTATTGGAAAAGCCCCCAACAAGGGGCCGCAACTACGGTATGGGGAGCAGTGGCAAGAGAATTAGAAGGCACCGGAGGCAAATATCTGGATGACTGTCAAGTGGCAACACCGGCCGACCCTGGAGAGCGACATGGGCCAGGCTATGTAGCATGGGCATACAGCCCGAAAATGGAAGCAAAGCTATGGGACAAAACTTTGGAGCTGCTTAATGAAGATTAAAAAAATCGTATCTCATTACCGATTCTAAAAAAAAGGTCGAATAATGTCTGTTATCGATGAAAATTGTCTCTACCTCCACCTCCATTTCCATCCGATGCATTTGGATGAGGTATGATACTAGATGCTACATGTGAGCTGTGATGTTTGTCCCTCGATCCCCGTAAGAAAATATCACTCTAACCGTTGAAAGGGTTCTCTGACCCTAAAGTGAATAAGGCAGGTTCCGAAAGTCGAAATCAGGGGTAATGAGTAGAACAATCATATTTGGTGTCCATTGTCATTCTTCATGAGCTGAGGGAGGCAAGACTTTGGATTGCTATTTCTTTTCCTAGGCCTACCTTCCAAGACTCAATGCAAGAGAATGCCTATAGGCGGTAGTATATTTGTAATCGATTTATACGTATATATTTACTGTTCTTTTGTTTTTTAATCTTTATCACCAAGTATCAGATATGAATGGTACCGAAGTGCCTTCGCCAGTGCCTTCGCCGCTGTTGAGCAAGACATTTGAGGCTCTACTGAACAGTGTAAAGCTATGTAGATAGCTCCCCGAAAATAAATCTTAACGTGCTAGCAACGTCATTGATTATGCCGCAACATTTCGTCGCTAAATTATTTAATTAGAAACAAATCGAAGATGATGTAGTAATCTGTCAATATAGCCATGATTATTATCGGTGTCAATGAGCAAAACATTTTAATACAGTTTCAATATGTTTCCCAATTTCAACCCCGTCTTTTCCGCCTTCTGGACCAATTTACATCTTTTGATATCATGACAGGTACCGTTTCAAATTAAAATGGGTTTACACGGCAATGTGACTGGATGACTCAAATTTATTGAGGCTTATGATCACTCCACTACACGTGCATCACATCGATGAACCTTTCGGCTTGGCCGCGCTCACAGCAAGTGGGAAGAACAGAGGATACACTAGCCACAAAAAAAACGCCTTTTGTGGCATTTCTGTAGAATTCACACCCAGGGAAATGGCAGCAAGTTAATCAAAGGGGGACCTTTTCCCAAGTATGTAAGAACTGAAAATCTACAGCTTGAAAATATTTCTGTTCTCTCCCTTGTACTCCCTTTCAAGGCTGAATTCAAATGTTTTACCAATCTTTCTTGAAATCAGAGCACTTCTAGCAATGGCTGTATGCATTGGGTAGTCGTGGAGCTGGTTACAGTACATAAAATAGTTTTATGGATTCATCCCGGGTGCAAATCTCCATGCATGAAAATAGCCTTTTGTTTCTAGGCCTGATTTCTCACGCAGATTCTCATCAAAATTTTTCATCCTTTGTGATATGTTACCTTTGGATATGCTGAAGGATTGCTGCGAACTTAAATTATTTCGTGATGCATATTTTGCCTATCGTACTAGAGTGGGTGGGTGTTCATTCACACATCTAGCCAGCTATTTAGGATTTGATTTGCATTTGTGATGTTTCGACACGCCCAATTTTAACAGGATACTATAATAACGTCCTTATCAAGTTTTGATTAGTACTTTTGTGCTTGGGAATTAAGAAATCTCACACGCTTTCGGGAGCTACAAGGCGGGCGTAAGAACCTGCACTTGCTTCGTTTTAGCGCCATTGTGATTTTAAGACTTGCAGCAGATAATCGTGCTTATGCTTACGTCTCAAACCTGTGCGTTTAGGCACGGATAATTTGACGCTTGTGATACGCCACATTTCCACCTTATTTCACAGTGTGGAGGTGCCAGCTTGGCATTGATGCAATTGCAGAAAACATATTTAATAAAGCACTGCTGATTGTTCCGCATCCTATCGTGGTTCTCATCGTACTCTTTTGTTTACCTCGTCTAAAAGCAAAGATGTCATCACCTACCAAAGTCTTTGTTCCAGCAGGCAACCTCAAGATCGCCGCTCTTCTCTACTCACCTGAGCAAGGAAGTATAGACCGCAAAGGTGCCGCCTTTGTCGTTAGTCATCCTATGACGGGAGTGAAGGAGCAAACATCTACGGACTATGCCAGGGTGTTGGCTAAAGCTGGTTTTCTTGCTCTTGCATTTGATGCCACGTATCAAGGCGAAAGCAGCGGAGAACCAAGAGGCCTAGAAAACCCTCCTCAGCGCGCTGAAGATGTAAAAAATTGTGTAACATATCTTACTACTCTCAGCGATACCGTCGACCCTGAAAAAATTGCTGTTCTTGGTATTTGTGCTTCGGGAGGGTACACTTCTTATGCTACACAAGGCGATGGACGAATCAAGGCGTTGGCAACTGTCAGTGCTGTATGTGTAGGGCGGATGATGCGTAATGGAGGCGTTCATTCGGGCTTGAAGGAAAATCCCCAGGCCATCGATGCCCTTCATCAAGCGGCCGCAGCATGGCGCAAAGCTGACGCACAAGGAAAAGCACCTGAAACGCAACCAGCATTCCCGGTCAAACCTGAGGATCAAAAACCGGATTCTGACTCATTCTACCGCGATGCAAGTGAATACTACGGAACGAAGCGAGGCCAGCATGCTCGTTCTGATCAAAAGATGCCTCACATTAGCTATGATGAAATGCTACCATATGATTCATTTAACTTCCAGCATATTATATCACCCCGTCCGCTTCTGATGATAGCCGGAACCAAAGCACAATCGCTCCACTACAGTCAAGAGGCCATTGAGTCTGCCAAGGAACCAAAGGAACTATTCCTTGTGAATGGAAAGAATCACTTTGATCTCTATGATGACTTAACCGAATCCGGCCCTAAAGTTGTGGAATTTTTTGGGAAGGCGCTGGCTTAATTTGCATTGCTTTCTTTGTACGAAATATTTGGAATGATGCCTGTATGAAAACGATGATACATATATGTTGAATTAAGCGTTACGCTATATAACTAGATGTAATGGTGAATAATCAGTGAAATTTTTGTAGCCTGAAAGAAGATGATTATCGGAATATATAGCTTAGCTTAATATAACAAGCATAAACAACGAGGACTTTCTCTGGGTGAATAGAAGCATCTTCTACATTTGTAGGTGTGCTTCGTAAAGGATGTTTGATGGGCAAACAGCTCACAACATATTCAAACAAATTATGCTCTTGTGCTAAATGTCTTCACCAGTCACTTGTCTATAGCCCATAAATTCATGATTGAGCACAAGTATGCTTACGTAATTATTGTGAGCATATTATTTTTATGACATCATTCCGAATCGCTGCAAACTTCTATGTACTGATAATGCCTCAGAAAATGGTCTGCCAGATGGTACGCATTAAGGCAAAGGCGTGACCAGTGCTGACAACGTTGAGTTTGTTTGGAGAGCCACTCTTCTGGCCTCGAGGTGTGGTGTGGTAATCCACAGCCTCGACGATGTCTATGTCAGTGATTTGGAGGGACTCAAGCGCATCTTTGGTGTGGGTATGTAGACAGTGGGGGCTTTCTCGGCCCCTCTGGCTTCCGCAGTCCTTTGCGCAGAAATTTCCTCTAGGGCTTTAATGGCCGCATTGGGAGACAGGTCGCCTTCACGAAGAATACGGCCATAATTACCTCCGACTACCGAAGCAACCGCCTTGAGTTGGCGCACCGTCATGGTAGCATTGACAGAGTATGCTCCACCACAGCAGATTCCTAGCACCCCGATACGTACCTCATCTACAAATTTGAGCGTGACCAGATAGTCGACAACATACGAAAAGTCTGCCACTCTCGTAGCAGGATCCTCCTCGTACCTGCCAATACCGCCGCTAGCACCTTGCGTCGATCCATCGAAGGCCAGACACACGTAGCCCAGTTTTGCCATTTTCGAGGCATAGATGGATGCGGTTTGCTCTTTGCAAGAGCTGATGGGGTGTGCAACCACAATCACTGCGTACTTTTTGCTCTCTGAGAAAGTTTCGGGAAAGTGCAACGTACCTGACGGTCCCATGCTTTATTCTTAAATTATACTTCTTTCGTCGTCATGGTGCGTAGAAACACGTGGAATTGTGATGCTGAAATTTCTAGAGCCCAGGGCGATGAGGCCGTGTAGAATGGGCAGTATGATGTTTGTGCCTCCGTCGTTTCTCACCTTAGCGTATCAATGCTCGGACACCGAGCTAGGATGTCCCGCCTGAGTAGAAAGATTGAATATCTGTCACATTTAGCATCAGAAGCAAAGTATTGGCTTCTACGTCTCTGAGAGATCTACCAAGCAGGGTGGAATATATCTACCTGGCATGCAGCACATAATATTGTCTAAGATTCATCGTGCCTTGCAGGTAAGCTTGGGACGAGTTTGCGGGCCCAAGCCACGTAGGTGGATCCGAGGGCAAAGTACATTTCGTTGACGTGTTTCCCAGATTGTCCTGCTCTTTCTCCCCTTATAAGAGGGCCTCAAGATTTGACCTGAGTTGATAAGCATCCGTATCACCAACATCCTCCATCTCTTGATTCCTAGCCGCATGGGGCAGATCCACCTCCTCTTGTCCAAATTTTTGCTTTCTAGAGGCTACTGGATTGGTGGTCCTATCGCCATCAGAAGACAAAAGCCTGATGATTTTCCTCGCACCGATTCGCACTGTTGATTTTTCTCTTTATGATTTTCTTGATCCAAAGGCATGTCTTCCGCATGCAGGGTGGATACCTACGATGGTCTAGGGTGGCAAGGCATGAGAGCAAGTTCCAACATTTACCTAATCGCCTACCTTATACCTTTGGTGATCCTTACAGATATATAAATCTGAAGCACAATGGACTTTCAAGACACCAGCATCCTCTAATCCTTGCAGGAAAGCACGATACAAGACTGCTACTGTCAGTGGTTCGTCACCTTGTCTACAGTAGCTCACAGTGGAGAAAACAAGTTGCTGAAAGCATTGTGGCATGAAGGAAGCCTGAGAACCCTAATCATGGTAGTGAGATTTTGCGGAATAGGAGGCAATGATGGTGGGAGAAGAAGTTTGTTGTATCTTTTTGCCCATGCACTTTTGCTGGTAGAGCATTCAACTTGACAGATCTATATAGCTACGAGAAAGCCAGGACGACGGGGCATCTTGGCTACTATAGTTGACTACGCGAAAAAGGAGAGGCCCTTTGTGTTGATCCCTTTGTTTCGTCTGCGCTGATTTGAGAAGGTTGTGTGGGGAAGAGGTGCGAGCAGAGTTGGGAAAGAATGTCATAGCTGTGTTCAAATTGGCAAGCAGAGTAAAAGTACATTTTGGCCAATGTTGCAAAGCAGGCGCAGATCACACTTTTAGTTGCTCTCAAAAATAACATGTCTGTAGACGAGTACATACAGTAAATGTGGAGGCAGATAGTATAGGGGACACGCATTTGCTGCTCTCCATATTCCAAGTAGTGCAACTACGGAAGGTCATCAATCAAAGCGCAACACGAAGGCTCGACTATCTCGCGAAGCAAGCTTTTACTAGCCCGATACCTAACTATACATCATATCCATTCGGTCTACTTTTGCTGCATTTTCTACACCCTCAGTGATGGGGTGTTTTCGGCTGGATTGCCACAGCACGGTTGGTTGAAGTCACGTACCATCAAAGTCTAGCATACGCAGAGTGCTAGTAGTACGTATTTCTCCAGCTGCGTACCCTCGCTTGCAAACAAGTTTAGAACTCATTCCGAGCCTTAGGGTTCTTTTTTCTATCACCAAGCCTCGTCACAGCATAACCACTTAAGGAAGGTACGGGTTACGTCTTGTCAACTAATAAGCCCAACTAATCGGCGAATACAACTGGGAGCGATAGCCTGATTGGGCGGAGAACCTACAGTGCCCCGACGTAAAAGATACTTTGGTGATTCCACTAGCCGACGTACCCTTGGCATGGCATGAAAGACTTCCATTCAAGAATGTACAATCTGGGCCTTTTTTTTCCGAACTTCGTTCTTACAACCTCCAAAATAATTCAATTACTGTTATCCATCAATGTTTGGTTGTGCAATTGTAGCCCGCGGTGAGATAGTCTTCTTGATTTCGCCAATCGGGGAGAGCAATAAATATTTTTCTTCTCGTCAAGACAATGGGAGTGAGGGTTCAGAGATTTTTCTTATAGTTACGTGGGCGATTTTTGTGTGCACCAGTCAAAGGCTTTTTTGCGAGAGAATTCACTGTCAAGATTAGAGAGGGGCGTACAGAGATAAGGTCGTGTTGTGCAGGATGATGTGTTAGATGTTTGAAGGGTGATTTGATCTCAATTAATCTTTCTTCTGCGTCCATCCCCTCAAGTACATGTCAGTAGGTTAGGATGGACAAACAGAGTGCGCTCTCTGCATGAAATGGAAACTATCCTATATACAACAATAGCAAGAAGCAATTTCCTCCACAGCAGTGATGCACGGCATACATGCCCAGCATCGATTGCCTAGCACATCATCCCTCCAAGCAAAGCATTCAACGGGACTGGTGATCCTGTTTGCAGGCCGCCGTGGGCGTTAGCTATAAGCCCACTAAGGTTCCATCTATGTACGACATATAAGCAGTCTTTCGTATCTTCATTCGGCATCTCAGCTTAGTTGGTGCGAGGAGGCCCTTCGCCACGAGGCAGTGCTCCATATGGGTCACCAATCTCGCAGATATAATTTTGAAGGGGACGAGGGAGGCGCAATTTTTTGCAGCCTCCCGCCTCATAGCCCTAGCCAAATCAGATGGTTAGACCTTCAGGTGTGGAATTATTATCAACTAAATTTGTACCGTAAACTGTCCTCAAATTCGATAGTAAGTTCTCTTCATGAATTTGAGGAACCACATTGATGTCTGCGTTACAGAGACGAATGCCGGCGAGTGGCTGGTCGGCCATTCAGTGAAAATCGAGTCGACGCTATGTGTGGCACTGAGACGTTTCAGAGCATTCCAATCGTCCATGGATACGACGAAATTGATCTAGCGTTGCCCAACTCAATTGTTGGGCTAAACGCTTGTAAGGTTGCTATTGTCCAAGAGTGATAGATTGTTGACCAAGCGGGACAACATCAGAAATCAAGCATTCGCCAAGCAGGTAGAGTAAAAGAGAATTTGCTGCGCTCTCCATCTCCTTCGACTTAAATCTCTCGTAGATAACATAATTCTTTTCGTGTTGGTACAGCTGTACAGTTTAACCCGCTGTAGACAAGACAGGTTTCATGAATAAGGCAAGAGAAAGGACATCTGTCCGGTAGCATGACCCTGCAAAGGAAATAAATGTTTGCGGTGTATCTCGTACGAAAGCTGATGGAATAGTCGTTTGTTCTGGCAGGCTTCGCTTGCTCAATTGATAGCTGACGCCACGAGGAATACAGTCCACAAGTACAGAATTTGTAGGATAGTCGGGCGAGAAGACTGAGAATGCTAGGTTTCGATTTAATACTAGGCTCTTCATCTTTTGCCCCTTGAGGTAAGGTGCATTGGACAATTTAAAGATACGACCGAACCATAAGAGCATTCCGATCGTGCTGGATTTCTGTAAGTCACGAAAATTCTCCAATTCCATTCCGTCGGCCTTCAGATATGTGTATTGAAGTATTTCGATCAAAAGCTGTAAGTACAATAAATTGTATCTTGTCAACAAGATTGGATTTATGATAAAAGGGTTTTCGTACAGATTGCGTGTTCTTCCCTGTTCATTTTTTCATATTTCAGAGCTTTAGGGTATCGACGGAGTGATAGATAAAAATCTGGCTGTAATTGTCTTTATGGAAATAAGCGGTATACTTAATTCCGTTTGTGTATAAATGATTTGATTAATCTTAATTCACTTGTCTAGGTATCTAAATATTTGGGAAGATTGAAACGCCTAAATTGACAAAGTAAAAATACTCAAGCATTGAACTCATAGTATATCAGGTGCAAGAAGCACTACGACTTTGAAAGAGCTCATTGGGTATAACTTTAAGGTCATGGGATTATGGTAAAGCAGGGAAGGAAGGCTTCGAGAGCTACAATTCCTATGCTTAATTTGAAGTGAAGTATGTTGCAGCGACGATATTGGTCAAATTATTCTTTCTTTCGAAATTTGTCAAATTGTAGCGAATTCTTGGAATATTTCCAACAGGTTTTTCAACAACAAGCTGATCCACTTCCATACCATCAGGCTGTTCGTATAAAATGAACAAGTACCTGTGTGGACCGCTTCCCGGAGGAGGTGCTGGTCCAATGTAATTGGCAATGAACTTTCTTTTATCCCAAACCAGTCCTTGCTCCTTCATAAGAACATTAGGCTGAATCATATGTAAGATTGGCCCTAAAGAATTCCATGACTGGTACGGAGCATCAATGTCCAGTGAGATTAAAATGTATAGCTGATCTGGTTTGTTATGACCTGAGGGAAGAAAGAATTTAGGTGGATCCTGCGCGTCTGTTTGGGAACGATTCCATTGTCTAAGTAAAGAGGATGGTCAAACTAGTTCTACATGCTCACCAGCACGCCTGAGATATTCTCCGGGAGAGATTGTCCCACGATCTTCTAAAGACATCCCCAGAGTTTTTTCGGGGTATTTCTCAATGAGCTGTAATGCATGATAGATACTCTTGCTTTCTAGCATGATGCATAAGCACTCTTCACTCTTTGGATCAACTGGATGTGAGGGGGAATGGAAAGACACGTCTTTCCAGATTAGTTCATTATCATATTTATGTATTGGGAAAAATGGGATCTCCGCGGAGTTACGAAGTTTTCGGGACCTTTTCTTCCCATTATGTTTCACAGGATAATGATTTGAATAGATGCAAGTATTTCGGAAGTTTGAGGCCTTTTCTTGCAGTCATTTTGGTTTATCTGGTGAAATAAAGTCCTGACCTTCACATAGATTTCAACTCTTCAAAACATCTCTATGCCTTCCTTCCTTACAGCTTTGATTTGAATAGAAGCTCATCACACCTTGAAGTTAAGCAAATAGAGAGTAAGAAATTCCATCTTTCAATTTTTTTATCTCACGTCTTTCGGGAAGAAGATTGCGAATTATTTAGATAGCAACATTGCTCCACGATCTACAAGTTCGTAATGTAAGGGAGAAAACAAGAATAATTTTGAAAAAGACTACCCAGATAAAAGCGAAGCGGCCACTATAGACTATACTGTCATTGTTTCTACATTGTGGCCAAGCTATGCACATAAAAGTGTGTTAGTAATTTTTTGAGTATTGTGTTTCAAAGAGCTTTACACTAATCAAACATCGATAATAGTGTTTTCGAAATGGATTGAGGATCTGAATTCATTAATTTCTTTATAAGAATTTTTTTGGCTTCATCGGTTGCTGTCTGGACAGTCCAGCATGGAGGATAATAGTTGATCTTTCGAGATTCTTCTGAAAATGACTTCATGGAGATGATACATTTGAGAAGCTCTTCTTTCGGTGTATCTAGGCCTAGAATATGGTGATATCACATTGTTAAGGTCCAGTGTACGAAAGGCTTACATTGTCCATTAATTTACACTTGATCAGTCTCTCATGCTTGGACAAGCTTCTCTTTGCTCTATGGCTATAGCCTAGATTTTCAGTAATTATGTTTGCTCCAGACTGCCGAATTTGAATATTGAATAGTCTGGACGCTGTAGATTATATGAAAGAAACGAAACATTGTCTGGTTGCGGGCATACTACGTTCATTGAAAGAAGACTCATTCAACTGAATTCCAAAGCTTAGTCAAAAGAATTTTTGTAATGTCAATGTTTGCAATAATGAGAGCAGCAAGAAAAGTACCTAAGGTAGCTGCTTTTGGCTCTTGCACATTACTTGATGAGAGAATTTCTAAGAACAAAAATAAGTGCTAGTAGATGCGTAGAGCAAGAGTGAAATATGTGTCATCTTCACACCTCTTGTCGTCGAAGAAGCAACGGCGGCGGCAAGACCCCTGCTTTTCTTGTTGGCTCTACAATTGTCAAGCTTGCTTGATAGAAAAAGCACAAAACTGTTTACAGAGCACAAAATTGAGCATAATACCTTCTCCAGGCGCCAAGTTGAAAAAGCCCTTGGGATAAACCTTATAAACTAGAAAGTAGCTTCCATGTCTTTATGGGGAATATGGGGGATGTATCATTTACTATGTTATCTCGTGTTATCTCTTGCAAGCTTTGCTTGTTTGTGAAAGCCATAGAATGGCTTTCGTTTCTTTATAGTTTTTTCGAATTCGAATCTCTCCAAGTGTATACGATCAGATGATACGCAAAGAATTTGAGAGACCGCCTGTCTCGTCGTCAAACGCAAGTATTGCGTAGGTTGTGTCGCCCCATGTCGTACAGCTTTTTTGGCTTCTGCTTTACTTCTTGTTTGGTTATCAACGTTGTCAGAAGTCCCGAATACCCCTCAGAATATTTGACAAGAGTAGTAGCCATCGATGAAAGTAGTTTCTGAAGCAGAGATAGTGCGCAACGAGCTTCATATAGCACAATGTGTAGCACAGTAGTTGAAAAGGAATGGAAATTGTCTGCAAACATAATAATCAAGAGATTTTCATCAATGAGAAAGAGTGAATCAGATGGTGAAGGGTTGGCCTTAATGATGATATTTTAGTCATACCATAAATGTACATTTTAGTTCATGCTCCGCTTCGTTGAAGCAAGCCATGCTTCGGGAGTCGTGCCAGTTTCGCGCCGAAAAGTTCGATGGAGATGCCAAATACTCACCCCAAGCTCTTTAGAAATTGCACGCAAAGTCTTGCTGGCTCCAAGCCGACTTCGACGCTGAGGCTGAGTGCAAGAAGCAGTACGCACGTCTCCATGGTATTTACTTTCTCCCACAAGTTTACTTTTGACCTGAAGAACTAGGTGTGTACGACGAAACACATGAGGGTCAGTGTTGAGACAAGGTTTACATCGTTTACAAGCTCTAAATCCTCGTCGTTCAGCATCAAAAGCTGTATCCTCAAAAGTAACATTCGATCGCATAGGGCGTTTAGATGGACAGGTTGTACGGCAGTAAATGCGTGTGGAGAAGACACAGTATACGAATGAGGAGGATGCATTAGGATCACGATATTGCACTGCATCCCATCGAAGGTCATCTATCGAGGGGATTTTTGAACACCTTGCTGATGCAGAAGTGTCCACGGGCAAAGAGAGCCCCAGCTGGTCTAAATGGACCTGCGCAAGATCACAAGTCGATGTAGTCGCTGATATCCAAGCGTTTACGCTCAGCATGCTTACTCCACTTTCGCTTGAATGTTCTGAAGGCTGCTGAATCTTTGGAGAAGGCGGACCTGCATTGGTTAAG
This sequence comes from Meruliopsis variegata, assembly GCA_037044235.1. Taxonomy (NCBI): domain Eukaryota; kingdom Fungi; phylum Basidiomycota; class Agaricomycetes; order Polyporales; family Irpicaceae; genus Meruliopsis; species Meruliopsis variegata. The sequence continues at coordinate 26,840 of JAWLTJ010000017.1, forward strand.
GCGCTTTTGTTGTGAAGCATATTCATCCTGTAGATGATTGACACAATAACTATAATTGCAATTGGCACTCTTTCGTATTTTGTGGTCTAAAGATGATAGACGCCCTATTGAAAGAGTAAGATAGACTTAAGCGAGGCGACTTAGCAGGTAGGTAGGTTGTAGTAGGCTGAGTTAGGTAGCAACTTGCGCAATCATGTATTGCATGCAAGTGTTAATAAAGACTGCTGGCGGAGTCTGCGCGGAGCATAAACTATTGGATTTAAACGCGTGATGCTTCTCACTTTTGCGGCCTCTACCCGCATAGCCGCATAGCAATCTCAGTAAATCTACGCACGTCATCAAATAACGCACTCATACGCGGCCGAAAAGTCCGACATTAGAAATTAACAATTTGGTTGGTGCTCTATATAAAGCATTCCACTTATCAAGATAAATGGGCGTGCTGAAGGATGACCAATCGGGGAGACCTTCATACCCCTTTGGCTAAATACAATCGGCTTGCAGGTGCACCCGGGGGCAGCGTATTTTCCCAGTGAACTCGAACTACTATTTTTCTAGTTCTACAGCGTCCTCACTAGAACATCTTTGAAGTTGTGATTCGCGCCTTAAATAAAAGGAATCCAATCTGATGGCGAACTCAAAAAGGACATAAAAGCTATATTCATGAAGCCGATTACTCTGTATCTGCTCCAAATATCAGTTCCTTTTTTCACAAAACTTTCCAAATTTAGACTGCCACTCCTGTGTGTATCAACATATAAACTTCTTGAGATCTATCTCGGCAAATTTTCGAAATATTAAAATCATTATTGTGTGTTCTTTGCATACTACCCAGTTTCAGGTATTTGACTAACATTTACACTACCAACTAATCATAGAAGCAATTGATGTTCACGTACAACATTTAAATGAAAATTATGACATTATCTTCCCTCAAATACTTTCAAAAGGTCTTCATGGATGGGTTCAATCATGTTTTGGAAACCAAATAATTGCAGAGAAAACCATTTGAAGCTCAATTAGAGGCGGTGGTTGCACCATACTGAGCAAAAGCATTGCACAAAAGATACTTATGCATACGTTATTGATTATTGTTGCATTTACTTCAACTTAAGTTTACTGTAGAAACCTACGTGCCTGTTTAGCTATTGATTTTCATTGATAATGCAAAACTCTCAGTCAAGATATCTTTTTCAAATTCGCTTCTGCACGTCTAGATCTTCTTCCTTTACAGTGATCTTAAAAGTTTAGAGCAACTGTAGTACATGGTGAAATCTTCGCCATCTGCTGTCTTGGGTGAATTTTATTCGAATTTATGTATAATCATGGAGAGAGCATATTCACTGCAAAGCTATGCGCTTCATATTGGAAGACGATACATTTCTTCCTCGATGCTTGCCAAAGTAGAAGTCGCAAGCTCTCTACCTTTCAACCCGTAAAGTTTCTGAAACGACATAATCATCGGCTTCCATTTGTCGGGATCAATGCGATTCACGTGCCCTTCGAGTCGCAACTTATCTTCAATATGAGTTTGCACAATCTTAACTTCAATTGCCATTATGAAACCTTTTAACTCGGATGGTCCATCTTTCATCAATTCGTGATTGCACACCATCTCTGCTTCCATTTGAACCGGGCACTCTTTAATTCTAGGTGGAGCAATTTTTACCGAGTTGTCTGGAGTCAACTGCGAGATTTTAAACTTTTCTTTTTCGTATCGATAGCCAAGTTTTATTTTGATCTCTGGGACTTCTTCTGTACCAGTCGTTCGAGCGAGTGCATTTACATTTGATACCATTTTTTCATCAGGGAGGTTCAGGACGCATTGCTTGGTACGTAGTAGGTTCTTCGTCGTTTGTGAGTTGCCCTCAAGGCCTAAGACGCAGCGATTACCAAGCCACCATGCAGATGACATTGGTCCGATGTTCGGTGTGTCATCTTCATTCGTCGTGGTAATTAGGACGACCGGTGTTCCCCAGTAAAAGATTGCGGGAGAAATAGACGAATGTCCCATCATGACATTTGCTTGCGAGAGGGTGAGAGCTTTTGTAGTAATAAAATCGAAGTATAAGTGGAATAGTACATTGTACCGACAGGAGAATTGTTCAACGCTCTGCTGTTTTAACCTTGCGCTTACTTATATTTTTTCTGCGAAAAGGTTTCTTGTACACTGGACTACATCAATGAAAATGTGTGTCGACTTCCCGAACACTAACGTTGCCTTCAAACTGCGAAGTATTGCTGATCAATTAATTACATTGCCTTCAGACTCCGACTGATGCATTGCTGCATTCTTGACATTGCCCTCAAAGTAGGTGAAAAAGCGGCGCTTAGCGTGGAACAGCATTCAGCAAAAGCGCGTTACTATACCCCGGTGCGCCACTTATGGTCGCTCGGTAAGCCCTTTGCTCGATTTCTACCTGTAAATTGGAGGGGTATGGAGGAAGGAGGTTAAATTTGAGTGACACAAACCTAGTTTCTGCCATCAGCCTCTGCAACCTTTGTTCTTGACTACAGAGTTGAGAAGTTATTGTGGTCTTACGGTTAATTTTTCAAAGGCCATATAAGCAAAGAAGTGATTCGAGTGACAAGCTTGCCTATCGTCACGAATTTGTTAGTAGTCACTGGTATTGATCTTTTTGGACAGCAAGCTGTTGTTCTTGGGCGTGGGATAAATGTTGAATTCAAGTCATCTATATTTGCTTTGTATTAGTATGTATGCATGCCTATACTATCATTGATATCAAACGTATAACTTGGTGCCTGCTTCTCGAACACAACTGCATCCCTCTTCTCTGGGCCTTTTGTCACAATAATTGCTTTTTCCTTCAGCCTTTTTACCTCCTTGAAGCCACACTTCATCAGCACTCTCTGGCTAGCGTAATTCTCATAGTCTGTACAAGCTTCCACCACCTCCACTCGTGGCCCTAGCTTCCAGAAAAGGTTAAGAAAGGTCAAGAGAGCCTCAGAAGCATAACCTTGGTTCCAGACTGATGGATGAAAGATGTACCCAAGCTCAGCGATGGGTGTTGTACGATGGACGCCCACAATTCCAATCATCTCAGATTTTTCGTGCTGTTGAGTCTTCTCACGCGTAAAAACGGCATATACAAGGCTGTCTGGGTTGTTTTCTTGCAATATCCCGCTCATCCATTGCTTGCTTTCATCTAGAGTTTTGCAGATCCCGCGAACACTTCAAGTCTCTCAATAAGACAAAATAATACCGCGAAGGTATCCTACTTACCTCCATCGGGTAGCATTAGGATTTGACCAAATGCGGTGGATAGCTTTGAGGTAATCTGGAGACATGAGCGCGAGGCGAAGCCGAGAAGTGTCCATGTTTCTGTAGCAGTCCACGTAACCCGTTCTTACTGTGGTCCTAATGCTACCGTAATACGAGTCGTAAGGCGGTGAATAGATCTTGATAAAAGAAGTCCACTAGGGTTTCTACCAGAGCCATTTGCTACTTTGATGTAGAGAGCTCTCTACAGGATTAAGTGGGTTAAACCAGGCACGAGAATCACCCTTATGGGTCCTTTGAATTCGAAGAACTTTTGCTTACTGTAGGGTCTACATTTGATTACATTCGTGTTCTTTTTATAACATGGCGGCACATCACAACCTTGAGTTCCTCATTAATTTCAAATGATAAGATCAACATAAACTACATTTGGATACGGCGTCAAAATTGGGTGATAACATGTCTAAGACGTGTCTTCGTGTGACAGTATTTTAAACCCCGGATGTCGTTACCAAAGTCTGAAACAAAGGTACCCTTTACTTAAAACAATTTGATGTGAGCTCCGAGTAGAACCATTCACTTACCTTGTGTCATCACTATGCACTTTACATTTCTCTTAGTCCATAGAAATGGTGTCGAGGAGTGGAAGGATATAGTGTAAAATCACGGGATCTAACCTAAATTTGTGGCACGTTCAGCTTTGCATTAGAACAGAACCAATCGGAGCATTCAGCACACTTGCTATTTGAATTGTCGCGCTAAGGTCGCACGGAATGTAGGCTAGCCTAGCGTATAGTGCAGGAAGAAACCTCCGTGTGGCATTTCGTGCCCCAGTGGGTGGAACGCCAAAGCATAGCATCGCATGCACGTACCATTGACTCCATTCAAAAAGGCCTAAATGCGACTGCAGCACCTTTCCAAATTCCCTTCTAAAAGTGCTCACAACTAAAGACTCACGGATCACAACTGATCTTCTGCTCTGGTCTGGCTTTAGCATAGCGTATAGTGCGGGAAGAAACCTCCGGCATTTCGTGCACCCACTCACTGTGTGGAACGCTAAAGCAATATAATATCATTACACGCACATACCATTGACTCCATTCAAAAAGGCATAACAGTGATCGCGACACCTATCCGTACACTTCTCCTAAACTTGCTGGTCCAAAAAGACCTCAAAGGTTGTTCGTCCTTGTCATAATTCTTCGAAAATTGTCATGAGTGATCAGTTCGGAGAACCAAAGATGCAATATGACTTTAATTGCCAGGCCAAACCGATACCATTATCGGGAAAAGCTGGTTTTTCAGCTATATGGAGAAACGCTGCTTGCCCCGAGCTCCAATCCAAGGAAACAAATTATGATCTTTTTGCCATAGGTCTCAGGAAGTCGGGTGATAAGGCATGCTTAGGCTATCGCGATTGGGATGAAAAAATCGGTGACTTTAAAAAAGAGTTCTCATGGATAACGTACAACGAAGTTGAAGAAATGAGAACGGCGATCGGTAGCGGAATTAGCAAATTTTTTGATGACCGCTTGCTTGGGGATTGCTTAGAGAGCACGGCATTCACTGTAGCTTTCTGGAGCCGAAACCGACCCGGTAAGTGTGGTGATTCGATATTTTCTGGAAGCATAACATACTGTAATATATGTGTATAGAGTTTCAAATCGTTGATCAAGCAAACTGTGCTTATTCAAGGTACACTGTTGCTTTATATGACAATTATGCTAAAGAAGAAGCGCAATACATCTTGAGCCATTCTGAGGCAAAGGTATGTCATTCAATAATGATACATTGAACTCTCAATACGGCCTGACGTTGGTCCTCAATCACTTTAGATATGCTTTACGAGCAGCTCTCACCTTGCTGACCTACTCAGTGGTTGCAAAGATAATAGGTTCCTCAAGGTCATTGTTCTGCTTGACGACGCTCAAAATCAGCCAATCCTCAAACCGGGTGAGCTCTCCTTTCTCCAGCTTGCTCATCAGTGGGCTAAAGAAGAAGGTGTGTCCGTGTTCAAGTGGCAAGAGTTGTTAGACATTGGTCGACGAAACATTATCCCACACGTCCCTCCTAAGAATGTTAACTCCTTGGCTGGGTTTTGTTATACAAGTGGAACCACGGGTAGGCCAAAAGCAGCAAGAGTAGCACATGGCCAGCTTCCTCTGTGTGCATTGGGTATGTCAACGATGAACCCCCTAGAAAAGGAAACTTTGCTATCGTACCTTCCCCTTGCACACCTGTACGGTCGAGTTGCGGAGGCAATCATTCTTCGCAATGGTGGAAAGATTGGTTATTTCGTGGGAGATGTTGAGCGCATTATTGAGGATATGCAGATCTTGCGCCCAACAATTTTTTTTTTCTGTACCTCGAGTGCTGAATCGTATTGCTGCGCAAATTTTAGCACAGATGGAATCACCGGGACTTCAAAATAAAATGTTTAGAGCCGCTGTCAACACCAAGCTCAAAAATCATGATAAAGATGGCAGCATTTCGCATTCTTTTCTTGATCGAATTGTTTTCCGGAAAGTCCGCGATGTTTTGGGCGGACAAGTTCGATTGATTACCTCTGGCAGCGCGCCCTTAAGACAGGATGTCCTTCGGCTTCTGCGCGTATGCTTTTCGTGCAATGTCTGCGAAGGTTACGGACAAACAGAAAATGGTGGTTATTGTCTTTGTATGTTGCCGGGTGATCCTGTTCTGGGCAGCTGTGGTCCTCCCAATCCTGGTGTGGAAGTACAACTGAAGGACTGCCCCGAATTAGGATATACCGCCTCAGATCAGCCATATCCGCGGGGCGAACTCTTATCGCGTAGCCAAGGTGTCTTCTCAGGCTATTACAAAGACGAAGCGAAGACCAAAGAAGCGCTTGATGATGAAGGATGGTTACATTCGGGCGACATTGCCATGATACATCCAACCGGCCGTATTTTCATAATAGACAGGGTCAAGAATTTGATCAAATTGTCACAAGGAGAGTACATAGCCGTTGAGCATGTGGAAAGCAAATTATCCGTGCTAAAGTATTTTGCGCAATTCTGGCTGTACGGAGATAGCTTACGATCCCACCTTGTTTGCATTGCAATACCAGAATGGGAGACATTTGTGCCATTTGCAACAAAAAGATTGGAAAAGAGAGTGATGCTAACAGAGAAGGGATCAATTGAAGAAGCTTGTAACGACAAAGGTATCAAGGAAGCACTTCTTAAAGAGCTTGACGCGCTAGGCCGTTCTCAAGGTCTCAGAGGATTTGAGATACCGAAAGCCATCAAATTGAATGTGGAGCCTTTACCATCGAAAATGGTCTTCTGACGCAAACATTTAAAATCAGACGCGCAGAAGCAAAACGAGTATTTCAAAAAGACCTTGATGAGATGTATGAGAAAGAGCCCGGTACTATATCCAAAATATGACGACTGCCAAAGCAGTATTTGCCTATTTGTTTCCTCTATACTGTTCAAGCATGGATTAGAACATTTATGGTTGGCAAATGGAGTACATTAACTTGATGTGTCTAAAGGATTTGAACTGTCTCAATTTTTATCAACAGTATTTCTACGCATTGTTTAAAGATAAAATTCCTTGAACGGTTGACTGATATATGAGGCAAGAAATTGTCAAAAGCATTACTAAGGACTGTTGTGTCTGTGCTTTGCACCATCTCAAGAGCCGCATTTGAGGAATACCATTGTGTTGGATGCAAATTTGAGTACAAGAAGTCCTTAAGGTTTTGAAACCTGTCAATCGAAAGATCTGCGCGATGAATTAGGACTGTCCGCACACTAGATTACACATTGGTGCAAAGCTAGCTATACTGCAAAATGTAGGCAGCTGTAGAAACAGTCTTTGGTGAAGGGATTTGTATGCGCTTTTCAAGTCTCGGTGAAAATGTTCACATTTCATTTTGATGACTAGCCGCAAGCAAAATATCAATGACTTTACTGAGTAAAGGCTCTAACTTAGCACCTAGAGCTAAGGGATCAAGAGTGTTGCTCAATTCAGAATTCCTCGAACAACCTTTTTCGGTGGTACCCTCGAACGCAGTTTTAACAAAATTAATGACGTCTAGAATCCCAAGTATTTCACCTGTGATATGACCTCCGTTTTCCAGCGTTGTAAATTTCACGTCAGCACCGGACTTACACCATGCATTCGCAAGAGTTGAAGCATTTTGATATGGGATAGCTTCATCTTGTTTGGAGTGATACATAAAAATAGGTGCTGTGGGTGTCTCATTGCGGTGTATGCCCATATTATTCTGAGATAATATGCTTATGAGTGTTGGATCATAAAGCAGGCGATCACCAAGCGACTGAAACTCAGTTGACTGTAGTTGTAAGCCAGCATACTGTAGATTGTTTTCTCCAAAGCAGTGACTCATTGCGAAATTTAGAGCTTCATGGCCTTTATCCGTAAGAATACGACTTAAAACACCCGAGAGTTGAGAGCCATACGCACTTGGAGCAATCATACCATTAATAGCAGCACAGAGGGTGCCTGCAAATATTGTGCCATCCATATTTACAAACGTTCCGGTAAGATTTGCAGGGGTCCCTCCCAGTATCCAACCTTTCATGTTTAGTTCGGGAGCATACATGGGCTGTAATGAAGCTGCCCATCCAGTTGCTATGGCACCACCCGAGTAGCCCAAACCAACAACATCGGGATTGTTAGATACAAATCCAAGTGTATTATTAAAGTTTCCCGCTGCTCTGAAGCTATCTAATACGGCCATCCCTTCGAGACGACCAGCAGAAAACGCCGAGTCGGGACCTTCATAATCAGGAGAAGCGACAACATACCCCAAAGCTAGAAATATCTGTGCCACCAGGAATTCTAAAGATACGACGAGGTTTGGGGTATTGCCTAGCTGATAAGTATAGCTTGGTGCACACTCCCGTGAATTGCTATCTTCAGCCGTGGCCAAAGATACTAGCTTATTATCTTGTGCGTTGAGGGGTACCAATATGGTTGTTACAGTAGCAATTGGTGTCCCATTGATAGCCGTTGTACGATATAGTAGTTGGTATGCCTTGACTGGATCGGGTACAAGTCCTGCAAATGCTGCAGTAACCATTCGACTCCGTAGGATAGTGCCAGGTGCAGTGCTACTGAAATCTGCTGATGGAGTGTAAAACGGATCTTCATCTGGCTTTTGCGAGCGACGCTGCTTGTCAACCTGCTGGCGAAGAACAGAGGGTCTTGCCGAGACCGACATAAAAAGGATCAACACCAAAACGAAGAGAAGATGTAAATGTGATGGTATAATCACCATACTGGGACAAAGAAGTGGCGGGGAAGTCTAATTTCTGCAAAGAACGTTCGATGAGATGGTATATTTAGGAGAAACAATAGGGGAAACGTAGAAATAGTGAGTAAAGAGACGTCTGGTTTATGATAATAATTGCGAGCAGCTCAGTGTCTACTTATATAGTTTTACTGTGTACGCGGGGCCCCACATCGCCGACAGATCTGCACGTAGTAAGGCAGACATAAAACAAATTAACACTTGACTAGGAGCGCTATGTGAGGTAAAGGCATAGTAACCAAGTTTTCTCTGTGGGGACTTTGCATCTATCGACATAAAACTTCCGCCACTAGTCCAATGCCCGTAGTCTGGACACGTCTACATAGATACCTCTGTACTGCAATTACTTAGCAGATCTTTGGTCTAGATGCATTTACACCAAAGCGGAAGTAAGTTTTCGTGGATTGCAAAAGTGTTCCTGCTCAGACGCATACATACATTCCTTCCCCCTTGAGAAGGAATAATTACAGGCTTTGTACGTCTCCATAAATAGTGAAGGTTTAAACATGTTAATTGTAAAAAGTTTATTACAATGCTCTCTGTTCTTTATAATCTGCGTGAAATTCTTGTTGTACCTATCATACTCTACTATCTGTAGCATTCATAACTATTATTTAATGTAAAGTTATAGGTTCAATACAACGCTGAATAGGACCTGATGCAGTACGTCGAGTGATTTTTTGATTACCAGTTTTCAAATTGAATTGTTTCTAGCAACAATTACCTGGCCTTTTGGTGAATCGATTTTGTCCGTTCCTCAACTTGGGTGTAAGTTTCATTTAAATTAGATATTGCCTATTATAGATCCATCCAAACCTGCAAAGAATACTATAAACAAAGGGCAAGCCTTTCCTATAATAGAAGCATGTTGTTATAAGACTGCAGGTGGAAGCGTTTTGTGCAAGTACTCGAGGTATTCTTGATTGCACATAAAGAGGATGGCTGGTTACATCGAGTCTCCCTCGTACATGAATACATGTAGAACATTTCACATGCCTATACGATGAAAGGGAGATTCTACTTGAACGATGAACATGTTGAGCTTTCGACCCTTCTGGCTCCGTGAACGGTCTCAATGCTGTTTACTCTGCTTTCCAAACTACCACGAGGAAGCGTTTTTGTTTGCAGACGAGCTGATGGGCTGTCGACATATGGGGCAATGAAGCTTGTAACTCATCCAAGCTTCAATGCAAGTGCAATGAAAAGGGTGAGCGCATGATAATGTCGTGAAAGGATCAATGTGTCCAGCAAGAAATTCGAAACAAATGGAACAAAGATCTTGCGGATGCATTGTTCTCGCCATTTTCTTCGATGAAGCTGAAGTAAGAGACCTAATAAGTCTATGTTTTCTTGTAAGCTGGAAATATACTTTGAAAGCTTCATACAGTGCGAGAAAGGCAGCAGCTAGCGTTTGACAAACCATGATGATAGACCCTGCCTTGTTTTCTTGCTTAATTGCTACTATGAGTAGACTTGCGTTATTGGCAAGCACAATGAACGCCACTGAGGCGTCAATACTAAATAAAAAAGTCTGTACGCAATCTTCTTGTATAATGTTTTGATAGAGAAGGCAGAAAGTTGCGAAATAGCTACTTGATATCAGTGCATCGGCAGAAAGCGTAATGACACTTGAGATATCCAATGCCATGGGCATATTCATACCATCCAACATGACTTGTCTCATGGCTACCCACATCAAAGTTACGTTGAGAGTCATGAGGCAGATGAGATATGAAGCAATGACAAGCTGCTGTTTGAAGAAGAGCCACCAGTCTGGTCTTTCAATGTACCAGTCAGTGTACAACCTTCTAGCCAGACTTTCGTGAAAGATCTGGGCTGGAATGCACATCAAAGTAATGCAGTAATGACTGCCAATCTTACTGCCAAACCAGAATTGAAGGCAAAGCCTGCAAAACGCAAAGAGGACCGGGTTTTGAGAACTTGGTGTTTCTTTTCTGAGATAGAGTCTAGTTGCATATGCTTGTCGCAACTTAACACTGAGAAGCAAGATGAATCCAATATGTGCAAAGAATGTACGAAAACACATACGTCTTCAACGCCTGTCCGGTCAATTTTAGCATTATGGACAGCAACCTTCTTCACAATGGCACGGAGCTCAACTTATACTTTTAAGCTCATAGCAATCTTAGCTTAAATTTGATACTAGGCTAAATACGGCTGCAGAGCATGTTTCGGACAATTGTGTATCTTCAATCTATCCTATGCATACGCACCAAATCTATATCGGAAGTTTCTGCACGCGTCCCATAAAGGACACTAAATGGAACAGAGCCTAAAGATCTAGCATTCGCATTCGGGCCGATGTGTGGAGGGTAGCGGCACCGCGCATCCAACCCCCACTTCAAGGCGGCTGTAGGAAAAAATCCGTTACTGTAAAGCGCAACATGCGAAGCAGTTGTGGAAGGTAATCTCCTTTACCACTTTTCTACTTCCCAATTCTGGCCGATCTAATGTGAAACTATTTTTTAAATCATGCTTTTCTTTTACGTTGCATCGACTGCAAATGCATAATCCTCCACAGGTAAACGTCCAGTCTGCAGGCCTTGTCAACCCTGCACGGAGCGCGTATAGGCTTGATACAGGTCTTCTACAGCTCACAAGTTCTCGGTCCGAGGCTGCATACACCGGAAGAAGCACCATGTGATGCATACGACTCGCACCGAACGACTGACTAGAAGGGAGACAGCTAAGGTGACTAAATCATAGCAATTTACAGAACCACACGACTTTCTTCCCATTTCCCCACATCTTGGGTAGATTTTATTGAACTCAGAGACAAAAAATCTCTTTTTCCACATTCGTAACAACCATACCAACCCTAATATTTGAACTTTTTTCAGAAGAAAAAAAAAAGTATACTACACCCAAATATCCCTTTCATTCAAGAGTTTCCAATTTTCAAGCTAAGCCTCTTAATCATAATTTTTGTCTCCAAATCTATATGGCATATCAGCACATTGTGATTTGAGGACTTGAATACAGGCAAGGAAATAGGTGAATTATATCATTCCGTCTTCATATCCGATCTTCTTCATCATGCCAAGGGAAGTAGGCAACAGTAGCGATTCGAGTGACTTTCACCGTCGACTCATTGGCCGAAATCACCCTCAGTCGCATATCGACACAATACAAACAAATAATACGATGCACTGTCCAGGAAGACCTATCGGTTATTTGTCAGCTCGCGGCACCCCTTTCGAAAAAAAATATCTCACTAAAAAACTAGCAGCGTGTTGCATTTTTGGTCTACCACTCAGTCTTACTATTATCGGTACCATTCTTCTCGTTCCAGTTCTATGGGCGATCGCAAAGCATACTCTTAACGTTGCACAATTGCATGTTTATGAATCCAACATTACCGATATTGGTAATGATACATTTCCGCTAACTATTGAGGGACAAGTCAAAAAGACTGGCATTTTTCCCGCTAGCTTGTACTTTCGCAAACCTGTTCATGTTTTTTGGATGACTCCACCTCCAACTATGCGGGAAATCCATCTGGGTCATATGTCCCTTGCTCCTATTCATGTAGCGGCAGGTCATGGGCGAGTTAAACAAGCAACACAATTCTACATAGATGATGTGGATGGTTTTGGTGAATTTGCAAGATGGTTAATTACAGAAGAAGAATTTACCTGGCGCCTCGTATGTGCTGAAGTTCATGCCGAGGCTTTCAGCTTTTTTCCAGCCTACAAATCGTTTGAATTTGTAAAAGATGTGGTGATCAAAGGGATTAATGGGTTTGAAAATGTTCAAATAATTGTGAGTTGAAATGATTGTACGTGTGGTGAAATGTTGCGAAGTGAAAGCCAGCCGAATGTGGCAGGCAAGCTTGCAAAGTACATTTCATGTCGAAGAAATAAGAACGCCAATGCTGACGATTTCACTCTACCATCGTACTTCAGGACTTGCAACTGCCTGGTGACGACCCTGCTGGTGGTATTCAGGCACGTGCATTAACAACTCTTGTCAATCCATCACCATTTGCTGTTCAAGTAGGAACGTTGAATTTGGCTTTGTATTACAAAAATGTATACCTGGGACCGGTATCTGCAAATGGTCTCAACCTTACAGCGGGCTTGAATACAGTACAACTGACTGGCCGAATTATTTCGTATTCTGACAACCAAACTGCATTAGAGATCCTTGGTGAACTCTTTACGAACTACATCAATAGTGAAGTTTCAATAGTCGAGGCGCGTGGTGTTTCCACGCAGTTGACAAACGGGAAAACCGTCAGCTGGCTTGCTGAAGGTCTCAAAGCACTAACGGTTCAGATCCCCTTTGTTCCCCCATCACCCATTGACCCCATCAAAGGTATTACCATTGATTACATCAGCCTGGTATATAGCGAAGAGACGCCATATAACCCTATTCTCTTCTCCAACGCACTACAAGGAACTCTAGTCTTGCCATTCGGCTTCTCCCTTTCTGTCGTCGACCTAGCAACACAGCTAAATATCAAGTACCAAGGCGCCCTTGTTGGAAGCGCTTTTGGTGACTATGGGAATTCATCAACCGATATTACCGTGCAAACACAGGGATCAACAGCTGGCAACATATCCCTGACGCTTCCACCCGTACAGCTAGTCTTGCCCAACAACACAGATGCTGCCAAACGTCAGCTTGTCGAATTCCAAAATGCCTTCACCTACTCGGAATCAGCTGATTTTGATGCAGATGGTGCGGCAAAGGCTATCACGGATACACCTATCGGCCGGATTTTGCTGAATGGTACCAAATTTAATGTCACGACTGGTCTGGCAGGTCTCTCTGGATTGACAAAATACCCTACCATCATCAATTCAGTGGATGTGATTGGAGGTGCTCCCGATGCTGTTAGTCTCACTGTCGGAACAACTACTATCAACCCGTCTAACTTGAATCTTTCGACTGGCGATGCGGTATTTCAACTCATCAACCAAATACCGTTAGGAAATGTAACTCTCCCTGCTCTCAATCTGCAACCGGGCCGCAATGATATCAACGCAACCTCTTTCTTCGACCCTAACAGGTCCCCTTTTGGTTTGGAGACGCTCAATCGTTTCATATCCGGCCTTGACACGAATTTGAATATCTCCGGTTTCGATCATTCAAGCGCCATCCCCTCTCTTGCAGCAACTCTAAGCGGAATTCGCTTGAATGCTACTCTGCCCGGACTGAAACAATCTCTTGTCCAAACCGCAAGCCTCACTGTATTGGATACTACCGGCATCATCGATGATGTGGCGGACTCACATGTCAATCTTTTCAATCCCTTCAGCTCACCTTTGACAATCACCCGCATTGCTGCCAACGCCACCTCTCACGGTATCTTTGTCGCCCACATCGACACACCATTGCAATTCACGGCGAACGGGAGAGCTGTCACTACATCGCCCGTCGTACCTCTTGCCTTGAATTTGTATCCTCCTGATCTTTTCGCACTCCTTCGTGCTCTTGCAGTACAATCGGGTCAAAACCCTGCATACATCGATGGCGTTGTCAGCTTGGGTGGATTCACTTTGTCTTCAACTACAGATCAAAACGGCAATACGAATGCCCGCAAGCGTGATACTGTTGACGATAAGGGCGTACTACGAGACAGCTATGTCTACGAGGAGGATAGCCAAATGACACAAATGCTCCTGGATGTGGGTAGTAACCCAGGCATGCTTCTCGACCTGAACAATGCCAATCAAATGGAAGATGCGCATGAAAGCTTGGCGCCACAATTCGATGGCATTGCTAAGCGCGTCTTTCCTCTCGTTTATGAAGACGATAAACAGAAGCGTGACAACCTCTACACCAACTTTGATTTCCCTACATATGTTGGCAAGGCCTTTTCCGTCGCAACTGCTGATCTTAGCATTGTATCTGATGCCATTATTGGGCAATACGGTACATCCCTGACGTTTTCTCAAAATAATGTACCTCTCGGCACAGATGCGACACTATTCAAATTACTTCCTGTCCTTGCTTTGCCCATTGTTCAACGTGTTGTGGATGGTGCAGTTCTAAACATCGACCGTGTTACGATCACTGAAGTACGACCAGACTCTTTCAGTGCGGCTCTGCAAGGCTCCCTTTCAAATTCTGGCCCTTTTGATGGTACGGTGATGTTTCCGTCGGGATTGACCATTTATTGGGAAGGGCAGGCTCTGACTACTACGGCTTTTCCAAATATCTCTCTCGTTGGTGATCTGGGCGCAGCAATTAGTGTCCAGATCGAAGGACAAATCCCGAGCGTGGAGTACTTTCAGAAATTTTTGGAGTATGCAATTCGTAATCCATCTTTTGTTTGGAATATCCGGGGTTCGGACATTCGCGTCTCTGCACTTGGCATCATAGTTCCTAACATAACCATCAATAAAGATGTGCAGTTGACTGGACTTAATGGTCTTCGCGGTCAAGTTATCATCAATTCCTTCGATGTACCCTCCAATGACCCTGCTGGTGGACTTCATCTCACTGCAATCAGTACGATTAACAACCCGGCACAGGTTGGAATAGCACTCTCCGCTTTTGGCACGAACATTGCCATGGGCCAGACCACCATCGGACCTGCCGCGTCCGAAGGAGCGTTTACTCTCCAAGCTTTGGCTGTAACACAAGTACCTCTTGTTGGTCGAATTCAAAAGCAAGATAGCGAGCAAGGATTGGCCGATTTATCAGAAGTATTCACTCGTTTTGTCCACAACCAAAATACGCCTCTCGTCGTCAGCGGTGCTTATGCCGGTCCTTCAGACGTAGTTTGGCTGAATAACGGTATCAAAGCATTGTCAGTAGAGGTCGTTCTGCCGTCGCAGGACCTTCAAGTTATTCGTCTCATTTCTATCAATCAACTCTCGCTCTTCTTTACTGTACCTACCGCCTATACACCTAATACTGACTCGAGCAATACTAGCGCCAACTTTTTCTTACCATTTGCCTTTCCTGTTGATATTACACAAGTAGCTGGTCCATTCATTGCCAACTACCAAAATCAAGATATGGCGGTCTTGAATATTCCTGCATCACCTTCAAGTACCAATGTGGAGCAGCGCATCTTGGCATTGATGTTTCAAAACGTACCATTCAGCGTATATGACCCTGCTCACGAAATCTTCCAAACGTTTGTTGCAGACGTAACCAAGGAGCAACAAGTCACCTTCAATCTTCATGGTCAGGCTACTGGAACAACAAATACAGCGGCGGGTGTTCTAGTGATTCGTGATATTCCATTTAATCTCAATACCAACATTCTTGGTCTACAAAATTTAAATGCTCGTCCGGCCAACGTGTCCAATCTCGATGTAGCGCACGGTTATCCAACATTTCTTTTGATCACTGTCGACACAACACTCTTCAATCCTTCTGATATCACTATTGGAGCTGGCGATTTATCGTTTGCAGCTCTCTTCCAGAACAACGTGATTGGAAATGCTGTCATAAAGAACGTCGTACTTGTCCCAGGAGAAAATCAGATTCCAACACAGATCAACTATATGCCTGTCGGTGAACAAAATGTCGCCTCTGGACAATTACTGTTGGAAAATTACGTGCAAAACGTATCATCCGATGCTACTGTGGCAGGAACTTCACAGACCACTCCGATTGAGTCTCTCTCAAAAGGCTTGGGTGGAATCTCCCTTGTCGCTAGAATTCCCCCTCTTGAGAAACTCATTGTCATTGAGGCAGAGCTTATCGTACCGAAAGATATTGCTCAAACTGGGGTCGCCATGGCATCTGTTATGATCGCTAACCCATTTACGGCCTCCATCAACCTTATTCATCTGGTCGCACAAGCAAACTTCCAGGGTATCACTATCGGAAATATCCATCAGGACCTTGCAGCCACTAATAATATAATCAGAGCCCCTGGCAAAGCTACTACACAATCTCAGCAAATTCCCATCAATGTCGACATTGACCCCAAAGTGCTCATCCGATTCATTGAAGCTGCAGCCGCCACCTACAGGGTCGATCTCGGCCCTCTACCACCATTCTTCCAAAAGGTGTTAGATCTTCCTGACACGCGGACATCAATATCATCTTTCCCAGATGACCTGGTACCTCCTTGTAGTTCGGGTCGTGCTTTTGATACCATTGGCGCCGTTCTGGCTCTCTTGAAACCCTTGTCCACATCCATACCAATCCAATCTATTGTCAAGATCGACGATTACCAGACAGGTTTGAACTTTATTCAGCAACCAGTACCAACAAAAACAGACAACTCCGCCCTGTACTTGATTGGTCCTGCTGGCGCACCACTTATTCAAGTCGTCGTAAACGAATCGGTGCTCACTGTGACACAAGCAAACGCCACTTCCATTACCAACGCTGGTTTCACTGCAGACCTCGCTGGAGCTTTGAATGTTGACACGCCCGTTGATGCATATATCGAGTTCCCTGAGCCAGTCATGATCAATTTCCAAGGAATTGATATTGCGGAGATTGCACTTCCCCCTCTTTGTGCCCAGACGCCAGATGGTATTCCCAATCTGCGGGCTCGTGGACAGTTAACGATCTTGAACGAGGGCGCTTTCGAAGATTTTGCCTACTACCTTTTGACAGAACCTAACTTCCAATGGAGATTACACAGTGACAAAGTGGTGGTGCGTGCTTTACAGATTACCTTTTCAAATGTTCTTTTGGAAAAGACGGTCCAATTGGATGCGTTCAATGGTCTGCCAGGTATAATGATTACAGCCTTCGATGCACCAAGTGATGCACCTGGACGTATCAATATCGAGACAACGGCTGCTATTCCGTCTCCTGCTTCCCTTGGTGTCGAGTTGGGTCAAGCAACGTTCGAGCTGTACTTCCAAGGCTCAGATATCGGGCAGGCCTCATCAAACGACTTGTTCTTAGCAGCGAAAAGTACGACAGATGCAGCACTTGCTGGTTACTTAAAAGATCAAAGCAACAGTGAAGAGGGCTTGAAAAATGTTGGTATCCTCTTTAGTCAATTCCTAGGAGGTAAGAACAGTACTTTACAGGCGCGCGGTGTCCAAGTCATCACACCAACTAGCAATGGGAAGCCCGTCAAGTGGCTTACTGCAGCGTTCAAGAGATTCCAAACGGACGTCATATTGCCTGGTCACATTTATCAAATCATATATGCTATTACAATTTCCGACCTCGAGGCTACCATAGAGGATACAGTCGATTCATATCACATATATCCCGTAGCAAGCAATACGACGACTGCCATATTTGCGAATCCATTTGGATTTGGCCTGAAGCCCATCAAGGCGCAAACATCCATAACTATCGTATATCAGGGCAAGGATGCCGCGCAACTTGACGTGCCAATGCTACCTGCCGTTGCAGGGACCTCACACGGCCCACAAGACAAGCAGGACCTCATCCTCTCCTTTTCTGACCAAACTATGCAGGGACTTGACCATTTGGCTTTCCAAAATCTTTTTGAGAATCTATTTGTGGCACAGTCCACTGAATTTGGTGTCAAAGGGCTAGCTTCTGTCATAGCCCAGACGCAAATTGGTGAACCAACAATCACGGGCATCCCATTCAATGTTACATCATCCCTTGTTGGTGTCAATTCGTTTGGTCACAATGCTCTCTCAACGGATGTGGTGGCAAATACGTCAACAACCGACTATATAGGTCTTCACCTCACAACCCATTTCCAGAACCCCAGCAATCTGAGCTTTTTTACCAATAATGTTTCCATTCCTGTCCGCTACAATAGCTCTGCCACAGGCAAAAATGTCATTGTAGGCCGAGCTACGTTCGCCAGCCTCGCAATGTACCCTGGTCCTAATGCTGTTCCTGCGCTGTTCGAATTTCAGGTTATCAACAATAACACCGACCAGGCATATGCATTGGCAGATTATCTTCAACCAGCGGACAATATCACAGAACATGACGGAAAAACGATCACATTTGAGCTTGATGGCCTCCAAATACCCACGCAGAATCCACCTCTGAGCCCTTATGAGTCGATCAATGCGGCTTTATCAGGACTTACAGCTTTTTCATCAATCAAAGGGATTGGTACTCGTTTCATTACACAAGCACGTGTATACTTTACACTTGACGTACTTCTAGAAGGCCTCTTGAACCCGTAAGTAGGATGCACTCTACATGGAAGCCAATGCTGACACACGCTTTGCTTGTTAGTACAAAGCCTTTAGACGTGTATGCATTTTTCGACGCACAGAATGAGGTCCCGATCCAATTCTCCATTACGCATGTTGGTAGGTGTCATTCAATTGAGTCATTTAGATCTACTAATGGTGTCTTTTTTCGCATATAACTAATAGGAGGGTCATTTTTTGGCACTAAAGACAAAATCGGATATGGAACAGTCGACATCGACCTATCATCTAAATTTGTACTTCCTCCGGCCACACTTACAGAGCACCCTAGCGTTGATTTCACTACGTCACCCAAAGTTCAGCCAGTCCTTGCCACTCTGGGGCTTCTCAAAAGTCTTCCACTTGTAGGTCAAAATGTCGATATCTATGCTCGCTTTGAGGCATTTGGTGGAGATTACTATATTCCATCATTGTCTTATACGGAGTTCAATATTGAATCTCACTACTTCATTGGATTTGGTGAAGATAGCGGTATAAACATTGATTTCCTTGGTGGCATTACGGATCTTGCTGGCCAACTTATCCACATTTTGGATCTTATTTTGGGAGGTGGCAACGGAATAGCTCCACCATCCAATCAACAAATACAACAAATCTTGCAAGCTTTGGAGCAGGTAGATGTCGATATTGGAAGCGTTCTTGGTGGATTGGGCAAATCAGTTCAATCTCTCGTCTGCACAGCTGCACAAGGTTTCGGACTAATCCCTCCATTGCTCCAGTCGCCGTTAAGTGAAATCGGCTGCAATGGAACCGCATCGCCAACGACACTTGCCTCCTCGACAACTAGCACTGACTCAGGCATACCAACTACCCAGCAAAGCAAAACTTCATCTACTACAGCTGGTATACAGAAAGAGAGCGCCGCCACTACGTCTTTTAGCATGTTACCGACTGTAGCGTAGCTACAAGACTTTTGCAAAGGTAGTGGGGGTGACGCTAGTCAATTTGAATGCGATGAACAATTGGACTGAGCGAAAGCACTGCGTCAACCAGGGGAAATTCAAGAAAAGATTCATATCTCTTGCTTTCATCTTCATTGATCTTTACTATGATTTACGATCACCCTTGTTCTCATTTAGAAACACAACTTAAGTCCCAGATAAAGGCATCAACAAACGAAAACAGTTTTTGCATGTTTTGTAACTTGATTGGTCTCTTGGTCTCCATAATTCGATATTATTCCAGCAAAAGGGTGTGTAGTGCTATTTTTTTTTATTCTCGCATCTACACAAGCCGAGCGCAAAACAAATTAAGATGCTTCGAAGCATCTTTTCAGAACGATTTAATTTATTCCATCGTAAAGATAAGAAAATTCATTCAGGACATCGAAAGATTTGAGTTTAGTAGCAACCTTGTAGCAAGTATGGTTAGTATGAAAAGAAATAGCTACTTAATTAAAGTCACTACATCTTGATAATCGATAAAATTCAAGTATAGCGGCAAGTTTAGTATCGAGTATAGCTTCATAGAACCGTTATGAAATTCCAATAGAATAATAGGGACAGATTCAAATTTCTTCCGGTACTACAGGCACACATCTATCTGATCTTACGAATGGGCGGATTCACCCACTTATCTGTGTTTCTTCATTTTTCTACTTTAAAGTTTAGATCCATCGCTATGAATTGTGTCCTCTCCCATGCGTCGCGCAGCATCACGCAGTAAAGGGCTAATGTGCCTGCGCCATGTGTCGGCAACGTGCTTACCAGTCGTAGGACTACCATAAGTGTAGCGCCCGACATCAGAGTGTTCACAAGCATTCGCATCATTTTGATGTATAGAGTGGTTGAGCGGGTTGGCTTCGGCCTCTGCCATAAGACTTTCATAGACACGGCCATCATGACGTCCTAGAGAAGATGCGAGCTCCCAATCTGTCCATCCAAAGGCGTCGGTTAGACCAATAACCTGTGGTAAGAGTTCTTTGATCACGTCCCTTACTGCCCTTTCCAATTGCAAGACACTTTCCGGGGTAAGGATAGCTTCTCCGGCAGGGTAGTCGGCCAATCCACGGCCCTCAGCACTTGGCAACACGAGAGGGGTGATATCGCGCTGTAGGCAAACAAGAGCATGTAGTGTTGCAAGTTTAGAAAGCCACCCGGCTTCACGAACACCAAAGCGATCTGCTTCCCTACTGATGCCTTGCAAAAACCAAGTATTTATAACCACTTCCGCATGACTGCGTGCAACCTCGACGCAGTCCCAACTCAGGTCCACAAAATGCCGCCCTTCTTGGATTTCGGCTCTCAGATCAGCTACGCGTCGTGCCGCGCGTAACTGCAACGCGACTGAGTACACGGTTGGAACACGCCATTCATCTGCCGATCTTGGAGCGCGAAACTGTAACGCGGCTGGCGTCTGGAGTGCGCGCAGAAACTCCGTAGTATCCGTAAGTTTCGCGTTTGCAGAATCATTGTCAAGGCTCGATGCTCCTTTGAGCATAGCACGGCCAATTTGTTGCGCCAATACGTAGTTGTCACCCTCGTAGGTTACTGTAGGAGCATTGTCGGGGAAGAGTGATGTAAAGCCAGCATAGACGGAGAAACCATGGCCTCCTAATGCTTGTCGCGACTCTTCAATACCATCAAGTGCCTGCTTCGTGCAGTATGCTTTGAGACTACTTGACGCGATGTGTACATCTCCCATTAGCTTTACACTTCCCGCATCTAATTGTCTCGTCATTTCTTCGTATAGATTGCGCATTCTTCGCCCTGCTACGATATATGCATAGCTCTTCGCAAGTAGGGGTACGAGACGACGATTCAAAGACGGATAGCTTAAAACACTACGTTCGACTTCTCGCGAATCATCTTCAGGGCCATAAAACTGACGACGAACGAGTGAGTATCGGATAGCAATTGTTTGTGCACGAGAAAGCATCCAACCAGCACGCTCGACCATATGGCTTCGTATGAGAATCATTAAACCATAGCTCAACTTGTCTGATAGAGGTCGCATATATTCTCCACCTTGTTTAATCTGTGCATGCTTAGCAAACATGTTGAATCGAGGAAGTTGAACATGGTTGAAGCGTACCCAACCATTATCAAGGCCACCGAAAGCGTCATACGTCTTTGGGCCAATATCACCCACAACAATATTTGGGAGAGGCTCACCAGTAAGGATATTGCGAAGCGGGCAAAAAAACAAGTGTGGGCCATAACATCTACCTTTGATCATAAGCTGAGCTTGGACTATTCCGTGGGTTGCAGTACAACCCGAGCCACCAGCCCACCATTTCGTACTTGTCAAAGTAGGGCTATGTAGATCGAAACTGTCTGTCGTTTCGTTATACGTTGCTGTTGTTTCTAAAGACTGAACATTGCTTCCATGGCCAAGTTCCGTCTGTAAATAGCAACCAAGAATCTGATGTGTCATAGCTTTTTGACCCCAGGATTCAATTTGCTCTTTACTCCCTTGTCCCATTATAACAGGAACAAAGCCGATCCAGTGTAGCGTTAAAGGGGATTGTAAATCTAAGGTTATAGCGGCCTCCGTGATTTGTTGGGTATCCCACTCTTCACGCTCGGCAATTTCAAGTAAACGCCGACAAGCAAGATGCGACATAGCCTGTTTTTGTTCGCGATTCATATGAAACCTATTAGAGAGATAGAAGGTAAATCCAACTTTGTTAGCGCTGGGTTCTTCATCTTCTATACTATCTCTCGCCTACATACATACGCTTTTTCCAGTCGCCGAAGAGCGTATCGGCTTCAAGGACTTTGACGAGACCAAGACGACTCGCATTATCAATCATTCCTTCACGCAGTATGTTTTCAATGCGCTTAGGCTCAAATGCTATCCATCCTCGTGCTCTAGTCATATCGCGCTCAGTCTGAGCCGCAATATTGCCAAGAGGGACTGGTAGGGTAACGTGACTTGCAGCACTACCGCCTCTTGGATGATCTAGAATTCTCCATTGCGAATTCTTCTCAAGTTTTGCTTTACCTTCTGTGGAAAGATCTGTAGGACGCATAGCTGTCAATACGGAAAGTTGTTGCTAGTTGTTGTAAAGGTTGCTTCTAACAATGTTGTTCAGGAGAGAAATCGTGAAAGGGGAGGGTAGACTGACTTGCTAAAGGGGAACAAGTAGTATAAGTGGTCGGTCCCATTATATATGTTAGCGGAATAAGGAAAACGACAGCAGGCGGACAGAATAACGCTTATCGTCTACCATCTCGCTTGAAAGTAGTACTGTGCATTTCACATGGAAGGATTCGGGATTTATTCGGATTGGACAAACAGAGCATACCGTAATACCCTCTGTAAAGACCGAGACGGAAGTTTCATTGCTGAAGCATTATGGAATAGACTAATGTAAAATTGGTACGGAAGAGGAAGATGCCGGTGATGATCTTTCCTCTTGTATAGAGCCGACGTGTACGCGAATGCCGTGATGAAAATGAAGCATTCGGAAGTTTTCTCGCACTCCCTTTGGATCTGTAATATGACAAATGTCAATACTTTTCTCTGTATTATCACGGTAAAGCATCCGCATGATAGGGCTATCCCATCAGCAAATGCACTATCGGTCGTTATGTGTGGATGCTAATATAATTGGGCTATATTTTGAATATACACTCGACAGAAACAAAACACTCTTCGTACTCTTCTCAGCTTTCTAGAGGGTATTGTTACTCGGTCACATCTGTCTGAGGTATTACTAGCTCCCAAGTTTGAGTGATGGGAAACTTGGGTGAGGGTAAAAGAGGTACTAGGTCTGTAGCGGAAGTTTCCGTATTTTCTTAGATTTCCAATTTAAGTCAAAGCAATTTCGCAGCTAGTGAGCGACTTGCTGTGGGGAATCGCCAAATTAGCGGAATTCCACTAACCCAATTTTGGGCACAAACACCCCGCGCTGCGAGAGAAATTTAGTGTAGCTAGTGAGGACCCTCCACAAGATTGTTGTGCTCGAGATACCTCCTAGAAACTCAGCAGATATTGACTTCTTTCTACATCCATCTCTGGCTTCGAGGAATTGCTTTTTCGGCACTCTTTCCTTCACTGCCCTCATCCTTACGTGCCTAATGACTCGCATCCTTCTCGTCCACGGTGCTCTTGCAGACGCTTCTTCTTGGAGCCGAGTGATCGCGCTTCTTCAGGGGTCAGGGTACTTTGTGGTAGCCGTACAGCAGCCTTTGACAAGCTTAGAAGACGACATCAAGGTTGTTAAGGATGCAATTGAGACGCTAAATAGTGTGAGCAATGAGCCGATAGTTGTGGTTGGTCATTCTTTCGGAGGCATAGTGATTACGAACGCTGCACGTGGTGCCGCAAATGTGAAAGCTCTCGTCTATGTTCAAGCATTTGCTCCCGATCGTGGCGAATCCATTGTAAAGATTGGAGAGCAATTTCAACCGCTCGATTCTGCTCAATGTTTTGTTCCAGAGGCTTCTGGTCGCCTGATGCTGCCTCCGGATGATTTTGCAAAGTATTTCGCCCCCGATCTCCCTGCGGCGGAAAACCAGGTCATGGCGGCTGTGCAAGGTCCTTGCGATGCAGCTCGTTTTGGGTTTGTAAGCGATTATCCAGCATGGAAGGATGTAAAGAAGCTTTTCTACGTTATAGGAGAAAAAGACCAGATAATCCAGCCTGAGATGCAGGCATGGTTTGCAGAGCGTATGGGTGCAAAAACGTGCACGTTAACGGGCGCTAGCCATGCTGGGCTGGTCAGCCAGGCGGAAGAAGTGTCCAAAATCATCATACAAGCTGCCAGTTCCTGATATTGGCCCCGATGACTCTCTACAGAGCTGTGTTGGTCCGTCGATTTGTTTCACTCTGTTGAGTAGTTGTAGCATCGAGAAATGGATTCTGATTAGCATGTTAACATTTGTGAATACCGATCAAATGTTTGTTTGGGTAATTCCACGTTACACTATCTCAGGAGAAGCGGTGAAGTCCTTGATGATCTTTTAGTTGAAATACTTGTCGCAGTGAATTACCGTTTGACACCACTGGCGAAAGTAAGAAATTTCAGAACACTGACTCGCTTGGTGAGAAGTCGCTAGCCGCATGTCGAACAAGAAGCCCACATTTCAGATTACTTCGGTGGCTGGTCAGTGGCTACGAGCCTTCAGATTTAATAGCTGCGGGCATCCAAAATTTACAAGCTTGTATAATATGTAGCAAAATTCGTCCTTATAGTATCATGAAACTAACTAGGCGATGCAAAGCCGTCGAAGCCTGGAACATGTTTTCCATAACGCCAGAAAAAGCACTTAAGCGCATCTCTTGTACCTACGATTTGATTTTGTATAATAGCTGAAAGACACTTTCGAAAAGGTGGCTCAAGTAAACACTAGCTGTTACCAGAGTGGCAGCCAAGTTAATGACCTCAGTTAATCTTGACGCATAGGTAGATTGGTCTAGTGTTGGAGCTGGTGGGAACAACTTATTGAATATAAATGAAACTGTATGAAGGAGAACGACACGCACTTCACCTGTTCCACGCATACAAGCTGTGGGTGTATTCTCTATGTCGTATAGATGTTAAAGTCTCGAAAATGTTTCGCCCATAGGCGCAACCCTGTTACGCAGTTTGTATACACAATGTAGACATGGTTCGAAGAAATTGACTCAAGATATCGATATCGATGGTATCTCCTTAATGGTTCCAGACAACGTAATGAATATGAGATCAAACCTCCATATTGTAAATGTAGCTATATTCAGATTCTCGAATGTCACAGCATGTGGCAGGCTCAGCTCTCTAATGGCGAACCCTCGTTTCTACTTAATGTACAGGAGAATAATCAGTTCCGCTGCTTTTATATCAACAGAGACCACTTTTCTTTCCATCATGATTGAAGTTCAATATGGAATAATCACATCGAGTCTGTATCACTTAGGCCTTGCGGAACATGACAATACGCCAAATACTCCTTGAAATAGGTGTTTGTCGTGACAAACTGGATACTGACACCGATAGAGATCAAAACGACTGTTCCTGCGTGTATTTCTTGGTTCTCTTTTCGCTTAGATATTCCCCTCCTCGTGTGAAGCTGGGCTTCACCTTCAAGCCCCAGCAATACTGCTGTGCCTTCGAGCTGTTGTCCAAATCTTTGCAGGTGATTTTCACAGATATATGTGGAGTCATTTAGCTGCAGATGAAAGCCAATAACGTTAAACTCTTCCTCCGGAACACTGTAGTATTGCAACCGCCCCCATTCTTGTAACGTTGTTTTATCTTGAACATGTTTAATGGTAGGCTTTGGTATGAAAGCATCTCGGTGAATAGATTGAGTGTACTTCCTGTAGGTTTCGGACCAAATCCACTATTCACCACGTTCACGCTACTAGGCATACATTCGATAATGGTTCTGTAATAGGTGGGTTAAGAGGCTTAGCCGTTGTAAAGGATCTGCATGACATCTCACTCACCCTTTTATCCATGAGTGTACAGTATCAGCGGGTGCGTAAATGCATTCGCCTGGCTGCAGGCATGCATAATTCATGAGAAGAGGGGCTGCGGTTTCATAATAAGATTGCTGTTTTGTTCAGGCCATATATTTCAGACTCACTAAATAAGACACCTACATCACCACCGGGATGTGCGGTATGACACCGCCGAAGTAAGCACAGTTCTTGCCCAAAGTCGTGGAATGACGAAGGATCATCTTTGTATCTCGTGAGGATTACCTCGATGGTTCCTTCGATAGCATCGGGCTTTGAACTTAGGAGTCTGTAAATGAAGCAAGCCATAACATCTTTCCATCTATGATCTTGAGTTGACAAGATAAGATCATATATACTTTTCTCTTTGTCAATGCGGTTTCGATCTTCTCCTCTTTCCTTTTTCACAACTTCTCGCAGTTCCGGGACATTCTGCAAGCGGTGTCTAATAAGGTCACGAGGAGCAAACCCAATAAAGGCCTCAAACTCCGTGAGAGTCAGAGCAATCTTTGCAATAGACAGAGAATGGTAATGTGAGAATGAGAGCGTGCTATGGTCGAGTTTAAAATGTAACACACCTTAGGTTTGTGCATACTATCAAATATGACTCGATCTTCTTGCTCACTACCTCCAGATTTCCAAAGCTTTTCACTCAACCTCAAATATGGGTGCGCTTGTAGAGGGAGCGGTTTTCCAGCCGAGAGGACTTTGAAGATAAAAGGCACGCCATTATGCGGTGGTCTACCTATTTTGGGGAACCTCTTCAATAACATCCTGCCTAAATAATACTCTTTCAAAGGACCCAGAAGAATGTTCGATAGTTTTTCTTTCCCGAATACTTGCGGTTCCCTCACGACTAATTCACCTTGCTCATGTGTACTGCCCAACCAGAGTTCGGCGAACGGCGTATCTTTCCCGTCATTGTCTTTTCCAAAGTAAGTATCGTGTCCACCCATCTTGAACAACTCGTATGCTCTCGACGCGTCTCCACGAGGACCGAACCCCATGCGTTGTATTGGACATGCCAAGCTTAATACCTGCGGTGGAACTTCTTCAGCAGTGACCATAACATGTAAAAGAAATAAAAAGTGATGGAGAAATGAGCAACGAAGCAATGAACGTTGTACTTTCAAGTGCTCTCTTTTCCCTTACCTTGGAGGGTTCAAAGGGTTCATTGTTGACTGAAACAGTTGAGGGTTTGTCCCAAGAAGAAGAGAATTATGGGATAATAGATGCAAAAGATAATCTGTACCAGAGATTGAACAAAGCCATACAAAAAGGGGATAACAATTGATAGAAAAAAAGCAAGCACTTATACCTTGCGGAGACAAGATGTTTCTTCCATATTCGGCGAGGTCGCTTTTAGTTGTTCAAAAACGCCTTGGCGCTCGTTACATTATAGCGTTGAGAAAGTTGGGATGAGTGTGACTAACATGCACAAGGCTCCGTGGGGTAGTCTGTATAGTTAGTCTGGATGCCACTCAAGCGTCCACGACTGTATCGTGTGCATGCATCTCTGGCCTTGCAATGGATCGTTTTCGCCCAACATTGCAAACCTCAACTAACGTGGCCGATCAATCCTACGGCACGGAAGCCTGCCCGGACGTTTCTCCCGTCAAGTTTACGCCACAGCTTCCCAACGAGTCTAATGCACACATCCTGTTCGCATCAGCGTATCTTCTGATTTGGACGTCCAAAACATCTGAAATAAGGGTCTCGTAGGACATACCTGCCACTTTTCCCTCATACTCAAGGAAAAAAGAGTGAGGAGCGCCTAGTCTGCATACTATTGAAGCTCTTTTCGGTAATTGTATGGTTTGTTCTTCTTTCAGCGTTTCAAGAGGGCCAGCTCGAGTTAGCAATGCGTCGTCTAGGGATGTACATCTCCTTGCCTCACGAGTGCGTCTAATCATCGAAGCAGGACATGACAATTTTCCACCAATATTTGGGCTGTGAGGTGTCTCTATTTGATCGATGTCCCTTTCTTCATGGCTATACCAATAACTTGATGGTCTAATCACTACACCTCCGACTAACCTTTTCGATAAGCGAGCATGGGCGAAAAAAGGTCTCGACCTCCCTACCCCTCTTGGTATAGTTACTTCATGATTCCGAAGAGAAGAAGACATTCTATTAGTTTCCGACGATGTGGCTTGCAAGGGTATTGACTCTAGGCATGTGTGGTGAGGTTGACTGATAGTGGTCACTAGACCATCACGCACACAAAATTAGCTCTCGCCATGGCAACGAGACTGATGGTCTTACCTCTTCTTCGTATCTTCCGTACTCCATATCTACCGAAAGACCTTTTTCTAGCCTGTTGTGAAAACATTGCTTTGGTGGCCATAGACGTCCCCTTGTTGAAACCTTCAACGGAAAATTCAAAGCACTCGAGACCAAGAGCGTTCTCCACAATTTGGTGCGTGACCGAACCCCTGTTGTGCCCATTTTCGTTTTCTGATGTCCAGTATATTCGTAATTTTGTTTCCTCAGAAACTGAACTACAGCTCTCTCTCGGCCGAAGTTCCTGTCCATGTTTCTTGGGACCGTTAAGGAGCATTTCATCGTGTGCTAAATGAATTGCTTGTTTGACACATGAAGAGTGGAGAATGAAGGTGGAGGTTACGTGTACTGTCTGCCTTGATGTCGATGGCAAAATAACACTGACAATGAAATGTATAATGTAGAAGGGAAATGCTTGGGCCAGTCTGAGAATAGTTAGGACGGCAATTGTAATCAACACTGCTAGTGTAGGTGTCCATGATGAAAGAAATGGACGTTGATTTGCTTCCAAAACCCATACAAGCTTTCCAGACTTTGATATGTGGCCAAAATGATGAAGAGAAGGGAAAAGTAGGTGAAGAGATGTAACGTGGACAGGATTCAATCTACGCTCAACGATTTGGTGTGCCATATAAGCACCAATGCAATGACCACCAATGATCAACTTAGGAGTGTGAGATTCCAAAGTATTTTGTCCACACCGCCATCGCGTAAATACTACATGGAGGAGTTTCGCTTTAATTATGATCTGTTCGTCCAGAGAGACAATTGAGTTCGGGTGATCAAAGGCCCACGGATCGTGACCTTTCTGAGATGGACAGAAAATCTCCAAAGTGATCTGTCCATCGTTTCGGACCATGTTATAAAGCTCCGTTCTGCAGTTGCCAAGTACAGCATCACTTTACTCTTCCCTTGGATACGATTTCGCTACTTACAAGTACTCCACGTAGTAATCAGCTATGCCAGGGTTTCCAGGAATGAAGAATAGAGTTACCGTTGGCGGTGAAACAAGACTTTTCCAGTGTAGAATACGAGACCCACACATATTCATATCGATCGGCAGCCTGCATTGCTGAAAGAAAGTATCTAACGACATACCGGCAAATGCAATTCAGATAACGACAAGAAGCTTTGCATATATGGTTGATAAATCGAAATGTGAGTGACCGCTTTTGCTGAAGCCAAAGCCCCTTTCATATAGCGTAGAGGAACCCATATTTTCAATCAATCTAGTTATACCTCCTAAATCATTTGCCAAGATCCAAATTCGAGACAATCCTCAACATTTAAAATCCGTCCTGGGACATTGGGTGACAGGAAGTAGCCCTTCAGGTCTCAAAAATGCACGCCTCCACGAAGCTAAATTTCGGGTCACGAAAGCCAAAGCAATGTGCATCTGGAGTGTTGGCGTTGTTCAGTTTACTCCGGGATGGGAAAATTCCCACACTAGTCGTTACCACTCTTTTGTCTGTGTTGAATTGTCTGTGTTGAATTGATGGAGGCACACTAGGTAAATTGTTCACCTACAAATATTAGAGGTACAATCTTTGTTCGGCTGCAGAACGGGTGAAGTCATATTTCGACCGCATTTATGGGTTTGACAGCCCAGACGTCCCCTTCAGATCTCGATGGATTCCCCTCCTCCTACAAACTGTGCATACCTCTAATCGTGAGAACCATATAAGAAAATAACTGGGAGATGACGAGAACACGGCATCCAGGCCCTTCTCGTCGAGCTTGGTAAGGCTAGAATCTCATATAAATAAATACTCACTTCTTTGAACCACCTCTGCAGCTTCGCTTGTTATGAGTCCAAATTACGATGCAACAGATGTCGACCGTGTTTTCATTGTCAACGCAGGCATAATCAATGTTCCTATAGCACAGACTTTATGACGGGCAAAGATTTGGCATTCTCTTTTTCACATCCGATAAAAAGTGGTACTAGCATCTTTAATGATGGAAAAAGATCATGCGTATTTCCACAAGCTTCCGCAACATTTGAGCTACATCAGCGCTCAGCGAAAATTTCTTCATATGATCACTTTGGCATCTACGGAAACCCGACAGGCATTGTACCCGATCATAACTTGCATTTACATCCGGAAAGGAGCGGGGAGAAGCTCAATGGGAGTAGCAAGGCTAGCAGCAGAATTACACGAAAGAAAAAACAAAAACGTAAGACCCCGTCAAACAAATATATTCTCAAAGGTCATGAGAGAAGCCCAAATGATCAGCCACCAATCATGCAAATCGCAAATTTGTGCCATCCCAAATAGTATAACCAGCGTACTGCCCTTGATTGTAGCGAAGGTAGAACTCAGTTTTCTGTTTCACAAATTGCTTAAAAAATCCTCTTTTCTCAGCGAGTTGAGCGAGTAAATACCAAGCCCCTTTTGTAGCATGTTCCATAGGAGTGGTAGTGGTTTTCTTGGGTTTTGAATAATATGTTCAAAGAAAGTCTTGCGCACCTAAAGTCATGGAACAGCTAGGTTACAAGACGATTGGTGTGAATTCTCAATGGCACGGCGGCCCCGCCGGGCGGCTGGGTCGACGTCCGACCGAAGGTCGGCAATCGCCGTCTATGTATTTCAATCAGCGGAGACCTCGCACCAGGTGCGAGGTCTTCGCCCATGTAATTTTCAATCTGCTATGTACAGTAGAAGAGACAGAGGGAACGAATCTAGGGACGAAGGTCCCTCTACGGGGTAGAAAGGGGCGTGGCCCATATCAGCACACGCTCTTTCACTAGGATGAAGCTGATCTGCTTCGATGTGAATGCCGAGGCTGATCTCCCCACCGCTCGCTGAAAGGTATGATACCAAGACGAGGTGCTCTTGCTCATCAGACCGCCTCGGCTGAAAAATCACAGGTTCAAAGAGGTTTCCCAGAGAAGCGTATCTGGTCTTTTTCTAAGCTTCTTTGTGGTTGAGGCTGGTATATGCAGAGATTCCGTCCGTGGCGTACACCTGATTCACTGCCACGACTGCTATGTCGAGATAGGTGCTGTTGCGAAGGCGTTCAATGAGAATGTCGGCTCGGGTGTGTGGTTGGCCAGGGATTTGTGGTTCCGTTATGACATTGTCTGAGACAGGCTTCCAAGCCTTGGCTAGCACATCTCGGATGTAATTGTGCTGGCGAATGGCATGTTGCTTGCGCCCTCTACAGACATCTTCATGTCCCCAGTAGGCTAGATCGTGGCAGTATGAGCAGGGTGTGCCCGGACTGGAGGGTGAATCACTTGTCGGCAGGAAGAGGCGCATACGGAGGGCCGTCGCTAATTCAGAACCCGTGAGCGGGAAGTTGTCTTTGCCTTACGAAAATATTGCAGTACGACTTATCATCCGGTGGGGACTTGCTCCATGATGCCTTTTGAGGATGGTGGAGTCGTGGATCAAAATCTCAAAGTGTATGGGACACAAAATATTCGCGGTATGTTCGATGCGAAAAGAAAAGTTGACTTCCAAATACCTGATGAGACACTTGCAGTGGCCGACGCAAGTATCCTTCCTTTGATGGTCAGTGGACACATCATGGCTGCATGCTACGCGATTGGTTACAAAGGTACGTGTTCAATTTTCCTCTGCACCGGGACTAGCATAGTTCAGCATTTATTTGCAGCTGCCGATATCATCCAAAGGTTGCAAGAATAAGGTTTGAAGTAATACTGGAATAGTTTACAAAATAATGCAATTCTTTTTATGAAACGAATCACTGTGTTGCATTATCCGTAAATATTCATATACACAATAAAGGGGCGAACAAATGTACGTCGCAAATCTCACTTTAGAGCACCTCTTCGAATTTCAAACTGCATTGCGAAACTTCCTAGTGTCTTGAAACCTTCTATGTTTAGAACAAGCGATTCAGATAAGAAAAAGCAAGGTCGGGTAAGGTGGATTGATGCGAACGATATGAGGAAAGAGAAAATACCAGTAGAAGGCTCAAATACTTCAACAGACGCTTCCCAGAGTAATCAAGTGAGCAAGCCGCAATTGCGTAGTGTTGCCGCCTTGCGTACCAAATGATCTTTGTATACGAGGTCGAGTAGCTCAAGAATACGACCTAAGTATTCGCTCTTGAGCCATTGCGCGGCTGATTGAACAAACAGGAGACAAGCGCAGGCATGACGTGGCTGTTGGAGGTGTAACGTTTCGTAAGGAACAATGTTCTAGAGAACATGTTAATAAATTCGAAAAGTGCCTCATCGAACGGCTAGGTAAACGTGCACTCACAACTTCTTCGTTTGGACCTTCAAAAGCATAAAATAGACTCATTGTTGGTCCAACAGAAGTCACACCAATGATTGGAAGTTCATACCTCCTTCTGTCAATGTTTGGGTCGATAGCCAAAGCGGCCTCGCGAAGCTCCTTCTGCTGAGCAAGTGCAAATGCTAGCGACTTGGCGAGTTGATTCTCAGCAAAGCGCTGGGTACCATTCTCATCCTTTACCTCATGTACTAGTCCAGGGTAAGCCAAACCACCAAGTGTGTGGGGAGAAGGGCGTGGATGCAAATTGATTTCGCCATCTTCCTCCAGGGCACTGAGGACGTATAAAGAGAGTAGTGGGTGTGGCTCATCGTGCGTTAAAAGCACTTTAAATCCGTATGCCCGATCTGGTTTGGGCCGAAGGAGACCTGCACACCAAAATGGTGGATTTTCTATCGGAGCAACCCAATTGTTATCATTGCTAGAATATTTATGCATTGTCAGATGAAATTTCTACGAAAGCAACCAACGGAATAACCAAACCAAAAGGAGCTTAACTTACTCACCTACGATAGAATGCACGATCTCTGTGAAATGAGCGATATACGAGTGGCCACACTTCTTCCCTCCAATTGGACTCCCCTCCTCCATCTTCTAGACATTGAGCAACCTCCACCAAGATCTCATCTGCTTCATCCGCAATTTTGTCAGCATTTTGGACAGGTCTTTGATGTCGAATGTCCTCCAGAGTGATTCTAAAAGGAAGGGTTGCGCACGCAGCGGTAGACTTTTCTATAGTCTCAGGAAGTTTGTCCAAGCCGAAACCAGGTTCTCGAAAGTAAACCTTGCGCACTGCCAACGTTTCCTTGCGGTATTGCTTTGTTGATGCATCTGTCGTTTTCGATCGCTGCGTCGATGACTCGCTTCGGAGGCTCATTGAGCTTACAACCTCATGAGCGTATAAGCTAATTAGAGAGATGTGTTTATCGACCGTTTAGCGTGAACACTTGAAAATAATGTAGAGAAGCGAGGTGAGATGTGTGCGTACACACGAGGCTGGCATACGTGAGAAGTGTGCACGTGACCTTTGGAAAATCTGAGGGGCCCAGAATTGATAGTGAAATTAGATGCTGGCATCGTCTTTTTTTTTTGGCGCTCCAGAGGGTACAGAGGCGCATTTTACTAGCACTGGCCTTACCCATCATACACACGAACATGACCATAATTAGATATGTATTTTTGTACCGCATCTAACAGGCCAATGGCCACGAAAAAAAATAGAACCCACATCAATGGAAAGATAGATATCTATTGCGTTATATTACAAAGCTGCGGTGCTCTGTACTCTATGCAATAGAGCATCAAATGCCCTAAGACTCGCAAGATCAGTATATTCGCACAAACTTCCGTTCATATAGTTGTCATCCCAAAAGCCCTGAGTCTCCTTCGCGGGTCAAGGCTCCTTCTGTTTAGTAAATCAGAGCAAGAAGCCAGCCTTCCCGATTTGCAAGTACTATCTCCGAGGTAATGATATATAAAATTTGGTAGAGTTTATATGGCCTTTCTACAGAATAAAGTACAACCTTCTCACTTTCATCAACTCTAAGCTAGAAAAGTCAGAAGATTATGTAAAATAAGTGACCATATTTGCACACAAAATATCTTAACCTGCGGGTTTTTCACAAATAGCGGGACATTTTGGGTCTAGAGGTCCTCAAGGATCACACTAAGCGTGCGCCAGGGGAAGATCATGAATTACTTCTTCCCACGTGAAGCAGTCAAGGCCCCACTCACACTTGTGGTACACCTCCATTTTGAAAAAAAAGTACAGGGACTCCCCGTAAACACACGCAATTCGTCATGTGTCTCCACGGTGGCATGTATTTCTACTATATTGGCATACCTCATTTGTGAGAATAACGAACACTCTACTCTCACAAATCTTCCTGCCTTGCTCATCGAAGGATGCGTTTGTTACGCACATTTCCAAAAGGATTAACACGATACAGGCCTGATCTGACAAAGTGGCCGGGGACTGCTGGACTTTGTTTTGCAGCTTTGCACGCTGCAGAATACGCACAATCATCTTCGATCCGCTTCAGAGACAGCCTGTCTCTATCTAAAACTAAACATCACTTAATTTTCAGGGTACCAACCACCTTACCACGTGTAAAGTGTCATCCTGATCTTTCAGCCAACTTAATCGACAGTCGCCTTTTGATATCAGCTAAATGTACAGACGCACGGAAAAAACACACGTTGGCATCAGCTCAATAGAATGTGTGAGCGTGTAAGAGGCGCTACCAAAGCCGATGAGCTTCGTCTCTGGCAGTACCAAAGAGCAACAGCAAGTGTACTTCTGTTAAAGTAATGAGTCTATAATGGCCAAGTCTCATGCCGAGATTTTCAAAAGAGAACAAGCAAGATTACTACGACGTAGACCTCTGTCAAAACACGGTAATGCGTCACAAGAACATGACTAGAATCCTACCTTGTTCGCAAGTTGAGCTAGGGGTCCTTTCTGAGTATATATCACGAAGTGTCGTTCAATTGAACAAGGTATTCCTCGAGTACTTGCAAGACATGGAATGCTATCTTATCCACCCAGGCTACAGTGAGAAATGGTTTCTCCAAAAAAGTGTCTGGCCCGAACAAAGACCCTAGTATGAAGAATTTTCTCGCTCTTTCTAGCTTCTTTTTGAGACCAAATAGAGGTGGAATAGTGTGATTGTGTGCATACGCCGTCACCACCGCGGGAAGGGCCACCTTGGAAAAAGAGCGTGTCGCTACTGCTGTGTCTGGTAAATCTGGGACGAGTTTGCGGGCCCAAGACACGTAGGTCGATCCGAGGGCAAAGTACATTTCGTTGACGCGTTTTCCCAAGTTGTCCTGCTCTTTCTCCCCTTGTAAGATCGCCTCGAGATTTGCCCTGAGCTGATAAGCATCCGTATCATCAACATTCTCCATCTCTTGATTCCTAGCCGCATGGGGTAGATTCCCCTCCTCGTGTCCAAATTTTCGCTTTTTAGGGGCTACTGGGTTGTTGGTCCTATCGCCATCAGAAGACAAAAGCCTGATAATTTTCCTCGCACTTCGCAGTGTTGATGTTGTTTCTTTCTGACTTTCTTGATCAATGAGAGGCGTGTCTTCCGCATGCATAGTGGATATCTACAGTGGGAAGGGTGGCAAAGCATGAGAGCAAGTTCCAACTCTGCCTAATCACCTACCTTAAACCTTTGGTGATCCTTACAAATATACAAACTTGGAGCACCATGGACTTTCAAGACACCAGCATCCTCTAATCCTTGCAGAAAAGCACGATACAACACTGCTACTGTCAGTGGATCGCCGCCTTGTCGACAGTAGCTTGCAATGGAGAAAACTAATTGCGGGATTCCCGCGACTGATAAAGCGTTGTCGCGTGAAGGAAGTCTAAGAATCTTAACCATGGTAGTACTGCTTGACGGGAGAAGAGAGAATGATGGAGGGAGTGGAAGTTTGTACCTCACTTGCCCATGCATTCTTGCTGGTAGATTGCTACGATAAAACTAATTACAATGGGACATCTTGGGTACTACAGTTGACTACGCGAAAAAGGAGAGGCCCTTTGTGTTGATCCCTTTGTTCCGCCTGCGCTGTTTAGAGAAGGTTGTGTGGGGTGCGAGAAGAGTTGGGAAAGAAGATTGCCATAGCTGTGTTTAAAGTGGCAAGCAGAGTAAAGGCTTACATTGGACTATTTACAAAGCAGGCAAAGAAGTCGCTCTCGAAAAATATAGCAAAGTCTATGGATGAGAGTACGTGCAGTACATGTGGAGGTAGATGGTGTGGGGGCAGGTAGGACCTATATTGTTGCTCTCCCTATTCCACGTAGTGCAACTTCGGCGAAAAGAAGGTTATCAAACAAAGTACAATACGATGGTTTGATTGAATGTAGAAGAGAAGAAATGTCGAAGCTACGTCAACAGATGGTAGCCACAATCCAACTCTCGAAAGCAAAATGAAGTATGTCATCACCTAGGAGAGGTAGGATTCCAAAAGAAAAGAATGCTGGAAGCTCTATGCTCGACAGTGACACAATCAGGGCTCGCGAAGAAAGAAGAAGGTTTGACCAAATGAACCAGCCCATTCAAGTCTTGAATAAGGGCCTGTGGCGATACCTAAAGCAAGCGTAGTCGATGAGCATGTGCTTCAAGCTCGGAACGTCTTCTCTATGGACATAAAGCTAGACAAAGAGACGTCATCGGGTAGTCATACTTCTCCAGGTTCATCTTTGGCACGATTTTGAGACATTATCAAAAAGGATCTCGGCCCTGGCCAAAAGACACCTCGATCAAGCGTGTCTCTCCTGCCGTATTTACTCCTACGCATTTTGACAAGCAAAAGCTTTCAGACGATGTTCTTCTAGTCGGCGGCACTGTTGGAATCCGCTCCGAAGTGTGGGAATTGTCAGGTTGTGAAGACCGTTTGTTTGGAGAACGACTAGAAATCAAGGTTTGCAAGGGTCAGACGGAGAAGCATGCTTCGGATCGCTATTTTGCGCCAGGAAGGGCATTAAAAGAGGTGAATAAAGGCAACCCGGATGTAAATCGTGAGAAGATGGACGTTACACCGGATGAGATCCGCATTCTGCGGATTCTTTCAAGTACGTTGACGTGGGATAAACCTAGGAAAACGATTAGCTATTCCTGGTGCACACAAATTGTGGGAAAGATGCGCTTCCCAACAGGCTGTCAAGTCCGGCACGTTGTACGAGCCAGGGGGGAAAATTCCAGCATCGATTGTTCCTA
This sequence comes from Meruliopsis variegata, assembly GCA_037044235.1. NCBI lineage: Eukaryota > Fungi > Basidiomycota > Agaricomycetes > Polyporales > Irpicaceae > Meruliopsis > Meruliopsis variegata. The sequence continues at coordinate 64,159 of JAWLTJ010000017.1, forward strand.
CGCCAAAGTGACTGTTCCTCAAGGGCATTATTCAGATGAGGAAGGTATTGTTTTGGAGGACAATTTCAATCTAGTGCCTTCATCAATCCCTCTTAGCGAAGTTCAAGACTGTTGCCATTTGAAGGTAGAACACAGGATCGTAGATGTTTCTCATTGGGTCAGAGAGATTTGGGTCCAGGTCGCTGGTCACGGTAAAGAGTTTGGTGAGCGTCTAGGTTTAGGACAAAGTTTCCAACAGACAGAAATCGACAGCGAGGCAGATATAGTCAGAAGCCTTGTTTCGGAATTCTCGTCCAACGAGAATTCCGAACTGCATTGGGCCCTAGAATGCAGTCTTACCACTAGTCACGAAGAAAGCCTACGCCTATCGAGACTGACCACCAACACTACACTCAGCTAGAAAACCATGCAAGTTGGCCTTACAGGGCGGTGCAACCTGGTGCTCAAGCTCCCTTCTACTTTCATTCGACGAGACTGTTCTTAAAAGTGGACAACTGGCGAGTTAGCTCTGGAGTACTTGAATACAGTGCTCCCCAGGGAAAGGGACAGCGGAACGGACCTCCCTCTTGGCCGGGATTTGCAGTATTGAGTAGCTGGAAGGGGTTGCTGTTGATGGACCAAGCGAGCAGAAATTCGTATGCGCTACTTTTTCAGGTAGTGTGCCAACATAGTTACTCAGAGTTGTATCGGAGTAGTTTCGGTCTTTCTGCAGCAGGTCTTCTTCAATTGGTAAGAAGGGGACTGAGAGCATGGTGATGGCTTAGTCTGCTGTGAAAGGAAATCTGAATTGCCAGGCGATAATGAGCTCACTTTATCTACTACTTCGTTTTAAAAACAAGCATCCTCTCTCATTCCATAATAAAGGTAAGAGAGTAGTGGAAGGATTGGAAAATAGTAAGGGTATGATGTGCTCACTAGGACCTCTGCCAACACGAACATGTCCTATTCGTAACTTCTCTTATTAAAATGCATTTACCAGCAAATACAACTTCTGAAAAAGTCAAAACGGCGCGCGAAATAATGGAAAAGCGTTTCCGTTGCACCTTTTCTCCGCCTAACCAGAGGGCACCCGCAACATTTGTCTTCACATGGATGGCTTTGGCTATGCCATAGGGCCTTTACAGTTACAAGTGGCATTATATGGACTAAGGTTATAATATTCTTTAGTGTGTTTAGTCTTCCAGATCAAGTTCATGTCCAGTGTGATTTTGTAAGCATTTCATCCTGAAGAGATATTTAAAGTATTCCATGATACTATGAGATAGCGAGTCTCTCTAATTCATCTGCTTGAAAAGAACATTCTTCGAATGCTTCTCCATACTGTCGCAAAGCATTAATGATTTTGTGGACCTCAACACGTTTGAACTGGGCCAGACAATATCCTACTTCACACAGAGAGAATTTTAGGATTCCCGCTTCATGGCGCAAATATTTGAGCCTGAACAGCATTTCGGCTAGATCAGCGCATCGTACTGACGCTTGGAGGACCTCACCATAGAGCATTCTACAAGCCCTCCAATCTTTGGTTGCTCCAGATCCATTTTGGCTACTCATGTTGGAGTAGCCGGAGCATACGTTCTCAAGTCCTCTACTTTCAACTCCGCAATACCAAATTCATCAATAGCTTGCTGAATCAGTATCCAGATAATTTAATAGTTGATATTGGAGCTACATGTTGTGATTGCATCAGCAAATCTCCAGTGCCTTGGCCAATCAGGATAGGGTGCACCTACATCGGCGAGATGGGTTTTGCGCCACTGATAGGCTATAGACACCAGTCTCTCTACCTTGTAGAAAGAAACACCTTGTCTCTTTGCAAGAGGTGTCCAGAGCGCTGGATAGACTGCTATCATCAAATCTATTTGATCAACAGCGCTATTGAGCCAGATATGGAACTCATGACCAGGCGCTACAGGATTCGGTCCCTGTCGTGAACCACTGGTAGATGACATTGGTGGCTCAGTGGTATAGTCCACCCTACTGACTGAGGGCTTCTTACGGTAAAACGCATTCATGTGTGCATCCATGGAGCAAGCCAAAAACCAGCTCATAGCAACTTGATTCCGCTGCTTTTGGTCAGGGATTCGATTGACAGTTTCTTGCAGGTTTACTTTCATTTCCATCATATGCCGTATTGCCGAATGAAGCCAAATACCATTGCAAATGTACACACCTCGTCGTTTGTGCGATCGAAGCTCAGTCACTGCCGCTTCATCATCAAGGTCAGTTTCAGAAGGTTTTTCCCACAAAAGAGCTTGAATGATGAGCGCGGCTTTCACATGATCCATTGTGGCAATGCGATGCACCTTGTTTTGGTCCAGTACTCCTGTGCGTTGACTATAAGATCCTCTGCAATCCGATTCCTTCCAATGAGAGAGGCATTGTGACAATCACTAGCGCCAAGCTTCCCATTTGTTGTCTCACGTTTTTGTTTTTGCACAGGTGACAGTTCATGAGCAGCAACTTTCCAGCAATCCTCTAGGAGAATAGGGTGTTAGCTGAACTTTGCGCCCCAAGCTATCAGCACGACGACGAGAACATCTGGTGGACGTCCGCCAAGAGGGTGATGAAACCTTTGCAGAAATTCTTCTGGGTCGAGAATAGGATATCGAATATGTACTACATCGAAATACGTTTTAAGAAGGCTCGCAATAAATGCATGGTGTGCGGTGCTTTTTGCTAAACGCAATCCTGCTGTCCTTGTCGAAAGTCCCCGTTTCGCCAGTCGAGAGTACGGTAGTCTCGATACATATTCTGGATGAATATCGGACATGTCGAGGGTTTTGTCGAGTTGCGTCAAATATCTGGCATTTCTTTTCTATCTGATTAAGTGGGCTGATATGATCTACTGAGTAACACTTCCATAAGTATACCCTTTTCTGCCTTGAATTGTTTGTCTGGTCGTCTCTTTGTGCTTTGTTTAGGTTTGGTGAATTGGATGCAATTCAATGTACAATTGGTGCCTTTTGCCTTGCAATGAGAACATTCAACTGCGCCCTCAACATGGCCACATCGAAGCTTACGTCTGCGACAAAAATCACAGGCAAAGTTCCTCTTTTTCTCTGTTGTCTCTCGTTTGGGAATGTGTGATACTGCATGTGGTTGATGTAAGGAGACTGGTGCAAGTACAGAGGGCATTGCCTCCGTTTGGGACTTATTGAATTGCTCCCAGTAAGAACCATCATATTTAGCGAAAGGGTCGGTGCAAGAATGCGATGGCAAGCTTGGAGATGAAGACTGGTGGTAAAAGACAGAGTAAGGTAGCGTAAGAGGTGGTGTTGTATTAGGTGGATTGATAGTTGATGTTGGGTGGTTTGTCGAAGATGTATTTGCTGGGGAAGTAATGGAAAACAGATACAGATCAGTAAGACTGGGATCATGCAAGCTAGTCTGAATAGCGAAACCCTGTAAGGATTTATTATCGCTATGACCCAAAAAGGGATCCGAAGGTAGGTTGGTACTAGCTTTCATGTTGAACTTGCTTTATCTCTGCCTCACTACAAATCGACCAAACTCCGACGTTCAGTCCCACCTTGTCGTTTTGGACGAATGCTAAGTAGAAAAGCAGAGGGAACGAATAGAATTTTTACATTCGAAGAGCAGTGTCTGTTCTACAAAGGGATCATTCTTGCCCAAACCCGTCACCCCCTGGCTGGGCTCTCCTTATTACCCTCTACTGTTGATGTTTACACATTACACTTGCGCTTTGCAAATTCCTCAAGATAAATAGGGACTTCGAACGGGCCAATGCAGTGAGAAAGCACTGCCTATCACTCTACGGTGAAAAGTTCGAATGTACCACAGACTAGTACAGGCAGGCAACAAAATGATCTTTGCTGCGATCTTTTGCTCATGTATCAAAATTTAGGCAGCCAAATTGCACTTGTCAATTGTTGAGTGTAAAAAAAGCCTGTGAGTGCTCTCGATACTCAGCAACTCTGCAAGTCGCGGATATATCTGAAACAATCTAACGTGCTGCATACCAGGCAGGGTACGTACAATCCGATCATGCATATGTATCTTACAAGACGCTAAGTGTCACCTTTGATCTCGATACGTCACGCTACTACTATCCTCAACTCTGGTATTTGTTATCCGTCCCGCTCGATACAATTTTTAGCGTTGCCTGTCTGACCCCATAATACCGCGCCATTGCCCTGTCAATCCAACAGAAATATGCAAGTGACGAGATGGCCATGGTAGGCTGTAATACTGCCCTGAGGACCGGGTTGTTATTATTGAGAAAGGGTTGTTGGCTTAATCCAAATCTTTACACTGTCATCAGCCCCCTTCCCTCATGGCAAAGGCCACTTCTGGACGCTCTCGATTTGAAAGACTCAATCCACTTGCTGGTTGAGAGGAAGTTGAAGACCATTGCGATTAGTATTTGCTTCGCTGGACGCCATGGATGCTACCTCTACACCAATGAATAGCGAGATTCTCGATGCATCCTCGTCTGGAGCAACTAAATTACAACGGTCCACTTCCGCATCCAGGTCCAAGAGCATATCTGTTTACTCCTCAGACCTTGATGGGTATCAAGCATTTGAGTAAATGCTTAGTGGACACTCGTTTGCGGAGAGTCAAAGCTAATTATCAAGCACATCCGAACAGCTTTGTATCACCTCCGGATGCAGCGGATCGACGTTAGGTCCACATAATTGTGAACTTTCAGTGAACCAAACAAGAGCTAGGGGTGTTTCCTACTTTTTGTCTCGAACGGTTTACCCAAACCATATCATGAATGCACCCAAAAAAGAGAACGAATCTAGGATCAGTGATGTTAGATTGAAAGGACGTCATTCCATGCAGCGTAATACGTATGCTAGAAAATCAACACATTCTCGACATGCATCCAAGGCAGGAAAAAATTGGACGTAGGGTCGGAGCAAATATCGGATGGTTTCATCAGAGTTGCTATACCGAGGAGGATGAAGCACAAAGCAAGAACAGTGCTTTCATCGCCCTGCCGTGTAGAGTCGAGCATTCAACGTCCTCTACTTGATGATAAAATTCACTATCACGTGCCAACAAAGGCCACACAGTCTTTCAATGGTCCTTTGTTGGCAAAACTCTCGCAGTTTGCACAAAATGTTTTCAAAGATCGCTCCGTAACAGACGATCTCAGAAGCTTGTGACACGAGTGTCAACTGCGCCTTCTAGTTTTGTCAACAAAATCAAAATGTCCTCTCTTTCGACACCGTCTTCGTCACATTATAAAGATTATCACGAAGGTTGGTAACCAACATGAGTACTCTGTCTTTTCTACGCTGCTTACGATTCAGGCCAAAACGGCATGTAATTCATCAAAGGAATGTTCCCAGAAGTGCCTTTACCAATGTAGTCGTTAGCGTCATCCTTTAGTTCAAAGGTGATACCGGGAGCAAGACAGATGAGTATATGTCTTCTAAGCAGCTTTTGTTAAAAAAACAAAATGGTATACAGAAATGGGATACGCATAGAACCACATGTCCAACCAGCTCTTACAAACCTAAAGCGTCTTAGGAGCAAATCTTGAATAAGAGACAAATTCTTCCCGGCGATTGATTTGAGTTAGCTGTGACTGAACTGATGGTAAGCTAAAAACACGTAACAACCCAGCGCTGCTAGGGTTTGCGGCTTGCAGCTGAGACACAGCAGGGTGTCTGCTGCAGAATTATACTAATGCTTTATAGTCCAGCCGTGCATAAGCTAAACTTCCTAGTATACGGTGATATACAAAGAAGCTGCGCTGCTTGCTTTATCTTACAGATGCAATGTTGTTGGAGCAAACTTTCCACTTTTAACAGTCATACAGTGGATGCACGCTTGTGTTGAGCTATGTCTATGTCGAATGGCTCCGGACCACCAGAAGATGATGAAGGGGAGCGCGTTTGCGCAGCGTTGTCTCGCAACTTTGGATGCCAACTACGCGGAAGTGAGGTGGAGTAAGTGTGCTCTCCTACGCCTTGTGAAAAGGGTTAAAGCTCGACGGTATATCAGTTGTGTCTTAGTTCTGTGTAGACCCGGATGACTAGTTTGGTGTGCTGTGAATGGAGCACATACTCTCCCCTCATCTCATTGGAATCACTACCTTGTGCAGGGAGCGTTGATGAAGTGTGCAGTTATCACGCCGCGAAAATGTTGCATAGCATCCATTGTGTGGGCACGAGATGCGGGTTATGTCACCATGAATATGGCTGTGACGACGAGCATGCCCGCTTGTACTGAAACGTTTTTGGCAACCAGCTCCGGACACTGGTATTTTGTCTGCCAAAGTACGACAGATGATCATCTTGGTTTATAATAAGAACTTTGATAATGCCTTTATCATACCTACTCCTGATCCGCGATTCATATATCGGCTTCTTCTTTACTTCGAGCAACTCCCTGTCCTGAATTGTATTTCCCTCGAAAAAATTGGAAACAGATGACTGCTGCCCCTGTAACAGCATTCTAGACGTAACCCCCGGTTCTAGCATAGATGATGTGTGACGAATATCTTTATGAAGGTTTAAAGGTATAAAAGGACTTGCTAGTGAGTTTGTGTTATTCCCGTTTCCGCTACTCAAAGCCCACTTACCTTGCTGCCGTGAGTCGGCATATTGCCAGGATTTGAAATCCATTAAATTTAGGCATTGTCGCTGGGATGAAGAATAAAGACACTTGACCGCGGAGCACATATGCGGAGCTTGTAAAACGTCGTTCGATTTGAAATTCTCTTGGATGATGTTCTTGCATTCCGGCTTACGTCTCTGAATAAACCTATCACAAAAGTACGGCCAGAGGGACAACGGCAAAGAATTATTACTGCCTCCAGCGATTGATTTCTGAGGTGAACGTATGCAGTGAGATTGCAGGCATTCATTGACACTCTGGTCCAAAGAGACTTGCTCGCAAAGAGCATGTCTTGTTTGCGATACTACGTAATCTTGATTGATGGCTGTGACAAAACAGTCTAATACTGGAGGGATCATAGCGTGGCAACTCTTCTCCAAACCAATCCCCGGGAAGCTGCTACTGCTGTACACTTGACCCTTAGTTTCAGGTGCCAAGAAAGAACGCTCCTTCAATCGCAACGGCTCACAGGAGAGGCCATGGTATCGACTTTGTAAAATCTGCTCTTGTATGTAGCCTGACAACCCCGGTGGAGTATTAGCATAACTTCCTTCGTGCTGGTCGATAGCGAATGTGCGCATTGTGATCGTTTTTGTGTCAACAAATCCAACTCTAACTGATGGAAATTTCAAAAATCTCTGTACCGAGTAAATTGGAATATTTGGATGTTGCACGTACTTGACAGTGTCTAACCTTTAGTACAGGCAGGGAACCCATGACAGCTTGTTGTCCCTTTACAATGAAGGAGCATAGCCAGAGAGTTTCTATGCCCAAAAAATGACTAAGATAGGTGCTCAGGAGCTCTTTCTTGGCCCACAATTTCAGGGACGGGGACAGTCGCCTAGCGGAATTCCGAAGGTACAAACTCGTAACAACGACCTTTTCTGCAAATACCAATTATCTCACGCTATTCAGGCAGGAAGGAACCTTTGCGTGTGCGAATATCGCTTAGCGCTGAGCACATAACTAGCTGCATAGGAGGGAGGATGGGAATAATGCCAGTGTCCAGTGTTGGGGTCACAGGCTTCCTCCATAAAGTAGGCATCAACTTTATTTTGAGTAGCTTTAAAGGTGAAATACAAACTTGCTCAGGCTCCAACCAGTGCTTCAGCAACACCACTTTTACATTTGTCTCCACGATGGAAATCATTGTTTCATTAGGTTGCCTCGGGGCTTGGTAATCATCTGTCCAAACGTAATAGCTTTGACACCAAATTTGAAGCAATTTCTCGGGCGTTTTCACCAGCCTAACTGGAACTCCTCTCTATGTGGCCCTTAAACCAATTCTGTAGGCAAATAAATGTTTCAGAAGTAGAGAAAAGGTCCATGCAATTTCTGCAGTCAGTGAAAAATTTTGCAGTGTACGGATGAACGTGAAGTATGAGATTCGTTTTCGTAGTCTTGCATCCCACCGAGTGTCATTATCATCAGATACGTAAGGATTACTAGATGAAGTATGAACAAGTAACCGAAAGAAACTTTTTAAGGTCATTAAAGTCCTACTAGTTAAGGAAAGAAGCGTTCATGAACTCCTTGTCTCAAGCTTGGCTTGAAGGGCCACAACGAAGGGTAGAACCCCAGTAGCCCTTTCCGTTCCGTCTCAACATCAACAAGCGTGCTGTCGTTTCTAGGTTGTGTAGCATTATGCTAGTAATCTGTGTTGAAGATGGAAAGCTAGCATATCACAGGGCTACGAGCTGTGTAAACCCTATCTCTAAGTCCACTCCGGCATTTGACTCCAAAGTGACCTGGTTTTGGAGCAAATGACATGTTCCGTCATAGCCAGCGCAAGATAGAGCATGGGCCATTGTGGACATGTTGACGTCCTCCCGCGACATACCCTAAGAGATCAGTATGGCCGATACCTAGCTCGCAAGTATAGAAAAGCTATTCTTTATGTGAAAACTTCTTTAAAATAGTTCAAAGGTTCACCTTGCAATCCTTCGATTTAGCGATGCACCCATAGGAACTTATCTACTAATCAAAGCACTTTGATAGTTGCTCAAGAAGTGTAAATGAGCATGAACCGATCACGATAAGTTTTATCTATGCTCTCTTCAATAAGGGGAGGGTGCCTATTAAGTTCTTGTAGCTATCTATCAGCTAGCAGAAACATCTTGGGATTTGGTCCAGTTTAATATTAAGTTCTCGAATGATACACCCGAGCATCTCACGTCCCAAGTCACATATAGAGCCAATTACCACTCTCTACAACAACTTAATCACAAAAAGTAGAAAGCTCTATACTTCGAGCAGTTACTGTAGAGCTTCTTATGCAACCTGCGAAGCCAAGATGGACTGGTGCTGCAGCAGGCGGATATCATTTTCGATGAATTCAACGTAGTAGTAGATTAGTCACACGGACATCCTGAACAATGCATTGATGAAAATGCTATTGGGTTATTCCGAGTCTTGATTCGTCGACATCTATCACCTGCCTTTAGCCATTGAAGAAAAAACGCGCAGACGCACCTACCTGGAGATCTTGACGGATATCTCCATATTTCGCTTTCTCCCGTAGTTTTCTCTTTTCGGCAGAGAAATTGCGAAGCTGTGTACTGGAATAGTTTCTATAGTCACCATTAAGTTCGTGTACTTTTGAGACATTTTTCATTGCTTTTCTACCACACTT